>JANJXV010000086.1:395000-470000 GCA_024803745.1 Megascapheus bottae
GGTTTAGGGTTATGGTTAGGGTTTGGGTAAGGGTTAGGGTTAGCCTTAGGGTTAGGGTAAGGGTTAGGGTTAGGTTTAGGTTTATGCTTAGGGTTAGGTTTAGGGTAAGGGTTAGGGTTAGGGTTAGGGGTAAGGGTTAGGGTTAGGGTTATGTTTAGGGTTAGGGTAAGGGTAAGGTTACGTTTAGGGTTAGGGTTAGGGGTTAGGGTTCGGGTAAGGGAAAGTGTTAGGGTTAGGATTATAGTAAGGGTATGGGTTCAGGTTAGCGTTAGGTTAGGTTAAGGGTTATTGTTAGGGGTAGGGTTAGTGTTAGGGTTTGGGTTAGGTTTAGAGTTAGGGTTCGGATTAGGGTTACGGTAAGAAGAAGTGTTAGGGTAAGGGTTAGGGTTAGGGTTAGGGTAAGGGTAAGGGTTAGGGTTAAGGTTAGGTTTAGGGTTAGGGGTTAAGGTTAGGGTTAGGGTTAGGTTTAGGGTTAGGTTTAAGGTAAGGGTTAGGGTTAGGGTTAGGATTAGGGTTAAGGGTAAAGGTTAGAGTTAGGTTTTGGGTTAGGGTAACGGTGAGGTTTAGGTTTAGGGTTAGGGTTAGGGGTTAGGTTTAGGGCTAGGTTTATGGTTAGGGTTAAGGTAAGTGTAAGGGTTAGGGTTAAGGTTAGGGTTAGGGTTTGGGATAGGGTAAGTGTTAGGGTTAGGTTTAGGGTAAGGGTAAGGTTTAGTGTTATGGTTAGGGTAAGGGAAAGTGTTAGGGTTAGGGTTAGGGTTAGGATGAGGGTAAGGGTTAGGGTTAGGGTTAAGGTTAGGGGTTAGGGTTAGGGTAAGGGTAAGAGATAGGGTTAGGGTTAGGGGTTAGGTTTAGGGTTAGGGTTAGGGTTAGGTTTAGGGTTAGGGTTAGGGTAAGGGAAAGGGTTAGGGTTAGGGTAAGAGTTAGGGTTAGGGTTAGGGTTAGAGTTAGAGTTAAGGTAAGGGTTAGGGTTAGGGTTACGGTAAGGGTTAGGGTTAGGGTTAGGGTAAGGTTTAGGGTTAGGGTTAGTGTTAGGGTAAGGGTAATGGTTAGAGTTAGGGTTAGGGTTAGGGTTAGGGGTTAGGGTTAGGGTTAGGTTTATGGTTAGGGTAAGGTTTAGGGTTAGGATTAGGTTATATAAGGGTAAGTGTTAGGGTTGGGGTTAGGGTTAGGGTTAGGGTTTGTCTTAGGGTTAGGGTTAGGGTTAGGGTTAGGGAAAGGGTAAGGGTTAGGGTTAGGGTTAGGGTTAAGGTAAGGATTTGGGTTAGTCTTAGGGTTAGGGTAAGAGTTAGGGTTAGGGTTAGGGTTAGCACTAAGGTTAGGGTTAGGGTGAGGTAAGTGTAAGGGTTGGGGTTAGGGTTAGAGTTAGGATAAGGGTAAGGGTTAGGGTTAGGGTTAGGGTTAGGGTTAGGTTTAAGGTAAGGGTTAGGGTTAGGTAGGGTAAGGTAAGATTTAGGGTTAGGGTTAGGGTTACGGTAAGGGTTAGTGTTAGAGTTAGGTTTAGGGTTAGGTTTAGGGTTGGGGTTAGGGATAGGGTAAGGGTTAGGGTTAGGGTTAGGTTTAGGTTTAGGGTTAGGGTTAGGGTTAGGGTAAGGGTAAGGTTTAGGGTTAGGTTATATAAGGGTAAGTGTTAGGGTTAGGGTTAGGGTTGGAGTTAGGGATAGGGTTAGGGTTAGGGTTAGGGTAAGGGTAAGGATTAGGTTTAGGGTTAGGTTTAGGAGAAGGGTGAGGGTTAGGGTTAGGGTGAGGGTTATGGTTAGGTTTAGGGTTTAGGGTTCGGGTTAGGGTTAGGGTTAGTGTAAGGGTTAGTGTCAGGGTTAGGGTTAGGGTTAGGTTTAAGGTAAGGGTTAGGGTTAGGTAGGGTAAGGTAAGATTTAGGGTTAGGGTTAGGGTTACGGTAAGGGTTAGTGTTAGAGTTAGGTTTAGGGTTAGGTTTAGGGTTGGGGTTAGGGATAGGGTAAGGGTTAGGGTTAGGGTTAGGTTTAGGTTTAGGGTTAGGGTTAGGGTTAGGGTAAGGGTAAGGTTTAGGGTTAGGTTATATAAGGGTAAGTGTTAGGGTTAGGGTTAGGGTTGGAGTTAGGGATAGGGTTAGGGTTAGGGTTAGGGTAAGGGTAAGGATTAGGTTTAGGGTTAGGTTTAGGAGAAGGGTGAGGGTTAGGGTTAGGGTGAGGGTTATGGTTAGGTTTAGGGTTTAGGGTTCGGGTTAGGGTTAGGGTTAGTGTAAGGGTTAGTGTCAGGGTTAGGGTTAGGGTTAGGTTTAGGTTAGGGTTTGGGTTAGGGTTCGGGTAAGGATTAAGTTTCGTGTTAGTGTTAGGGTAAGGGTTAGGGTTAGGGTTAGGGTTAGCATTAAGGTTAGGGTTAGGGATAGGGTAAGGGGAAGGGTTAGGTTTAGGGTTATCGTTATTGTTAGGTTAAGGGTTAGGGTTAGTGTTAGGGTTTGGGTTAGGTTTAGGGTTAGGTTTAGGATTGGGTTTAGGGTAAGGGTAATTGTTAGGGTTAGGGTTAGGGTTTGGGTTAGGGTTAGGGTAAGGGTTAGGATTGGCGTTAGGTTTAGTGTTAGGGTTAGGGTTAGTTTTAGGGTTAGGTTTAGGGTTATGTTTAGGGTAAGGGTTAGGGTTAGGGTTAGGGTTAGGGGTAAGTGTTAGGGTTATGTTTAGGGTTAGGGTAAGGGTAAGGTTTAGTTTTAGGGTTAGGCTTAGTGGTTAGGGTTAGGGTTAGGGTTAGGGTAAGGGACAGTGTTAGGGTTAGGGTTAGGGTAAGTATGAGGGTAAGGGTTAGGGTTAGGATTAAGGTTAGGGGTTAGGGTTCGGGTAAGGGTAAATATTAGGGTTAGGGTTAGAGTAAGGGTATGGGTTCAGGTTACGGTTAGGGTTAGGGTTAGATTAAGGGTTAAGGTTAGGGTTAGGGTTAGTGTAAGGGTTAGGGTTAGGGTTAGGGTTAGTGTAAGGGTTAGTGTCAGGGTTAGGGTTAGGGTTAGGTTTAGGTTAGGGTTTGGGTTAGGGTTCGGGTAAGGATTAGGTTTCGTGTTAGTGTTAGGGTAAGGGTTAGGGTTAGCATTAAGGTTAGGGTTAGGGATAGGGTAAGGGGAAGGGTTAGGTTTAGGGTTATGGTTATTGTTAGGTTAAGGGTTAGGGTTAGTGTTAGGGTTTGGGTTAGGTTTAGGGTTAGGTTTAGGATTGGGTTTATGGTAAGGGTAATTGTTAGGGTTAGGGTTAGGGTTTGGGTTAGGGTTAGGGTAAGGGTTAGGATTGGCGTTAGGGTTAGTGTTAGGGTTAGGGTTAGGTTGAGGGTTAGGTTTAGGGTTATGTTTAGGGTAAGGGTTAGGTTTAGGGTTAGGGGTAAGTGTTAGGGTTATGTTTAGGGTTAGGGTAAGGGTAAGGTTTAGTTTTAGGGTTAGGCTTAGTGGTTAGGGTTAGGGTTAGGGTTAGGGTAAGGGACAGTATTAGGGTTAGTGTTAGGGTAAGTATGAGGGTAAGGGTTAGGGTTAGGGTTAAGGTTAGGGGTTAGGGTTAGGTTTAGGGTTAGGGTTAGGTTTAGTGTAAGGATTAGGCTTAGGGTTAGGGTTAGAGAAAGGGTTAGGGTTAGGGTTAGGTTTAGTGTAAGGGTAAGGTTTAGGGTTAGGTTTATGGTTAGGGTTAGGGGTTAGGTTAGAGCTTTGTTTAGGGTTAGGGTTAAGGTAAGTGTAAGGGTTAGGTTTAAGGTTAGGGTTAGGGTTAGGGATAGGGTAAGGGTTAGGGTTAGGTTTAGGGTAAGGGTAAGGTGTAGGGTTAGGGTTAGTGTTAGTGTAAGGAAAAGTGTTAGGATTAGGGTTAGGGTTAGGATGAGGGTAAGGGTTAGGTTTAGGATTAAGGTTAGGGGTTAGGGTTAGGGTAAGGGTTAGGGTTAGGTTTAGGGTAAGGGTTAGAGTTAGGGTTAGGGTTAGGATTAGGGGTAAGGGTTAGGGTTATGTTTAGGGTTAGGGTAAGGGTAAGGTTTAGGTTTAGGTTTAGGCTTAGTGGTTAGGGTTAGGGTTAGGGTAAGGGACAGTGTTAGGGTTAGGGTTATGGTTAGGGTAAGTATGAGGGTAAGGGTTAGGGTTAGGGTTAAGGTTAGGGGTTAGGGTTCGGGTAAGGATAAGTGTAAGGGTTAGGGTTAGAGTAAGGGTATGGGTTCGGGTTACGGTTAGGTTTAGGGTTAGGTTAAGGGTTAAGGTTAGGGTTAGGGCTAGTGTTAGGGTTTGGGTTAGGTTTAGAGTAAGGTTTAGGATTAGGGTTAGGGTAAGAGTAAGTGTTAGGGTTAGTGTTAGGGTTAGGGTAAGGGTAAGGGTTAGGGTTAGGGTTAGGGTTAGGGTTAGGGGTTAGGGTTAGGGTTAGGGTTAGGGTTAGGTTTAGGGTTAGGGTTAGGGTAAGGATTAGGCTTAGGTTTAGGGTTAGAGAAATGGTAAGGTTTAGGGTTAGGGTTAGGGTAAGGGTAAGGCTTAGGGTTAGGTTTATGGTTAGGGTTAGGGGTTAGGGTAAGAGCTTTGTTTAGCGTTAGGGTTAAGGTAAGTGTAAGGGTTAGGGTTAAGGTTAGGTTAGGGTGAGGAATAGGGTGAGGGTTAGGGTTAGATTTAGGGTAAGGGCAAGGTGTAGGGTTGGGGTTAGTGTTAGCGTAAGGAAAAGTGTTAGGGTTATGGTTAGGGTTAGGATGAGGGTAAGGGTTAGGTTTAGGATTAAGGTTAGGGGTTAGGGTTAGGGTAAGGGTAAGTGTTAGGGTTGGGGTTAGGGGTTAAGGTTAGGGTTAGGGTTAGGGTTATGTTTAGGGATAGGGTTAGGGTAAGGGTAAGGGTTAGGGTTAGGGTAAGGGTTAGGTTTAGGGTAAGTGTTAGGGTTAGAGTTAGGTTATGTAAGGATAAGTGTTAGGGTTTGGGTTAGGGTTAGGGTTAGGGTTAGTCTTAGGGTTAGGGTTAGGTTTATGGTTAGGGTAAGGGTTAGGGTTAGAGTAGGTTATATAAGGGTAAGTGTTAGGGTTAGGGTTAGTGTTAGGGTTAGGGTTAGTCTTAGGTTTAGGGTTAGGGTTAGGGTTAGGGTTAGGGAAGGGTAAGGGTTAGGGTTAGGCTAGGGTAAGAATTAGGGTTAGTCTTAGGGTTAGGGTAAGAGTTAGGGTTAGGGTTAGGGTTAGCACTAAGGTTAGGGTTAGGGTTAGGGTAAGGGTAAGGGTAAGGGTTAGGATTAGAGTTAGGGTTAGGGTTAGGGGTTACGGTTATGGTTAGGTTTAGGGTTAGGGAAAGAGTTAGGATTAGGGTTAGGGTTAGGTAAGGGTAAGTGTTAGTGTTAGTGTTATGGTTAGGGTAAGGGTAAGGGTTAGGGTTAGGTTTAGGGTTAGGGTAAGGTTAAGGGTTAGGTTTAGGGTTAGGGTTAGGTTTAGGTTTAGGATTAGGGTAAGGAAAAATGTTACAATTAAGGTTATGGTTAGGGTTAGTGTTAGGGTTAAGGTTAGGGTGAGGGTAAGGGTAAGGGTTAGGGTTAGGGGTAGGGGTAGGGATAGGGTAAGGGTTAGGGTTAGTGTTAGTGTTAGGGTTAGGGTTATGTTTGGGGTTAAGGTTAGGGTTAGGGTTAGGGTAAGTGTAAGGGTTAGGTTAGGGTTATGGTTAGGGTTAAGGTCAGGGTTAGGGTTAGGTTTAAGGTTAGGATTAGGGTTAGGGTTAGGGTTAGGCTTAGTGTTAGAGTAAGGGTAAGGGTTAGGGTTACGGTTAGGTTTAGGTTTAAGTTAGAGGTTAGGGTTAGGGTTAGGGTAAGTCTTAGGTTTAGGGTTAGGGTAAGGGTTAGGGTTAGGGTTAGAGTTAGGGTTAGGGTTAGGGTAAAGGCAAGGGTTAGGGTTAGGGTTAAGGTTAGGGTTAGGGTTAGGGTTATTGTAAGTGTTAGGGTTAGTGTTAGGGTTAGGGTTAGGTTTAGGGTTAGGGTTAGAGTAAGGGTTAGGGGTATGTTAGGGTAAAGGTTAGGGTTAGGCTTAGGGTTAGGTTTAGTTTAGGGTTAGGGTTAGGGTTAGGGTAAGGGTAAGGTTTAGAGTTAGGGTTAGGGTTAGGGTAGGTTTAGGGTAAGGGTAAGTGTTATTGTTAGGGTTAGGTTTAGGATAAGGGTAAGGATTAGGGTTAGGTTTTGGGTTAGGGTTAGGGTTAGGGGTTAGGCTTAGGCTTAGAGTAAGTGTAAGGGTTAGGGTTAGGGTTAGGGTTAGGGTTAAGTTTGAGGTTAGGGCTAGGGTTAGGGTTAGGGTAAGGGTTAGGCTTTGGGTTAGGGTAAGGATAAATGTTAGAGTTAAGGTTAGGGTGAGGGTTAGGGTTAGGGGTAGGATTAGGGTTATGGTTAAGGTAAGGTTTAGGGTTAGATTTAGGGTTAGGGTTAGACTTAGTGTTAGGGTAAGGGTAAGGGTTAGGTTTAGGGTTAGGGTTAGGGTTAAGGTTGAGGTTAGGGTTAGGGTAAGGATAAATGTTAGAGTTAAGGTTAGGGTGAGGGTTAGGGTTAGGGTAAGGGTTAGCGTTAGGGTTAGGGTTAGGGTTAGGCTTAGTGTTAGAGTAAGGGTAAGGGTTAGGGTTAGGGTTAGGGTTAGGGTTTGGGTAAGGGTTATGGTTAGGGTTAGGGTTAGGTTTAGGGTTGGGGTTAAGTTTAGGGTTAGGAAAATGGAAAGTGTTAGGGTTAGGGTTAGGGTTAGGGTAAGGGTAAGGGTAAGGGTTAGCGTTAGGGTTATGGTTAGGGTTAGGGAAAGGGTAAGGTTTAGGGTAAGGTTTAGGGTTAGGGTAAGGATTAGGAATAGGGTTATGTTTAGGGTAAGTGTTACGGTTAGGGTTAGGGTTAGGGTTAGTGTTAGGATTAGTGTAAGGCTCAGGGTAAGGGCAAGGGTTAGGGATAGGGTTAGGGTTAAGTTTAGGGTTAGGATTAGTGTTAGGACTAGGGTTAAGTTTAGAGTTAGGGTTAGGGTTAGGGTAAGGGTTAGGGTTAGAGTTAGGGTAAGGGTTAGGGTTAGGGTTAGGGTTAGGGTTAGATTTAGGTTTAGGGTTAGGGTTCGGGTTAGGCCTAGGGTTAGGGTTAGGGTAAGGGTTAGGGTTAGGTTTAGTTTAAGGGTTAGGGTTAGGGTTAGTGTAAGGGTAGGTGTTAGGGTTAGGGTAAGAGTTAGGGTTAGGGTTAGGGTTAGGGTTAGGGTTAGGGTAATGGTTAGGGTTAGCGTTAGGGTTAGGTTTGGGGTTAGGGATAGGGTAAGAGTAAGGGTTAGGGTTAGGGTTAGGTTTACGGTTGGGGTTGAGGTTAGGTTTAGGGTTAGGGTACGTTTAAGGATTAGGGTTAGGGTTAGGGTTAGGGTTATGCTTAGGGTTAGGGTTAGGGTTAGGATTAGGGTTAGGGTTAGGGTTAGCGTTAGGGTAAGGTTATGTGTTAGGGTTAGGGTTAGGGTTAGGCTAGGGTTAGGGTTAGGGTTAGGGTTAGGGTTATGTTTAGGATTAGGGTAATGGTTAGGGTTAGGGTTAGGGTTAGGGTTAGGTTTAGGGTTATGGTAGGGTAAGAGTAAAGGTTAGGGTTAGGTTTAGGTTTAGGGTTGGGGTTAACGTTAGGTTTAGGGTTAGGGTACATTGAAGGATTAGGGTAAGGGTAAGGGTTAGGGTTATGTTTAGGGTTAGGGTAAGGGTAAGGTTTAGGTTTAGGGTTAGGGTTAGGGGTTAGGGTTCGGGTAAGGGTAAGTATTAGGGTTAGGGTTAGAGTAAGTTATGGGTTCAGGTTACGGTTAGGGTTAGCGTTAGGTTAAGGGTTAGGGTTAGGGTTAGGCTTAGTGTTAGGGTTTGAGTTAGGTTTAGAGTTAGGGTTAGGATTAGGGTTAGGATAAGAGTAAGTGTTAGGGTTAGGGTTAGGGTTAGGGTAAGGGTAAGAGTTAGGGTTAGGGTTAGGGTTAGGGGTTAGAGTTAGGTTTAGGGTTATGGTAAGGGTTAGGGTCAGGGTTAGGGTTATGGTTAGGTTTAGGGTAGGGGTAAGGTTTAAGGTTAGGGTTAGGTTTAGGGAAATGGTAAGGGTTTGGTTTAGGGATTGGGTTAGGGTTCGGGTAAGGATTAGGTTTCGGGTTAGTGTTAGGGTAAGGGTTAGGGTTAGGGTTAGGGTTAGCATTAAGGTTAGGGTTAGGGATAGGGTAAGGGGAAGGGTTATGGTTAGGGTTAGGTTTAGGGTTATGGTAAGGGTTAGGGTCAGGGTTAGGGTTAGGGTTAGGTTTAGGGTAGGGGTAAGGTTCAGGGTTAGGGTTAGGTTTAGGGAAATGGTAAGGGTTAGGGTTAGGGATTGGTTAAGGTTCGGGTAAGGATTACGTTTTGGGTTAGTGTTAGGGTAAGGGTTAGGGTTACGGTTAGGGTTAGCATTAAGGTTAAGGTTAGGGATAGGGTAAGGGGAAGGGTTAAGGATAGGGTTAGGGTTAGGTTAAGGGTTAGGGTTAAGGTTAGGGTTAGTGTTAGGTTTTGGCTTAGGTTTTGGTTTAGGTTTAGGATTAGGGTTAGGATAAGGGTAAGTGTTATGGTTAGGGTTAGGTTTAGGGTTATGGTTAGGGTTTGGGTAAGGGTTAGGGTTAGCCTTAGGGTTAGGGTAAGGGTTAGGGTTAGGTTTAGGTTTATGCTTAGGGTTAGGTTTAGGGTAAGGGTTAGGGTTAGGGTTATGTTTAGGGTTAGGGTAAGGGTAAGGTTACATTTAGGGTTAGGGTTAGGGGTTAGGGTTCGGGTAAGGGAAAGTGTTAGGGTTAGGACTAGAGTAAGGGTATGGGTTCAGGTTAGCGTTAGGTTAGGTTAAGGGTTATTGTTAGGGTTAGGGTTAGTGTTAGGGTTTGGGTTAGGTTTAGAGTTAGGGTTCGGATTAGGGTTACGGTAAGAAGAAGTGTTAGGGTAAGGGTTAGGGTTAGGGTTAGGGTAAGGGTAAGGGTTAGGGTTAAGGTTAAGGTTAGGGTTAGGGGTTAGGTTTAGGGTTAGGGTTAGGTTTAGGGTTAGGTTTAAGGTAAGGGTTAGGGTTAGGGTTAGGATTAGGGTTAAGTGTAAAGGTTAGAGTTAGGTTTAGGGTTAGGGTAACGGTGAGGTTTAGGTTTAGGGTTAGGGTTAGGGGTTAGGTTTAGGGCTAGGTTTATGGTTAGGGTTAAGGTAAGTGTAAGGGTTAGGGTTAAGGTTAGGGTTAGGGTTTGGGATAGGGTAAGTGTTAGGGTTAGGTTTAGGGTAAGGGTAAGGTTTAGTGTTATGGTTAGGGTAAGGGAAAGTGTTAGGGTTAGGGTTAGGGTTAGGATGAGGGTAAGGGTTAGGGTTAGGGTTAAGGTTAGGGGTTAGGGTTAGGGTAAGGGTAAGAGATAGGGTTAGGGTTAGGGGTTAGGTTTAGGGTTAGGGTAAGGGAAAGGGTTAGGGTTAGGGTAAGAGTTAGGGTTAGGGTTAGGGTTAGAGTTAGAGTTAAGGTAAGGGTTAGGGTTAGGGTTACGGTAAGGGTTAGGGTTAGGGTTAGGGTAAGGTTTAGGGTTAGGGTTAGTTTTAGGGTAAGGGTAATGGTTAGAGTTAGGGTTAGGGTTAGGGTTAGGGGTTAGGGTTAGGGTTAGGTTTATGGTTAGGGTAAGGTTTAGGGTTAGGATTAGGTTATATAAGGGTAAGTGTTAGGGTTGGGGTTAGGGTTAGGGTTAGGGTTTGTCTTAGGGTTAGGGTTATGGTTAGGGTTAGGGAAAGGGTAAGGGTTAGGGTTAGGGTTAGGGTTAAGGTAAGGATTTGGGTTAGTCTTAGGGTTAGGGTAAGAGTTAGGGTTAGGGTTAGGGTTAGCACTAAGGTTAGGGTTAGGGTGAGGTAAGTGTAAGGGTTGGGGTTAGGGTTAGAGTTAGGATAAGGGTAAGGGTTAGGGTTAGGGTTAGGGTTAGGGTTAGGTTTAAGGTAAGGGTTAGGGTTAGGTAGGGTAAGGTAAGATTTAGGGTTAGGGTTAGGGTTACGGTAAGGGTTAGTGTTAGAGTTAGGTTTAGGGTTAGGTTTAGGGTTGGGGTTAGGGATAGGGTAAGGGTTAGGGTTAGGGTTAGGTTTAGGTTTAGGGTTAGGGTTAGGGTTAGGGTAAGGGTAAGGTTTAGGGTTAGGTTATATAAGGGTAAGTGTTAGGGTTAGGGTTAGGGTTGGAGTTAGGGATAGGGTTAGGGTTAGGGTTAGGGTAAGGGTAAGGATTAGGTTTAGGGTTAGGTTTAGGAGAAGGGTGAGGGTTAGGGTTAGGGTGAGGGTTATGGTTAGGTTTAGGGTTTAGGGTTCGGGTTAGGGTTAGGGTTAGTGTAAGGGTTAGTGTCAGGGTTAGGGTTAGGGTTAGGTTTAGGTTAGGGTTTGGGTTAGGGTTCGGGTAAGGATTAAGTTTCGTGTTAGTGTTAGGGTAAGGGTTAGGGTTAGGGTTAGGGTTAGCATTAAGGTTAGGGTTAGGGATAGGGTAAGGGGAAGGGTTAGGTTTAGGGTTATCGTTATTGTTAGGTTAAGGGTTAGGGTTAGTGTTAGGGTTTGGGTTAGGTTTAGGGTTAGGTTTCGGATTGGGTTTAGGGTAAGGGTAATTGTTAGGGTTAGGGTTAGGGTTTGGGTTAGGGTTAGGGTAAGGGTTAGGATTGGCGTTAGGTTTAGTGTTAGGGTTAGGGTTAGTTTTAGGGTCAGGTTTAGGGTTATGTTTAGGGTAAGGGTTAGGGTTAGGGTTAGGGTTAGGGGTAAGTGTTAGGGTTATGTTTAGGGTTAGGGTAAGGGTAAGGTTTAGTTTTAGGGTTAGGCTTAGTGGTTAGGGTTAGGGTTAGGGTTAGGGTAAGGGACAGTGTTAGGGTTAGGGTTAGGGTAAGTATGAGGGTAAGGGTTAGGGTTAGGATTAAGGTTAGGGGTTAGGGTTCGGGTAAGGGTAAATATTAGGGTTAGGGTTAGAGTAAGGGTATGGGTTCAGGTTACGGTTAGGGTTAGGGTTAGATTAAGGGTTAAGGTTAGGGTTAGGGTTAGTGTTAGGGTTTGGGTTAGGTTTAGAGTTAGGGTTAGGATTAAGGTTAGGGTAAGAGCAAGTGTTAGGGTTAGGGTTAGGGTTAGGGTTAGGGTTAGGGTAAGGGTAGGGGTTAGGGTTAGGGTTAGGGTTAGGGGTTAGTTTTAGGGTTAGGGTTAGGTTTAGAGTTAGGGTTAGGGTTAGGGTAAGGATTAGGCTTAGGGTTAGGGTTAGAGAAAGGGTTAGGGTTAGGGTTAGGGTTAGGTTTAGGGTAAGGGTAAGGTTTAGGGTTAGGTTTATGGTTAGGGTTAGGGGTTAGGGTTAGAGCTTTGTTTAGGGTTAGGGTTAAGGTAAGTGTAAGGGTTAGGGTTAAGGTTAGGGTTAGGGTGAGGGATAGGGTAAGGGTTAGTGTTAGGTTTAGGGTAAGGGTAAGGTGTAGGGTTATGGTTAGTGTTAGTGTAAGGAAAAGTGTTAGGGTTAGGGTTAGGGTTAGGATGAGTGTAAGTGTTAGGTTTAGGATTAAGGTTAGGGGTTAGTGTTAGGGTAAGGGTAAGTGTTAGGGTTAGGATTAGGGGTTAAGGTTAGGGTTAGAGTTAGGGTTATGTTTAGGGATAGGGTTAGGGTAAGGGTAAGGGTTAGGGTTAGGGTAGTGTTAGGGTTAGGGTAAGTGTTAGGGTTAGGGTTAGGTTATGTAAGGGTAAGTGTTAGGGTTAGGGTTAGTCTTAGGGTTACGGTTAGGGTTAGGGTTATAGTTAGAGAAAGGGTAAGGGTTAGGGTAAGCGTTAGGGTTAGGGTAAGGGTAAGAGTTAGGGCTAGGGTTAGGGTTAGGGGTTAGAGTTAGGTTTAGGGTTATGGTAAGGGTTAGGGTCAGGGTTAGGGTTATGGTTAGGTTTAGGGTAGGGGTAAGGTTTAGGGTTAGGGTTAGGTTTAGGGAAATGGTAAGGGTTTGGGTTAGGGATTGGGTTAGGTTTCGGGTAAGGATTAGGTTTCGGGTTAGTGTTAGGGTAAGGGTTAGGGTTAGGGTTAGGGTTAGCATTAAGGTTAGGGTTAGGGATAGGGTAAGGGGAAGAGTTATGGTTATGGTTAGGTTTAGGGTTATGGTAAGGGTTAGGGTCAGGGTTAGGGTTAGGGTTAGGGTTAGGGTAGGGGTAAGGTTCAGGGTTAGGGTTAGGTTTAGGGAAATGGTAAGGGTTAGGGTTAGGGATTGGTTAAGGTTTGGGTAAGGATTACGTTTTGGGTTAGTGTTAGGGTAAGGGTTAGCGTTACGGTTAGGCTTAGCATTACGGTTAGGGTTAGGGATAGGGTAAGGGGAAGGGTTAAGGATAGGGTTAGGGTTAGGTTAAGGGTTAGGGTTAAGGTTAGGGTTAGTGTTAGGTTTTGGCTTAGGTTTTGGGTTAGGTTTAGGATTAGGGTTAGGATAAGGGTAAGTGTTATGGTTAGGGTTAGGTTTAGGGTTATGGTTAGGGTTTGGGTAAGGGTTAGGGTTAGCCTTAGGGTTAGGGTAAGGGTTAGGGTTAGGTTTAGGTTTATGCTTAGGGTTAGGTTTAGGGTAAGGGTTAGGGTTAGGGTTAGGGGTAAGGGTTAGGGTTAGGGTTATGTTTAGGGTTAGGGTAAGGGTAAGGTTACGTTTAGGGTTAGGGTTAGGGGTTAGGGTTCGGGTAAGGGAAAGTGTTAGGGTTAGGATTAGAGTAAGGGTATGGGTTCAGGTTAGCGTTAGGTTAGGTTAAGGGTTATTGTTAGGGTTAGGGTTAGCGTTAGGGTTTGGGTTAGGTTTAGAGTTAGGGTTCGGATTAGGGTTACGGTAAGAAGAAGTGTTAGGGTAAGGGTTAGGGTTAGGGTTAGGGTAAGGGTAAGGGTTAGGGTTAAGGTTAGGTTTAGGGTTAGGGGTTAGGGTTAGGGTTAGGGTTAGGTTTAGGGTTAGGTTTAAGGTAAGGGTTAGGGTTAGGGTTAGGATTAGGGTTAAGGGTAAGGGTTAGAGTTAGGTTTAGGGTTAGGGTAACGGTGAGGTTTAGGTTTAGGGTTAGGGTTAGGGGTTAGGTTTAGGGCTAGGTTTATGGTTAGGGTTAAGGTAAGTGTAAGGGTTAGGGTTAAGTTTAGGGTTAGGGTTTGGGATAGGGTAAGTGTTAGGGTTAGGTTTAGGGTAAGGGTAAGGTTTAGTGTTAGGGTTAGGGTAAGGGAAAGTGTTAGGGTTAGGGTTAGGGTTAGGATGAGGGTAAGGGTTAGGGTTAGGGTTAAGGTTAGGGGTTAGGGTTAGGGTAAGGGTAAGAGATAGGGTTAGGGTTAGGGGTTAGGTTTAGGGTTAGGGTTAGGGTTAGGTTTAGGGTTAGGGTTAGGGTAAGGGAAAGGGTTAGGGTTAGGGTAAGAGTTAGGGTTAGGGTTAGGGTTAGAGTTAGAGTTAAGGTAAGGGTTAGGGTTAGGGTTACGGTAAGGGTTAGGGTTAGGGTTAGGGTAAGGTTTAGGGTTAGGGTTAGTGTTAGGGTAAGGGTAATGGTTAGAGTTAGGGTTAGGGTTAGGGTTAGGGGTTAGGGTTAGAGTTAGGTTTATGGTTAGGGTAAGGTTTAGGGTTAGGATTAGGTTATATAAGGGTAAGTGTTAGGGTTGGGGTTAGGGTTAGGGTTAGGGTTTGTCTTAGGGTTAGGGTTAGGGTTAGGGTTAGGGAAAGGGTGAGGGTTAGGGTTAGGGTTAGGGTTAAGGTAAGGATTTGGGTTAGTCTTAGGGTTAGGGTAAGAGTTAGGGTTAGGGTTAGGGTTAGCACTAAGGTTAGGGTTAGGGTGAGGGTAAGTGTAAGGGTTGGGGTTAGGGTTAGGGTTAGGATAACGGTAAGGGTTAGGGTTAGGGTTAGGGTTAGGGTTAGGTTTAAGGTAAGGGTTAGGGTTAGGTAGGGTAAGGTAAGATTTAGGGTTAGGGTTACGGTAAGGGTTAGTGTTAGAGTTAGGTTTAGGGTTAGGTTTAGGGTTGGGGTTAGGGAATGGGTAAGGGTTAGGGTTAGGGTTAGGTTTAGGTTTAGGGTTAGGGTTAGGGTTAGGGTAAGGGTAAGGGTTAGGGTTAGGTTATATAAGGGTAAGTGTTAGGGTTAGGGTTAGGGTTGGAGTTAGGGATAGGGTTAGGGTTAGGGTTAGGGTAAGGGTAAGGATTAGGTTGAGGGTTAGGTTTAGGGGAAGGGTGAGGGTTAGGGTGAGGGTTATGGTTAGGTTTAGGGTTTAGGGTTCGGGTTAGGGTTAGGGTTAGTGTAAGGGTTAGTGTCAGGGTTAGGGTTAGGGTTAGGTTTAGGTTAGGGTTTGGGTTAGGGTTCGGGTAAGGATTAGGTTTCGTGTTAGTGTTAGGGTAAGGGTTAGGGTTAGCATTAAGGTTAGGGTTAGGGATAGGGTAAGGGGAAGGGTTAGGTTTAGGGTTATGGTTATTGTTAGGTTAAGGGTTAGGGTTAGTGTTAGGGTTTGGGTTAGGTTTAGGGTTAGGTTTAGGATTGGGTTTATGGTAAGGGTAATTGTTAGGGTTAGGGTTAGGGTTTGGGTTAGGGTTAGGGTAAGGGTTAGGATTGGCGTTAGGGTTAGTGTTAGGGTTAGGGTTAGGTTGAGGGTTAGGTTTAGGGTTATGTTTAGGGTAAGGGTTAGGGTTAGGGTTAGGGGTAAGTGTTAGGGTTATGTTTAGGGTTAGGGTAAGGGTAAGGTTTAGTTTTAGGGTTAGGCTTAGTGGTTAGGGTTAGGGTTAGGGTTAGGGTAAGGGACAGTGTTAGGGTTAGGGTTAGGGTAAGTATGAGGGTAAGGGTTAGGGTTAGGGTTAAGGTTAGGGGTTAGGGTTAGGTTTAGGGTTAGGGTTAGGGTTAGTGTAAGGATTAGGCTTAGGGTTAGGGTTAGAGAAAGGGTTAGGGTTAGGGTTAGGGTTAGGTTTAGGGTAAGGGTAAGGTTTAGGGTTAGGTTTATGGTTAGGGTTAGGGGTTAGGTTAGAGCTTTGTTTAGGGTTAGGGTTAAGGTAAGTGTAAGGGTTAGGTTTAAGGTTAGGGTTAGGGTTAGGGATAGGGTAAGGGTTAGGGTTAGGTTTAGGGTAAGGGTAAGGTGTAGGGTTAGGGTTAGTGTTAGTGTAAGGAAAAGTGTTAGGGTTAGGGTTAGGGTTAGGATGAGGGTAAGGGTTAGGTTTAGGATTAAGGTTAGGGGTTAGGGTGAGGGTAAGGGTTAGGGTTAGGTTTAGGGTAAGGGTTAGAGTTAGGGTTAGGGTTAGGATTAGGGGTAAGGGTTAGGGTTATGTTTAGGGTTAGGGTAAGGGTAAGGTTTAGGTTTAGGTTTAGGCTTAGTGGTTAGGGTTAGGGTTAGGGTAAGGGACAGTGTTAGGGTTAGGGTTATGGTTAGGGTAAGTATGAGGGTAAGGGTTAGGGTTAGGGTTAAGGTTAGGGGTTACGGTTCGGGTAAGGATAAGTGTAAGGGTTAGGGTTAGAGTAAGGGTATGGGTTCGGGTTACGGTTAGGTTTAGGGTTAGGTTAAGGGTTAAGGTTAGGGTTAGGGCTAGTGTTAGGGTTTGGGTTCGGTTTAGAGTAAGGTTTAGGATTAGGGTTAGGGTAAGAGTAAGTGTTAGGGTTAGTGTTAGGGTTAGGGTAAGGGTAAGGGTTAGGGTTAGGGTTAGGGTTAGGGGTTAGGGTTAGGGTTAGGGTTAAGGTTAGGGTTAGGGTTAGGGTAAGGATTAGGCTTAGGTTTAGGGTTAGAGAAAGGGTAAGGGTTAGGGTTAGGGTTAGGGTAAGGGTAAGGCTTAGGGTTAGGTTTATGGTTAGGGTTAGGGGTTAGGGTAAGAGCTTTGTTTAGCATTAGGGTTAAGGTAAGTGTAAGGGTTAGGGTTAAGGTTAGGTTAGGGTGAGGGATAGGGTGAGGGTTAGGGTTAGGTTTAGGGTAAGGGTAAGGTGTAGGGTTGGGGTTAGTGTTAGCGTAAGGAAAAGTGTTAGGGTTATGGTTAGGGTTAGGATGAGGGTAAGGGTTAGGTTTAGGATTAAGGTTAGGGGTTAGGGTTAGGGTAAGGGTAAGTGTTAGGGTTAGGGTTAGGGGTTAAGGTTAGGGTTAGGGTTAGGGTTATGTTTAGGGATAGGGTTAGGGTAAGGGTAAGGGTTAGGGTTAGGGTAAGGGTTAGGTTTAGGGTAAGTGTTAGGGTTAGAGTTAGGTTATGTAAGGGTAAGTGTTAGGGTTTGGGTTAGGGTTAGGGTTAGGGTTAGTCTTAGGGTTAGGGTTAGGTTTATGGTTAGGGTAAGGGTTAGGGTTAGAGTAGGTTATATAAGGGTAAGTGTTAGGGTTAGGGTTAGTGTTAGGGTTAGGGTTAGTCTTAGGTTTAGGGTTAGGGTTAGGGTTAGGGTTAGGGAAGGGTAAGGGTTAGGGTTAGGGTAGGGTAAGAATTAGGGTTAGTCTTAGGGTTAGGGTAAGAGTTAGGGTTAGGGTTAGGGTTAGCACTAAGGTTAGGGTTAGGGTTAGGGTAAGGGTAAGGGTAAGGGTTAGGATTAGAGTTAGGGTTAGGGTTAGGGGTTACGGTTATGGTTAGGTTTAGGGTTAGGGAAAGAGTTAGGATTAGGGTTAGGGTTAGGTAAGGGTAAGTGTTAGTGTTAGTGTTATGGTTAGGGTAAGGATAAGGGTTAGGGTTAGGTTTAGGGTTAGGGTAAGGGTAAGGGTTAGGTTTAGGGTTAGGGTTAGGTTTAGGTTTAGGATTAGGGTAAGGAAAAATGTTACAATTAAGGTTATGGTTAGGGTTAGTGTTAGGGTTAAGGTTAGGGTGAGGGTAAGGGTAAGGGTTAGGGTTAGGGGTAGGGGTAGGGATAGGGTAAGGGTTAGGGTTAGTGTTAGTGTTAGGGTTAGGGTTATGTTTGGGGTTAAGGTTAGGGTTAGGGATAGGGTAAGTGTAAGGGTTAGGTTAGGGTTATGGTTAGGGTTAAGGTCAGGGTTAGGGTTAGGTTTAAGGTTAGGATTAGGGTTAGGGTTAGGGTTAGGCTTAGTGTTAGAGTAAGGGTAAGGGTTAGGGTTACGGTTAGGTTTAGATTTAAGTTAGAGGTTAGGGTTAGGGTTAGGGTAAGTCTTAGGTTTAGGGTTAGGGTAAGGGTTAGGGTTAGGGTTAGAGTTAGGGTTAGGGTTAGGGTAAAGGCAAGGGTTAGGGTTAGGGTTAAGGTTAGGGTTAGGGTTAGGGTTATGGTAAGTGTTAGGGTTAGTGTTAGGGTTAGGGTTAGGTTTAGGGTTAGGGTTAGAGTAAGGGTTAGGGGTATGTTAGGGTAAAGGTTAGGGTTAGGCTTAGGGTTAGGTTTAGTTTAGGGTTAGGGTTAGGGTTAGGGTAAGGGTAAGGTTTAGAGTTAGGGTTAGGGTTAGGGTAGGTTTAGGGTAAGGGTAAGTGTTATTGTTAGGGTTAGGTTTAGGATAAGGGTAAGGATTAGGGTTAGGTTTTGGGTTAGGGTTAGGGTTAGGGGTTAGGCTTAGGCTTAGAGTAAGTGTAAGGGTTAGGGTTAGGGTTAGGGTTAGGGTTAAGTTTGAGGTTAGGGCTAGGGTTAGGGTTAGGGTAAGGGTTAGGCTTTGGGTTAGGGTAAGGATAAATGTTAGAGTTAAGGTTAGGGTGAGGGTTAGGGTTAGGGGTAGGATTAGGGTTATGGTTAGGGTAAGGTTTAGGGTTAGATTTAGGGTTAGGGTTAGACTTAGTGTTAGGGTAAGGGTAAGGGTTAGGTTTAGGGTTAGGGTTAGGGTTAAGGTTGAGGTTAGGGTTAGGGTAAGGATAAATGTTAGAGTTAAGGTTAGGGTGAGGGTTAGGGTTAGGGTAAGGGTTAGCGTTAGGGTTAGGGTTAGGGTTAGGCTTAGTGTTAGAGTAAGGGTAAGGGTTAGGGTTAGGGTTAGGGTTAGGGTTTGGGTAAGGGTTATGGTTAGGGTTAGGGTTAGGTTTAGGGTTGGGGTTAAGTTTAGGGTTAGGAAAATGGAAAGTGTTAGGGTTAGGGTTAGGGTTAGGGTAAGGGTAAGGGTAAGGGTTAGCGTTAGGGTTATGGTTAGGGTTAGGGAAAGGGTAAGGTTTAGGGTAAGGTTTAGGGTTAGGGTAAGGATTAGGAATAGGGTTATGTTTAGGGTAAGTGTTACGGTTAGGGTTAGGGTTAGGGTTAGTGTTAGGATTAGTGTAAGGCTCAGGGTAAGGGCAAGGGTTAGGGATAGGGTTAGGGTTAAGTTTAGGGTTAGGATTAGTGTTAGGACTAGGGTTAAGTTTAGAGTTAGGGTTAGGGTTAGGGTAAGGGTTAGGGTTAGAGTTAGGGTAAGGGTTAGGGTTAGGGTTAGGGTTAGATTTAGGTTTAGGGTTAGGGTTCGGGTTAGGTCTAGGGTTAGGGTTAGGGTAAGGGTTAGGGTTAGGTTTAGTTTAAGGGTTAGGGTTAGGGTTAGTGTAAGGGTAGGTGTTAGGGTTAGGGTAAGAGTTAGGGTTAGGGTTAGGGTTAGGGTTAGGGTTAGGGTAATGGTTAGGGTTAGCGTTAGGGTTAGGTTTGGGGTTAGGGATAGGGTAAGAGTAAGGGTTAGGGTTAGGGTTAGGTTTACGGTTGGGGTTGAGGTTAGGTTTAGGGTTAGGGTACGTTTAAGGATTAAGGTTAGGGTTAGGGTTAGGGTTATGCTTAGGGTTAGGGTTAGGGTTAGGGTTAGGGTTAGCGTTAGGGTAAGGTTATGTGTTAGGGTTAGGGTTAGGGTTAGGCTAGGGTTAGGGTTAGGGTTAGGGTTAGAGTTATGTTTAGGATTAGGGTAATGGTTAGGGTTAGGGTTAGGGTTAGGGTTAGGTTTAGGGTTATGGTATGGTAAGAGTAAAGGTTAGGGTTAGGTTTAGGTTTAGGGTTGGGGTTAACGTTAGGTTTAGGGTTAGGGTACATTGAAGGATTAGGGTAAGGGTTAGGGTTAGGGTTATGCTTAGGGTTATTGTTAGGGTTAGGATTAGGGTTAGGTTTAGGGTTAGGATTAGGGTTAGGGTTAGCGTTAGGGTAAGGTTATGTGTTATGGGTAGCGTTAGGGTTAGGGTTAGGGTTAGGGTTAGGGTTAGGGGTTAGGTTAGGGTTAGGGTTAGGTTTAGGGTTAGGGTTAGGGTTAGGGTAAGGATTAGTCTTAGGTTTAGGGTTAGAGAAAGGTTTAGGGTTAGGGTTAGGGTTAGGGTAAGGGTAAGGTTTATTGTTAGGTTTGTGGTTAGGGTTAGGGGTTAGGGTTAGAGCTTTGTTTAGCGTTAGGGTTAAGGTAAGTGTAAGGGTTAGGGTTAAGGTTAGGGTTAGGGTTAGGGATAGGGTGAGGGTTAGGGTTAGGTTTAGGGTAAGGGTAAGGTGTAGGGTTGGGGTTAGTTTTAGCGTAAGGAAAAGTGTTAGGGTTAGGGTTAGGGTTAGGATGAGGGTAAGGGTTAGGTTTAGGATTAAGGTTAGGGGTTAGGGTTAGGGTAAGGGTAAGTGTCAGGGTTAGGATTAGGGGTTAAGGTTAGGATTATGGTTAGGGTTAGGGTAAGGCTAAGGTTAAGGTTAGTGTTAGTGTTAGGGTTAGGTTTAGGTTTAGGGTTAGAGTAAGGATAAGGGTTAGGGTTAGGGTTGAGGTTAGGGGTAGTGTTAGGGGTAGGGTTAGGGTTAGTGTAAGGGTAAGATTTAGCTTTAGGGTTAGTGTTAAGGTTACAGTTAGGGTTAGGGTGAGGCTAAGGGTTAGGTTTAGGGTTAGGGTAAGGGTTAGGGTTACGGTAAGGGTTAGGGTTAGGGTTAGGGTTAGGGTTAGGGTTAGGGTTAGGGTAAGGGAAAGGGTTAGGGTTAGGGTTAGGGTTATAGTAAGGGTTAGGGTTAGGGTAATGGTTAGGGTTAGGTTTATGGTTAGGGTTAGGGTTAGGGTAAGGGTTAAGGTTAGGTTTAGGGTTGGGGTTAAGTTTAGGGTTAGGGTTAGGGTAAGGATAAGGGTTAGTGTTAGGGTTAGGGTTTGGGGAAGGGTTTTGGTTAGGGTTAGGGTGAGGGTTAGGGTTAGGGTTAGGGGGTAGGGTTCGGGTTATGGTTAGGGTTAGGGTAAGGGTTAGGGTCAGAGATAGGGTTAGGGTTAGGTTTAGGGTAAGGGTAAGGGTTATGGTTAGGTTTAGGGAAAGGGTAAGGGTTAGGGTTAGCGTTTGGGTTAGGGTTCCGGTAAGGATTAGGTTTCGGGATTGTGTTAGGGTAAGGGTTAGTGTTAGGGTTAGGGTTAGCATTAAGGTTAGGGTTAGGGATAGGGTAAGGGTTAGGGTTAGGGTTAGGTTTATGTTTAGGGTCAGGGGATAGAGTTAAGTTTAGGGTTAGGGTTATGTTAGGGTTAGGTTTAGGGTTAGGGTTAGGGTTAGGGTTAGGATAAGGGTAAGTGTTAGGGTTAGGGTTAGGATAAGGGTAAGGGTTAGGGTTAGGGTTAGGGTTTGGTTTAGGGTTAGGGGTTAGGGTTAGGGTTAGGGTTAGGTTAGCGTTAGGGTTAGGGTTAGGTTTGGGTTAGGTTTAGGCTTAGTGTTAGGGTTAGGTTTAGGGTTAGGGTTAGGTTTAGGCTTAGGGTTAGGGTTAGGCTTAGGGTTAGGGTTAGGGTAAGGTATAGGCTTAGGGTTAGTGTTAGGGTTAGCTTAAGAGTTAGAGTTAGGGTTAGGGTAACGGTAAGGGTTAGGGTTAGGGTTAGGGTTAGGGTAAGGGTAAGGGTTAGGGTGAGGGTTAGGGTTAGTCTAAGGGTAAGTGTTAGGTTTAGGGTCAGGGTTAGGGTTAGGTAAATGTAAGTGTTAGGGTTAGGGTTAGGCTTAGGTGTAGGTAAGGGTAAGGATTAGGGTTAGGGTTAGGGTTAGGGATAGGTTTATGGTAAGTGTTAGGGTTAGGTAGGGTAAGGGTAAGATTTAGGGTTAGGGTCAGGGTTAGGGTTAGGGTAAATGTTAGGGTTACGGTTAGGGTTAGGGTTAGGTTTAGGGTTAGGGGTAGGGTTAGGGTTAGGGTAAGGGTAAGGGTAAGTGTTAGGGTTAGGGGTAGGGTTAGGGTAAGGGTTAGGGTTAGGGTTAGAGTTAGGGGTTAGGGTTAGGGTTAGGTTTAGGTTTAGGGTTAGGGTAAAGGTTAGGGTTAGGTTTGGGTTAGGGTAAGGGTTAGGGTTAGGGTTAGGTTTAGAGGAAGGTAAGGGTTAGGGGTAGGTTTAGGGTTAGGGTTAGGGTTAGGGTTAGGGTAAGGGTTAGGTTTAGGGTTATGGTTAGGGATAAGGTTATGGTTAGGGTTAGGGTTACGGTAAGGGTAAGGTTTAGGGTAAGGGTTATAGTTAGGGTTAGGGTTAAGGTTAGGGTTAGGGTTAAGGTAAGGTTAAGGGTAAGGGTTAGGGTTAGGGTTAGGTTTAGGGTTAGGGTTAGGGTAAGGTCAAGGGTTAGGTTTAGGGTTAGTGTTAGGGTTAGGGTTAAGGTTAGGGTTAGTGTTAGGGTAAGGGTTAGGGTTAGGGTTAGGGATAGGGTTAGGGTTAGGTTTAGGGTTAGAGTTAGGGTTAGGGTAAGGGTAAGGTTTACATTTAGGTTTAGGTTTAGGGTTAAGTTAGGGTAAGGGTTAGGGTTAGGGTTAGGGATAGGTTTAGGGTAAGTGTTAGGGTTAGGTAGGTTAAGGGTAAGATTTAGGGTTAGGGTCAGGGTTAGGGTTAGGTAAGAGTTAGGGTTACGGTTAGGGTTATGGTTAGGTTTAGGGTTAGAGTTAGGGTAAGGGTTAGGGTAAGGGTTAGGGTTAGGGTTACGTTTAGGTTTAGGGATAGGGTTAGGGTAAGGGTAAGGGTTAGGATTAAGGTTAGGGTTAGGGTTAGGGTTATGGTAAGGGTTAGGGGTATGTTAGGGTAAAGGTTAGGGTTAGGCTTAGGGTTAGGTTTAGTTTAGGGTTAGGGTTAGGGTTAGGGTAAGGGTAAGGTTTAGAGTTAGGGTTAGGGTTAGGGTAGGTTTAGGGTAAGGGTAAGTGTTATTGTTAGGGTTAGGTTTAGGATAAGGGTAAGGATTAGGGTTAGGTTTTGGGTTAGGGTTAGGGTTAGGGGTTAGGCTTAGGCTTAGAGTAAGTGTAAGGGTTAGGGTTAGGGTTAGGGTTAGGGTTAAGTTTGAGGTTAGGGCTAGGGTTAGGGTTAGGGTAAGGGTTAGGCTTTGGGTTAGGGTAAGGATAAATGTTAGAGTTAAGGTTAGGGTGAGGGTTAGGGTTAGGGGTAGGATTAGGGTTATGGTTAGGGTAAGGTTTAGGGTTAGATTTAGGGTTAGGGTTAGACTTAGTGTTAGGGTAAGGGTAAGGGTTAGGTTTAGGGTTAGGGTTAGGGTTAAGGTTGAGGTTAGGGTTAGGGTAAGGATAAATGTTAGAGTTAAGGTTAGGGTGAGGGTTAGGGTTAGGGTAAGGGTTAGCGTTAGGGTTAGGGTTAGGGTTAGGCTTAGTGTTAGAGTAAGGGTAAGGGTTAGGGTTAGGGTTAGGGTTAGGGTTTGGGTAAGGGTTATGGTTAGGGTTAGGGTTAGGTTTAGGGTTGGGGTTAAGTTTAGGGTTAGGAAAATGGAAAGTGTTAGGGTTAGGGTTAGGGTTAGGGTAAGGGTAAGGGTAAGGGTTAGCGTTAGGGTTATGGTTAGGGTTAGGGAAAGGGTAAGGTTTAGGGTAAGGTTTAGGGTTAGGGTAAGGATTAGGAATAGGGTTATGTTTAGGGTAAGTGTTACGGTTAGGGTTAGGGTTAGGGTTAGTGTTAGGATTAGTGTAAGGCTCAGGGTAAGGGCAAGGGTTAGGGATAGGGTTAGGGTTAAGTTTAGGGTTAGGATTAGTGTTAGGACTAGGGTTAAGTTTAGAGTTAGGGTTAGGGTTAGGGTAAGGGTTAGGGTTAGAGTTAGGGTAAGGGTTAGGGTTAGGGTTAGGGTTAGATTTAGGTTTAGGGTTAGGGTTCGGGTTAGGTCTAGGGTTAGGGTTAGGGTAAGGGTTAGGGTTAGGTTTAGTTTAAGGGTTAGGGTTAGGGTTAGTGTAAGGGTAGGTGTTAGGGTTAGGGTAAGAGTTAGGGTTAGGGTTAGGGTTAGGGTTAGGGTTAGGGTAATGGTTAGGGTTAGCGTTAGGGTTAGGTTTGGGGTTAGGGATAGGGTAAGAGTAAGGGTTAGGGTTAGGGTTAGGTTTACGGTTGGGGTTGAGGTTAGGTTTAGGGTTAGGGTACGTTTAAGGATTAAGGTTAGGGTTAGGGTTAGGGTTATGCTTAGGGTTAGGGTTAGGGTTAGGGTTAGGGTTAGCGTTAGGGTAAGGTTATGTGTTAGGGTTAGGGTTAGGGTTAGGCTAGGGTTAGGGTTAGGGTTAGGGTTAGAGTTATGTTTAGGATTAGGGTAATGGTTAGGGTTAGGGTTAGGGTTAGGGTTAGGTTTAGGGTTATGGTATGGTAAGAGTAAAGGTTAGGGTTAGGTTTAGGTTTAGGGTTGGGGTTAACGTTAGGTTTAGGGTTAGGGTACATTGAAGGATTAGGGTAAGGGTTAGGGTTAGGGTTATGCTTAGGGTTATTGTTAGGGTTAGGATTAGGGTTAGGTTTAGGGTTAGGATTAGGGTTAGGGTTAGCGTTAGGGTAAGGTTATGTGTTATGGGTAGCGTTAGGGTTAGGGTTAGGGTTAGGGTTAGGGTTAGGGGTTAGGTTAGGGTTAGGGTTAGGTTTAGGGTTAGGGTTAGGGTTAGGGTAAGGATTAGTCTTAGGATTAGGGTTAGAGAAAGGTTTAGGGTTAGGGTTAGGGTTAGGGTAAGGGTAAGGTTTATTGTTAGGTTTGTGGTTAGGGTTAGGGGTTAGGGTTAGAGCTTTGTTTAGCGTTAGGGTTAAGGTAAGTGTAAGGGTTAGGGTTAAGGTTAGGGTTAGGGTTAGGGATAGGGTGAGGGTTAGGGTTAGGTTTAGGGTAAGGGTAAGGTGTAGGGTTGGGGTTAGTTTTAGCGTAAGGAAAAGTGTTAGGGTTAGGGTTAGGGTTAGGATGAGGGTAAGGGTTAGGTTTAGGATTAAGGTTAGGGGTTAGGGTTAGGGTAAGGGTAAGTGTCAGGGTTAGGATTAGGGGTTAAGGTTAGGATTATGGTTAGGGTTAGGGTAAGGCTAAGGTTAAGGTTAGTGTTAGTGTTAGGGTTAGGTTTAGGTTTAGGGTTAGAGTAAGGATAAGGTTTAGGGTTAGGGTTGAGGTTAGGGGTAGTGTTAGGGGTAGGGTTAGGGTTAGTGTAAGGGTAAGATTTAGCTTTAGGGTTAGTGTTAAGGTTACAGTTAGGGTTAGGGTGAGGCTAAGGGTTAGGTTTAGGGTTAGGGTTAGGGTTAGGGTTAGGGTTAGGCTTAGTGTTAGAGTAAGGGTAAGGGTTAGGGTTAGGGTTAGGGTTAGGGTTTGGGTAAGGGTTATGGTTAGGGTTAGGGTTAGGTTTAGGGTTGGGGTTAAGTTTAGGGTTAGGAAAATGGAAAGTGTTAGGGTTAGGGTTAGGGTTAGGGTAAGGGTAAGGGTAAGGGTTAGCGTTAGGGTTATGGTTAGGGTTAGGGAAAGGGTAAGGTTTAGGGTAAGGTTTAGGGTTAGGGTAAGGATTAGGAATAGGGTTATGTTTAGGGTAAGTGTTACGGTTAGGGTTAGGGTTAGGGTTAGTGTTAGGATTAGTGTAAGGCTCAGGGTAAGGGCAAGGGTTAGGGATAGGGTTAGGGTTAAGTTTAGGGTTAGGATTAGTGTTAGGACTAGGGTTAAGTTTAGAGTTAGGGTTAGGGTTAGGGTAAGGGTTAGGGTTAGAGTTAGGGTAAGGGTTAGGGTTAGGGTTAGGGTTAGATTTAGGTTTAGGGTTAGGGTTCGGGTTAGGTCTAGGGTTAGGGTTATGGTAAGGGTTAGGGTTAGGTTTAGTTTAAGGGTTAGGGTTAGGGTTAGTGTAAGGGTAGGTGTTAGGGTTAGGGTAAGAGTTAGGGTTAGGGTTAGGGTTAGGGTTAGGGTTAGGGTAATGGTTAGGGTTAGCGTTAGGGTTAGGTTTGGGGTTAGGGATAGGGTAAGAGTAAGGGTTAGGGTTAGGGTTAGGTTTACGGTTGGGGTTGAGGTTAGGTTTAGGGTTAGGGTACGTTTAAGGATTAAGGTTAGGGTTAGGGTTAGGGTTATGCTTAGGGTTAGGGTTAGGGTTAGGGTTAGGGTTAGCGTTAGGGTAAGGTTATGTGTTAGGGTTAGGGTTAGGGTTAGGCTAGGGTTAGGGTTAGGGTTAGGGTTAGAGTTATGTTTAGGATTAGGGTAATGGTTAGGGTTAGGGTTAGGGTTAGGGTTAGGTTTAGGGTTATGGTATGGTAAGAGTAAAGGTTAGGGTTAGGTTTAGGTTTAGGGTTGGGGTTAACGTTAGGTTTAGGGTTAGGGTACATTGAAGGATTAGGGTAAGGGTTAGGGTTAGGGTTATGCTTAGGGTTATTGTTAGGGTTAGGATTAGGGTTAGGTTTAGGGTTAGGATTAGGGTTAGGGTTAGCGTTAGGGTAAGGTTATGTGTTATGGGTAGCGTTAGGGTTAGGGTTAGGGTTAGGGTTAGGGTTAGGGGTTAGGTTAGGGTTAGGGTTAGGTTTAGGGTTAGGGTTAGGGTTAGGGTAAGGATTAGTCTTAGGTTTAGGGTTAGAGAAAGGTTTAGGGTTAGGGTTAGGGTTAGGGTAAGGGTAAGGTTTATTGTTAGGTTTGTGGTTAGGGTTAGGGGTTAGGGTTAGAGCTTTGTTTAGCGTTAGGGTTAAGGTAAGTGTAAGGGTTAGGGTTAAGGTTAGGGTTAGGGTTAGGGATAGGGTGAGGGTTAGGGTTAGGTTTAGGGTAAGGGTAAGGTGTAGGGTTGGGGTTAGTTTTAGCGTAAGGAAAAGTGTTAGGGTTAGGGTTAGGGTTAGGATGAGGGTAAGGGTTAGGTTTAGGATTAAGGTTAGGGGTTAGGGTTAGGGTAAGGGTAAGTGTCAGGGTTAGGATTAGGGGTTAAGGTTAGGATTATGGTTAGGGTTAGGGTAAGGCTAAGGTTAAGGTTAGTGTTAGTGTTAGGGTTAGGTTTAGGTTTAGGGTTAGAGTAAGGATAAGGGTTAGGGTTAGGGTTGAGGTTAGGGGTAGTGTTAGGGGTAGGGTTAGGGTTAGTGTAAGGGTAAGATTTAGCTTTAGGGTTAGTGTTAAGGTTACAGTTAGGGTTAGGGTGAGGCTAAGGGTTAGGTTTAGGGTTAGGGTAAGGGTTAGGGTTACGGTAAGGGTTAGGGTTAGGGTTAGGGTTAGGGTTAGGGTTAGGGTTAGGGTAAGGGAAAGGGTTAGGGTTAGGGTTAGGGTTATAGTAAGGGTTAGGGTTAGGGTAATGGTTAGGGTTAGGTTTATGGTTAGGGTTAGGGTTAGGGTAAGGGTTAAGGTTAGGTTTAGGGTTGGGGTTAAGTTTAGGGTTAGGGTTAGGGTAAGGATAAGGGTTAGTGTTAGGGTTAGGGTTTGGGGAAGGGTTTTGGTTAGGGTTAGGGTGAGGGTTAGGGTTAGGGTTAGGGGGTAGGGTTCGGGTTATGGTTAGGGTTAGGGTAAGGGTTAGGGTCAGAGATAGGGTTAGGGTTAGGTTTAGGGTAAGGGTAAGGGTTATGGTTAGGTTTAGGGAAAGGGTAAGGGTTAGGGTTAGCGTTTGGGTTAGGGTTCCGGTAAGGATTAGGTTTCGGGATTGTGTTAGGGTAAGGGTTAGTGTTAGGGTTAGGGTTAGCATTAAGGTTAGGGTTAGGGATAGGGTAAGGGTTAGGGTTAGGGTTAGGTTTATGTTTAGGGTCAGGGGATAGAGTTAAGTTTAGGGTTAGGGTTATGTTAGGGTTAGGTTTAGGGTTAGGGTTAGGGTTAGGGTTAGGATAAGGGTAAGTGTTAGGGTTAGGGTTAGGATAAGGGTAAGGGTTAGGGTTAGGGTTAGGGTTTGGTTTAGGGTTAGGGGTTAGGGTTAGGGTTAGGGTTAGGTTAGCGTTAGGGTTAGGGTTAGGTTTGGGTTAGGTTTAGGCTTAGTGTTAGGGTTAGGTTTAGGGTTAGGGTTAGGTTTAGGCTTAGGGTTAGGGTTAGGCTTAGGGTTAGGGTTAGGGTAAGGTATAGGCTTAGGGTTAGTGTTAGGGTTAGCTTAAGAGTTAGAGTTAGGGTTAGGGTAACGGTAAGGGTTAGGGTTAGGGTTAGGGTTAGGGTAAGGGTAAGGGTTAGGGTGAGGGTTAGGGTTAGTCTAAGGGTAAGTGTTAGGTTTAGGGTCAGGGTTAGGGTTAGGTAAATGTAAGTGTTAGGGTTAGGGTTAGGCTTAGGTGTAGGTAAGGGTAAGGATTAGGGTTAGGGTTAGGGTTAGGGATAGGTTTATGGTAAGTGTTAGGGTTAGGTAGGGTAAGGGTAAGATTTAGGGTTAGGGTCAGGGTTAGGGTTAGGGTAAATGTTAGGGTTACGGTTAGGGTTAGGGTTAGGTTTAGGGTTAGGGGTAGGGTTAGGGTTAGGGTAAGGGTAAGGGTAAGTGTTAGGGTTAGGGGTAGGGTTAGGGTAAGGGTTAGGGTTAGGGTTAGAGTTAGGGGTTAGGGTTAGGGTTAGGTTTAGGTTTAGGGTTAGGGTAAAGGTTAGGGTTAGGTTTGGGTTAGGGTAAGGGTTAGGGTTAGGGTTAGGTTTAGAGGAAGGTAAGGGTTAGGGGTAGGTTTAGGGTTAGGGTTAGGGTTAGGGTTAGGGTAAGGGTTAGGTTTAGGGTTATGGTTAGGGATAAGGTTATGGTTAGGGTTAGGGTTACGGTAAGGGTAAGGTTTAGGGTAAGGGTTATAGTTAGGGTTAGGGTTAAGGTTAGGGTTAGGGTTAAGGTAAGGTTAAGGGTAAGGGTTAGGGTTAGGGTTAGGTTTAGGGTTAGGGTTAGGGTAAGGTCAAGGGTTAGGTTTAGGGTTAGTGTTAGGGTTAGGGTTAAGGTTAGGGTTAGTGTTAGGGTAAGGGTTAGGGTTAGGGTTAGGGATAGGGTTAGGGTTAGGTTTAGGGTTAGAGTTAGGGTTAGGGTAAGGGTAAGGTTTACATTTAGGTTTAGGTTTAGGGTTAAGTTAGGGTAAGGGTTAGGGTTAGGGTTAGGGATAGGTTTAGGGTAAGTGTTAGGGTTAGGTAGGTTAAGGGTAAGATTTAGGGTTAGGGTCAGGGTTAGGGTTAGGTAAGAGTTAGGGTTACGGTTAGGGTTATGGTTAGGTTTAGGGTTAGAGTTAGGGTAAGGGTTAGGGTAAGGGTTAGGGTTAGGGTTACGTTTAGGTTTAGGGATAGGGTTAGGGTAAGGGTAAGGGTTAGGATTAAGGTTAGGGTTAGGGTTAGGGTTATGGTAAGGGTTAGGGTTAGGGTTAAGGTTAGGGTTAGTCTTAGGGTTAGGGTTAGGTTTAGGGTTAGGGAAAGGGTAAGGATTAGGGTTAGGGTTAGGATTAGGATAAGGGTAAGGTTTAGAGTTAGGTTTAGGGGTTAGGGTTAGGATTTGGTTTACTGTTAGGGTAAGGGTTAGGGTTAGGGTTACGTTTACGTAAGTGTAAGTGTTAGTATTAGGGTTAGGGTTAGGGTTAGGGTTTAGGATTAGGGTTAGGGTTAGGGTGAGGGTAAGGTTTAGGTTTAGGGTTAAGTTTAGGGTTATGGGTTAGGGTTAGGGTTAGGGTTAGGGTTAGGGTAAGTTTAGCGTTAGGGCCAGGGTTCGGGTTAGGGTTAGGGTAAGGGTTAGGGTTAGGTTTAGACTAAGGGTAATTGTTCGGGTTAGTGTTAGGGTTAGGGTTAGGATAAGGTTTAGGGTTAGGGTTCGTGTTAGGGTTTGGGTTAGGTTTAGAGTTAGGGTTAGGATTAGTATTATTGTAAGAGTAAGTGTTAGAGTTAGGGTTAGGGTTAGGGTTAGGGTAAGGGTAAGGGTTAAGGTTAGGGTTAGGGTTAGTTTTAGGGGTTAGGGTTAGGGTTAGGGTTAGGGTAAGGGTAAGGGTTAGGATTAGGGTTAGGATTAGGGTTAGGGTAAGTGTTAGGGTTAGGGTTATCATTAAGGTTAGGGTTAGGGATAGGGTAAGGGGAAGGGTTAGATTTAGGGTTAGGGTTAGGGTTAGAGGTTAGGGTTAGGGTTAGGTTTAGGGTTAGGGTAAGGGTAAGGGTTAGGGTTAGCGTTAGGGTTAGGGTAAGGGTTAGGGTTAGGGTTAGGGTTAGGGTTAGGTTTAGGGTTATGTTTAGGGTAAGGATTAGTGTTAGGGTTAGGGTTAGGGGTAAGGGTTAGGGTTATGTTTAGGTTTAGGGTAAGGGTAAGGGTAAGGTTTAGGTTTAGGGTTAGGGTTAGGGGTTATTGTTCGGGTAAGGGTAAGTATTAGGGTTAGGGTTAGAGTAAGTTATGGGTTCAGGTTACGGTTAGGGTTAGGGTTAGGTTAAGGGTTAGGGTTAGGGTTAGGCTTAGTGTTAGGGTTTGAGTTAGGTTTAGAGTTAGGGTTAGGATTAGGGTTAGGGTAAGAGTAAGTGTTAGGGTTAGGGTAAGGGCAAGAGTTAGGGTTAGGTTTAGGGTTAGGCGTTAGAGTTAGGTTTAGGGTTATGGTAAGGGTTAGGGTCAGGGTTAGGGTTATGGTTAGGTTTAGGGTAGGGGTAAGGTTTAGGGTTAGGGTTAGGTTTAGGGAAATGGTAAGGGTTTGGGTTAGGGATTGGGTTAGGGTTCGGGTAAGGAATAGGTTTCGGGTTAGTGTTAGGGTAAGGGTTAGGGTTAGGGTTAGGGTTAGCATTAAGGTTAGGGTTAGGGATAGGGTAAGGGGAAGGGTTATGGTTAGGGTTAGGTTTAGCGTTATGGTAAGGGTTAGGGTCAGGGTTAGGGTTAGGGTTAGGTTTAGGGTAGGGGTAAGGTTCAGGGTTAGGGTTAGGTTTAGGGAAATGGTAAGGGTTAGGGTTAGGGATTGGTTAAGGTTCGGGTAAGGATTACGTTTTGGGTTAGTGTTAGGGTAAGGGTTAGGGTTACGGTTATGGTTAACATTAAGGTTAGGGTTAGGGATAGGGTAAGGGGAAGGGTTAAGGATAGGGTTAGGGTTAGGTTAAGGGTTAGGGTTAAGGTTAGGGTTAGTGTTAGGTTTTGGGTTAGGTTTTGGGTTAGGTTTAGGATTAGGGTTATGATAAGGGTAAGTGTTAGGGTTAGATTTAGGGTTAGGGTTAAGGTAAGGGTAAGGGTTAGGATTAGGGTTAGGGTTAGGGTTAAGTGTTAGGGTTAGGGTTAGGTTTAGGGTTAGGGTTAGGGTTTGGGTAAGGGTTAGGGTTAGCCTTAGGTTTAGGGTAAGGGTTAGGGTTATGTTTAGGTTTATGCTTAGGGTTAGGTTTAGGGTAAGGTTTAGGGTTAGGGTTAGAGGTAAGGGTTAGCGTTAGGGTTATGTTTAGGGTTAGGGTAAGGGTAAGGTTACGTTTAGGGTTAGGGTTAGGGGTTAGGGTTCGGGTAAGGGAAAGTGTTAGGGTTAGGATTAGAGTAAGGGTATGGGTTCAGGTTAGCGTTAGGTTAGGTTAAGGGTTATTGTTAGGGTTAGGGTTAGTGTTAGGGTTTGGGTTAGGTTTAGAGTTAGGGTTCAGATTAGGGTTACAGTAAGAAGAAGTGTTAGGGTAAGGGTTAGGGTTAGGGTTAGGGTAAGGGTAAGGGTTAGGGTTAAGGTTAGGGTTAGGGTTAGGGGTTAGGGTTAGGGTTAGGGTTAGGTTTCGGGTTAGGTTTAAGGTAAGGGTTAGGGTTAGGGTTAGGATTAGGGTTAAGGGTAAGGGTTAGAGTTAGGTTTAGGGTTAGGGTAACGGTGAGGTTTAGGTTTAGGGTTAGGGTTAGGTTTAGGGGTTAGGTTTAGGGCTAGGTTTATGGTTAGGGTTAAGGTAAGTGTAAGGGTTAGGGTTAAGGTTAGGTTTAGGGTTTGGGATAGGGTAAGTGTTAGGGTTAGGTTTAGGGTAAGGGTAAGGTTTAGTGTTAGGGTTAGGGTAAGGGAAAGTGTTAGGGTTAGGGTTAGGGTTAGGATGAGGGTAAGGGTTAGGGTTAGGGTTAAGTTAGGGGTTAGGGTTAGGGTAAGGGTAAGAGATAGGGTTAGGGTTAGGGGTTAGGTTTAGGGTTAGGGTTAGGGTTAGGTTTAGGGTTAGGGTTAGGGTAAGGGTAAGGGTTAGGGTTAGGGTAAGAGTTAGGGTTGGGTTAGGGTAAGGGTTAGGGTTAGAGTTAGAGTTAAGGTAAGGGTTAGGGTTAGGGTTACGGTAAGGGTTAGGGTTAGGGTTAGGGTAAGGTTTAGGGTTAGGGTTAGTGTTAGGGTAAGGGTAATGGTTAGAGTTAGGGTTAGGGTTAAGGTTAGGGGTTAGGGTTAGGGTTAGGTTTATGGTTAGGGTAAGGTTTAGGGTTAGGATTAGGTTATATAAGGGTAAGTGTTAGGGTTGGGGTTAGGGTTAGGGTTAGGGTTTGTCTTAGGATTAGGGTTAGGGTTAGGGTTAGGGTTAGGGAAAGGGTGAGGGTTAGGGTTAGGGTTAGGGTTAAGGTAAGGATTTGGGTTAGTTTTAGGGTTAGGGTAAGAGTTAGGGTTAGGGTTAGGGTTAGCACTAAGGTTAGGGTTAGGGTGAGGGTAAGTGTAAGGGTTGGGGTTAGGGTTAGGGTTAGGATAAGGGTAAGGGTTAGGGTTAGGGTTAGGGTTAGGGTTAGGTTTCAGGTAAGGGTTAGGGTTAGGTAGGGTAAGGTAAGATTTAGGGTTAGGGTTAGGGTTACGGTAAGGGTTAGTGTTAGTGTTAGGTTTAGGGTTAGGTTTAGGGTTGGGGTTAGGGATAGGGTAAGGGTTAGGGTTAGGGTTAGGGTTAGGTTTAGGTTTAGGGTTAGGGTTAGGGTTAGGGTAAGGGTAAGGTTTAGGGTTAGGTTATATAAGGGTAAGTGTTAGGGTTAGGGTTAGGGTTGGAGTTAGGGATAGGGTTAGGGTAAGGGGTAGGGTAAGGGTAAGGATTAGGTTTAGGGTTAGGTTTAGGAGAAGGGTGAGGGTTAGGGTGAGGGTTATGGTTAGGTTTAGGTTTTAGGGTTCGGGTTAGGGTTAGGGTTAGTGTAAGGGTTAGTGTCAGGATTAGGGTTAGGGTTAGGTTTAGGTTAGGGTTTGGGTTAGGGTTCGGGTAAGGATTAGGTTTCGTGTTAGTGTTAGGGTAAGGGTTAGGGTTAGGGTTAGGGTTAGCATTAAGGTTAGGGTTAGGGATAGGGTAAGGGGAAGGGTTAGGTTTAGGGTTATGGTTATTGTTAGGTTAAGGCTTAGGGTTAGTGTTAGGGTTTGGGTTAGGTTTAGGGTTAGGTTTAGGATTAGGTGAGGGTAAGGGTAATTGTTAGGGTTAGGGTTAGGTTTTGGGTTAGTGTTAGGGTAAGGGTTAGGATTGGCGTTAGGGTTAGTGTTAGGGTTAGGGTTAGGTTTAGGGTTAGGTTTAGGGTTATGTTTAGGGTAAGGGTTAGGGTTAGGGTTAGGGTTAGGGGTAAGTGTTAGGGTTATGTTTAGGGTTAGGTTAAGGGTAAGGTTTAGTTTTAGGGTTAGGCTTAGTGGTTAGGGTTAGGGTTAGGGTTAGGGTAAGGGACAGTGTTAGGGTTAGTGTTAGGGTAAGTATGAGGGTAAGGGTTAGGGTTAGGGTTAATGTTAGGGGTTAGGGTTAGGTTTAGGGTTAGGGTTAGGGTAAGGATTAGGCTTAGGGTTAGGGTTAGAGAAAGGGTTAGGGTTAGGTTTAGGGTTAGGTTTAGGGTAAGGGTAAGGTTTAGGGTTAGGTTTATGGTTAGGGTTAGGGGTTAGGGTTAGAGCTTTGTTTAGGGTTAGGGTTAAGGTAAGTGTAAGGGTTAGGTTTAAGGTTAGGGTTAGGGTTAGGGATAGGGTAAGGGTTAGGGTTAGGTTTAGGGTAAGGGTAAGGTGTAGGGTTAGGGTTAGTGTTAGTGTAAGGAAAAGTGTTAGGGTTAGGGTTAGGGTTAGGATGAGGGTAAGGGTTAGGTTTAGGATTAAGGTTAGGGGTTAGGGTTAGGGTAAGGGTTAGGGTTAGGTTTAGGGAAGGGTTAGAGTTAGGGTTAGGGTTAGTGTTAGGGGTAAGGGTTAGGGTTACGTTTAGGGTTAGGGTAAGGGTAAGGTTTAGGTTTAGGTTTAGGCTTAGTGGTTAGGGTTAGGGTTAGGGTAAGGGACAGTGTTAGGGTTAGGGTTATGGTTAGGGTAAGTATGAGGGTAAAGGTTAGGGTTAGGGTTAAGGTTAGGGGTTAGGGTTGGGGAAGGCTAAGTGTAAGGGTTAGGGTTAGAGTAAGGGTATGGGTTCGGGTTACGGTTAGGTTTAGGGTTAGGTTAAGGGTTAAGGTTAGGGTTAGGGTTAGTGTTAGGGTTTGGGTTAGGTTTAGAGTAAGGTTTAGGATTAGGGTTAGGGTAAGAGTAAGTGTTAGGGTTAGGGTTAGGGTTAGGGTAAGGGTAAGGGTTAGGGTTAGGGTTAGGGTTAGGGGTTAGGGTTAGGGTTAGGATTAGGTTTAGAGTTAGGGTTAGGGTAAGGATTAGGCTTAGGTTTAGGGTTAGAGAAAGGGTAAGGGTTAGGGTTAGGGTTAGGGTTAGGGTAAGGGTAAGGTTTAGGGTTAGGTTTATGTTTAGGGTTAGGGGTTAGGGTTAGAGCTTTGTTTAGCGTTAGGGTTAAGGTAAGTGTAAGGGTTAGGGTTAAGTTTAGGGTTAGGGTTAGGGATAGGGTGAGGGTTAGGGTTAGGTTTAGGGTAAGGGTAAGGTGTAGGGTTGGGGTTAGTGTTAGCGTAAGGAAAAGTGTTAGGGTTAGGGTTAGGGTTAGGATGAGGGTAAGGGTTAGGTTTAGGATTAAGGTTAGGGGTTAGGGTTAGGGTAAGGGTAAGTGTTAGGGTTAGGGTTAGGGGTTAAGGTTAGGGTTAGGGTTAGGGTTATGTTTAGGGATAGGGTTAGGGTAAGGGTAAGGGTTAGGGTTAGGGTAAGGGTTAGGTTTAGGGTAAGTGTTAGGGTTAGAGTTAGGTTATGTAAGGGTAAGTGTTAGGGTTTGGGTTAGGGTTAGGGTTAGGGTTAGTCTTAGGGTTAGGGTTAGGTTTATGGTTAGGGTAAGGGTTAGGGTTAGAGTAGGTTATATAAGGGTAAGTGTTAGGGTTAGAGTTAGTGTTAGGGTTAGGGTTAGTCTTAGGTTTAGGGTTAGGGTTAGGGTTAGGGTTAGGGAAGGGTAAGAGTTAGGGTTAGGGTAGGGTAAGAATTAGGGTTAGTCTTAGGGTTAGGGTAAGAGTTAGGGTTAGGGTTAGGGTTAGCACTAAGGTTAGGGTTAGGGTTAGGGTAAGGGTAAGGGTAAGGGTTAGGATTAGAGTTAGGGTTAGGGTTAGGGGTTACAGTTATGGTTAGGTTTAGGGTTAGGGAAAGAGTTAGGATTAGGGTTAGGGTTAGGTAAGGGTAAGTGTTAGTGTTAGTGTTATGGTTAGGGTAAGGGTAAGGGTTAGGGTTAGGTTTAGGGTTAGGGTAAGGGTAAGGGTTAGGTTTAGGGTTAGAGTTAGGTTTAGGTTTAGGATTAGGGTAAGGAAAAATGTTACAATTAAGGTTATGGTTAGTGTTAGTGTTAGGGTTAAGGTTAGGGTGAGGGTAAGGGTAAGGGTTAGGGTTAGGGGGAGGGGTAGGAATAGTGTAAGGGTTAGGGTTAGTGTTAGGGTTAGGGTTAGGGTTATGTTTGGAGTTAAGTTTAGGGTTAGGGTTAGGGTAAGTGTAAGGGTTAGGTTAGGGTTATGGTTAGGGTTAAGGTCAGGGTTAGGGTTAGGTTTAAGGTTAGGATTAGGGTTAGGGTTAGGGTTAGGCTTAGTGTTAGAGTAAGGGTAAGGGTTAGGGTTACGGTTAGGTTTAGGGTTAAGTTAGAGGTTAGGGTTAGGGTTAGGGTAAGTGTTAGGTTTAGGGTTAGGGTAAGGCTTAGGGTTAGGGTTAGAGTTAGGGTTAGGGGTAGGGTAAAGGCAAGGGTTAGGGTTAGGGTTAAGGTTAGGGTTACGGTTAGGGTTAGGGTAAGTGTTAGGGTTAGTGTTAGGGTTAGGGTTAGGGTTAGGGTTAGGGTTAGAGTAAGGGTTAGGGTTATGTTAGGGTAAGGGTTAGGGTTAGGGTTAGGGTTATGTTTAGTTTAGGGTTAGGGTTAGGGTTAGGGTAAGGGTAAGGTTTAGAGTTAGGGTTAGGGTACGGGTTAGCGTTAGGGTTAGGTTAGGCTTAGGCTTAGTGTTAGAGTCAGGGTAAGGGTTAGGGTTAGGGTTAGGGTTAGGGTTAGGGTAAGGGTTAGTGTTAGGGTTAGGGTTAGGGTAAGGGTAAGGTTTAGAGTTAGGGTTAGGGTAGGGTAGGTTTAGGGTAAGGGTAAGTGTTATTGTTAGGGTTAGGTTTAGGATAAGGGTAAGGATTAGGGTTAGGTTTTGGGTTAGGGTTAGGGGTTAGGCTTAGGCTTAGAGGAAGGGTAAGGGATAGGGTTAGGGTTAGGGTTAGGGTTAAGTTTGAGGTTAGAGCTAGGGTTAGGGTTAGGGTAAGGGTTAGGCTTTGGGTTAGGGTAAGGATAAATGTTAGAGTTAAGGTTAGGGTGAGGGTTAGGTTAGGGTAAGGGTTAGCGTTAGGGTTAGGGTTAGGGTTAGGCTTAGTGTTAGAGTAAGGGTAAGGGTTATGGTTAGGGTTAGGGTTAGGGTTAGGGTAAGGGTTAGTGTTAGGGTTAGGGTTAGGGTAAGGGTAAGGTTTAGAGTTAGGGTTAGGGTTAGGGTAGGTTTAGGGTAAGGGTAAGTGTTATTGTTAGGGTTAGGTTTAGGATAAGGGTAAGGATTAGGGTTAGGTTTTGGGTTAGGGTTAGGGTTAGGGGTTAGGCTTAGGCTTAGAGTAAGGGTAAGGGTTAGGGTTAGGGTTAGGGTTAGGGTTAAGTTTGAGGTTAGGTCTAGGGTTAGGGTTAGGGTAAGGGTTAGGCTTTGGGTTAGGGTAAGAATAAATGTCTGAGTTAAGGTTAGGGTGAGGGTTAGGGTTAGGGGTAGGATTAGGGTTATGGTTAGGGTAAGGGTTAGGGTTAGGGTTAGATTTAGGGTTGAGGTTAGGTTTAGGGTTAGGAAAATGGAAAGTGTTAGGGTTAGGGTTAGGGTTAGGTTTAGTGTAAGGGTAAGGGTAAGGTTTAGGGTTAGGGGTTAGGGTTAATGTTAGGCTTAGGTTAAGCGTTACAGTTAGAGTTAGGGTTAGGGTTAGGATAAGGGTTAGGGTTAGGGTAAGGGTAAGTGTTAGGGTTAGGGTTAGCATTAAGGTTAGGGTTAGGGATAGGGTAAGGGTTAGGGTTAGGGTTAGATTTAGGGTTGAGGTTAGGGTTAGGGTTAGGAAAATGGAAAGTGTTAGGGTTAGGGTTAGGGTTAGGTTTAGTGTAAGGGTAAGGGTAAAGTTTAGGGTTAGGGGTTAGGGTTAATGTTAGGGTTAGGTTAAGCGTTAGGGTGGAGTTAGGGTTAGGGTTAGGATAAGGGTTAGGGTTAGGGTAAGGGTAAGTGTTAGGGTTAGGGTTAGTGTTAGGGTTAGGGTAAGGGTTATGTTTAGGATTAGGGTTAGGTTTAAGGTGGGGGTTTAGTTTAGGGTTAGGAAAAGGGAAATGTTAGGGTTAGATTTAGGGTTATGGTTAGGGTTACGGTTAGGGTTAGGGTTAGGGTTAAGGTTGAGGTTAGGTTTAGGGTTAGGGTTAGGGTAAGGGTTTTGGTTAGGGTTAGGATTAGGGTTAGGTTTACCGTTACGGTTAGGGTTAGGGTTAGGTTTAGGGTTAGTTTTAGGGTTAGGGTAAGTGTTAGGGTTAGGGTTAGGGTAAGGGTAAGGGTTAGGGTTAGGGTTTGGGTTAGGGTTTAGGGTTAGGGTTTGGGTTAGGGTTTAGGGTTAGGGTTAGGTTTAAGGTTAGGGTTAGGGTAAGGGTTAGACTTAGGGTTAGGGTTAGAGTAAGTGTTAGGGTTAGGGTTAGGATTAGGTTTAGGGCTAGGTTTAGGGTAAGGGTTAGGGTTAGGGTTAGGAGTAAGGGTTAGAGTTAGGTTTAGGGTTAGGGTAACGGTGAGGTTTAGGTTTAGGGTTAGGGTTAGGGGTAGGGTTAGGGCTAGGTTTAGGGTTAGGGTTAAGGTAAGTGTAAGGGTTAGGGTTAAGGTTAGGGTAGGATTAGAGTTAGGTTTAGCGTTACGGTTAGGGTTAGGGTTAGGTTTAGGGTAAGGGTAAGGTTTAGGATTAGGGTTAGGGTTAGGGTAAGGGAAAGTGTTAGGTTTAGGGTTATGGTTAGGATGAGGGTAAGGGTTAGGGTTAGGTTTATGGTTAGGGTAATGGTTAGGGTTAGGGTTAGGTTTAGATAAGGGTAAGTGTTAGGGTTAGGGTTAGGTTTAGGGTTAGGCTTAGTCTTAGGGTTAGGGTTAGGGTTAGGTTTAGGGAAAGGGACAGGGTTAGGGTTAGGGTTAGGTTTAGGGTAAGGATTAGGGTTAGTCTTAGGGTTAGGGTAAGTGTTAGGGTTAGGGTTAGGGTTAGCACTAAGGTTAGGGTTAGGGTAAGGGTAAGGTTTGGGGTTAGGGTTAGGTTTAGGGTAAGGGTAAGGGTTAGGGTTAGGGTTAGGTTAGGTTTAGGGTTAGGGTTAGGGTAAAGGTTAGGGTTAGGATCAGTGTTAGGTTTAGGGTTAGGGTAAGGGTTAGGGTTAGGGTTATGGTTAGGGGTAGGGTTAGGGTTAGGGTTAGGGTTAGAGTTATGGTTAGGGTAAGGGTAAGGTTTACGGTTAGAGTTAGGGTTAGGTTTAGGGTTAAGTTAACGGTAAGGGTTATGGTTAGGGTTAGGTTTAGGGTAAGGGTTAGGGTTAGGTAGGGTAAGGGTAAGATTTAGGGTTAGGGTTAGGGTTACGGTAATGGTTAGTGTTAGTGTTAGGGTTAGGGTTAGGTTTAGGGTAACGGTTAGGGAAAGGGTAATGGTTAGGTTTAGTTTTAGGTTTAGGTTTGGGTTAGGGTTAGGGACAGGGTAAGTGTAAGTTTTAGGGTAAGGGTAAAGGTTAGCGTTAGGTTTAGGGTTGGGGTTAAGGTTAGGGTTAGGGTTAGGGTAAGGGTAAGGTTAGGGTTAGGGTTAGGGTAAGGGTAAGGTTTAGGTTTAGGGTTAGGGTTAGTGGAAGGGTTAGGGATAGGGTGAGGGTTGGGTTACGGTTAGGGTTTAGGGTTCGGTTTAGGGTTAGGGTAAGGGTTAGGGTCAGGGTTAGGGTTAGGGTTAGGTTTAGGGTAGGGGTAAGTGTTAGGGTTAGGGTTAGGTTTAGGGAAAGGGTTAGGGTTAGGGTTAGGGTTAGGGTTAGCATTAAGGTTAGGGATAGGGATAGGGTAAGGGGAAGGGTTAGGGTTAGGGTTAGGTTAAGGGTTAGGGTTAGGGTTAGGTTTAGGGTTCGGGGTAAGGGTTAGGGTTATGTTTAGGGTTAGGGTAAGGGTAAGGTTTAGGTTTAGGGTTAGGGTTAGGGGTTTCTGTTAGGGCTAGGTTTAGGGTTAGGGTAAGGGTAAGTGTTAGTAATAGGGTTAGGGTTAGTGTTAGGGTTAGGGTTAGGGTTAGGGTCTAGCATTAAGTTTAGGGTTAGGAATAGGGTAAGGGTAAGGGGTACGGATAGGGTTAGGGTTAGGGATAGAGTTAGGGTTAGTGTTAGGTTTAGGGTTAGGTTTAAGTTTAGGGTTAGTGTTAGCGTTAGTGTAAGAGTAAGGGTTAGGGTTAGTGTTAGGGTTAAGTTTAGAGTTAGGGTTAGGGTTAGGCTAAGGGTTAGGGGTAGGGGTAGAGTAAGGGTTAGGGTTAGTGTTAGTGTTAGGGTAAGGGTTAGGGTTAGACTTAGGGTTAGTGTAAGGGTAAGGGTTAGGGTTAGTGTTATGGTTAAGGTTAGAGTTAGGGTTATGGTTAGGGTAAGGCTTAGGATTAGGATTAGGGTAAGAGTTAGGTTTAGCGCAAGGGTTTGGGGAAAGGGTAAGTGTTAGCGTTAGGGTGAGGGTTAGGGTAAGGTTTAGGTTTAGGGTTAGGGTTAGGATAAAGGTTAGGGTTAGGGTTAGGGTTAGCATTAAGGTTAGGTTTGGGGTTAGTGTAAGGGTAAGTGCTAGGGTTAGGGTTAGGGGTTAGGGTTAGGGTTAGGGTTAGGGTAAGGGTTAGGGTTAGGGTTAGGCATAGGTTTGGGGTTAGGTTTAGGGTAAGTTTTAGGGTTAGGGAAAAGTTAGGGTTAGGGTTAGTGTTAGGGTAAGGTTAACTGTTAGAATTACGGTTAGGGTTAGTGTTAGGGTTTGTTAGGGTTAGGGTAAGAGTAAGGGTTAGTGTTGGGGTTAGGGTTAGTGTTAGGATTAGTGTTAGGTGTAGGGTTAGGGTTAGGGTAAGGGTAAGGTTTAGAGTTAGGGTTAGGGTTAGAGTAAGTGTAAGGCTTAGGATTAATGTTAGTTTTAGGGTTAGGGTTAGGGTAAGGGGAAGGGTTAGGGTTAGGGTTAGGGAGAGGGTTAGGGTAAGGGTAAGTTTTAGGGTTAGTGTTAGTGTTAGGGTTAAGGTTAGGGTTAGGGTTAGGGTTAGGCTAAGGGTTAGGGTTAGGGTAAGTGTTAGGGTTTGTGTTAGGGTTAGGGATAGAGTTAGGGTTAGCATTAGGGTAAGGGTTAGGGTTGGGGTTAGGGTTAGGGTTAGGGGTAGGGTTAGGTTTAGGGTTAGTGTAAGGGTTATGTTTAGGGTTTCGGTTAGGGTTAGTGTAAGGGTTAGGGTTAGGGTTAGGGTAAGGTTTAGGGTTACGGTTAGAGTTATGGTAAGGGTAAGGGTTAGGATAAGGGTTAGGGTAAGGGTAAGTGTTAGGATTAGGGTTAGGGTTTGTGTTAGGTTTAGGGTTAGGGTAAGGGTAAGGGTTAAGGTTAGGTTTAAGGTTAGGGTTAGGATAAGGGTTAGGTTTCGGTTTAGGGTTAGGCTTAGGGTAAAGGTAACTGTTAGGGTTAGGGTTAGGTTTAGGGTTAGGGTTAGGGTAAGGGTTAGGGTTAGGGTTAGGGTTAAGGCTAGGGTTAGTGTTAGGGATAGGGATAGGGTTAGGGTAAGGGTAAGGTTTAATGTTAGTGTTAGGGTTAGGGTTAATGTTAGGGTTAGGTTTAGGGTTAGGCTAAGTGTTAGGGTATGGTTTAGGGTTTGGGTAAGAGTTAGGGTTAGGGTTAGGGTAGGGTTAGGGTTTAGTGTTAGGGTTAGGGTTAGGGTAATGGTTAGGGTTAGGGTTAGGGTTAGGGTAAGGGTAAGTGTTAGGGTTAGTGTTAGGGTTAGGGTTAGGGTAACAGGAAGGGATAGGGTTAGGGTTAGGTTTAGGGTTAGAATTAGGGTTAGGTTTAGGTGTAGGATTAGGGTTAAGGTAAGTGTAAGGATTAAGGTTAGGGTTAGGGTTAGGGTTAAGGTTAGGGTTAGGGTTAGGGAAAGGGTAAGGGTTAGGTTTAGGTTTAGGCTTAGGTTTAGGGTAAGGATTAGGGTTAGGTTTAGGGTTAGGGTAAGGGTTAGGGTTAGGGTTAGAGTTAGGTTTAGGGTTAAGGTAAGGGTAAGGGTTAGGGTTAGCTTTAGGGTTAAGGTTAGCTTTAGGGTTAGGGTTAGGGTGAGGGTTAGGGTTAGGGGTTAGGTTTAGGGTTAGGGTTAGGGTTAGGGTAAGGGTTAGGGTTAGGGTTAGGGTAAGGTAATTGTTAGGGTTGGGGTTAGGGTTAGGGTTAGGGTAAGTGTTAGGGTTAGGGTAAGGGTTAGGTTTAGGTTTAGGATTAGGTTTAGGGTTAGGGTAAGTGTTAGGGTTAGGGTTAGTGTTAGGGATAGGATAAGGGTAAGAGTTAGGGTTAGGGGTTAGGTTTAGGGTTACCGTTAGGTTTAGGATTAGGGTTAGAGTAAGGGTAAGGGTGAGGGTTAGGATTAGGGTTAGTGTTAGCGTTAGGGTTAGGTTTAGGGTTAAGGTTAGGGTTAGGGAAAGGGTTAGGGTTAGGTTTAGGGTTAGGTTTAGGGTAATGATTAGGGTTAGGGTTACGGTTAGGGTAAGGTTTGGGGTTAGGGTTTAAGGTTAGGGTTAGGGTTAGGGTGAGGGTAAGGTTTAGGGTTAGGTTTAGGGTAAAGGTAAGGGTTAGGGTTAAGGGTTAGGGTTAGGGTTAGGTTTAGGTTTAGGTTTAGGGTTAAGTTTAGAGTAAGGGTAAGGGTGAGGTTTAGGGTTAGGGAAAGGATTAGGTTTAGGGTTAAGGTTAGGTTTAGGAAAGGGTTAGGTTTAGGGTTAGGGTTAGGGTTAGAGTTAGGGCAAGGATTAGTGTTAGGGTTAGGGTAAGGATTAGGTTTCGGTTTAGGGTTAGGGTTAGCATTAAGGTTAGGCTTAGGGTTAGGTTAAGGGTAAGGGTTAGATTTAGGGTTAGAGTTAGGTTAAGTGCTATGTTTAAGGTTAGGGTTAGGGTTAGGGGGTAGAGTTAGGGTTAGGGTTAGGGTTAGTGTAAGGGTAAGGGTTAGGGTTAGGGTTAGGGTTTGAGTAAGGGTAAAGGTTAGGAAAGGATTAGTGTAGGGTTAGGGATAGGGTTAGGGTAAGGGTTAGGGTTATGGTTAGGGTTAGGGTTAAGGTTAGGGTTATGGTAAGGGTTAGGTTTCGGGTGAGGGTTAGGGTTAAGTTTAGGGTTAGGGTTAGGGTAAGGTAAGGGTTATGGTTAGGTTTAGGCTCAGGGTTAGGGTTAGGGTAAGTGTTAGGGTTAGGGTTAGAGTTAGGGTAAGGATTAAGGTTAAGGTTAGGGTTAGGGTAAGGGTTAGGGTTAGGGTTAGGGTTAGAATTAATGTTAGGGTTAGGGTTAGGGTAAGAATAAGGTTTAGGTTTAGGGTTAGGTTTAGGGTAAGGGTAAAGGTTAGGGTTAGGGTTAGGTTTAGGGTTAGGGTAAGAGTTAGGGTTAGGGTTAGGGTTAGGGTTAGGTTCAGGGTTAGTTTTAGGGTAAGGGTAGGGTTATGGTTAGTGGTAGGTTTAGGGTTAAGTTTAGGGTTAGGGTTAGGGTAAGGGTGAGGGTTAGGGTTAGTGTTAGGGGTCAGGGTTAGGGTTAGGTTTAGGTTTAGGATAAGGGTAAGGTTTAGTGTTAGAGTTAGGTTTCGGGTTAGGTTTAAGGTTAGGCTTAGGGTAAGTGTTAGAGTTAGGGTTAGGATTAGGATTAGGGTAAGGGTAAGGGTTAGGGTTAAGGTTAGGGTTAGGGTTAGGTTAAGCTAAGGGTTAGGATTAGGGTTAGTCTAAGGGCAAGGGTTAGGTTTAGGGTAAGAGTTAGGTTTAGGATTAGGGTTAGGGTAAGGATAAGGGTTAGAGTTCAGGTTAGGGTTAGGGTTAGGGTTAGGGTTAGGGTTAGGTTAGGGTGAGGGTAAGGGTAAGGGTTAGGGTTAGGTTTAGGGTTAGGGTTTGGGTTAGGGTAAGGGTTAGGGTTAGGGTTAGGGTTAAGATTAGGGATAGGGTTAGGTTGAGGGTTAGGATTAGGATTAGGGTTAGGGTTAGGATTAGGGTAAGGTTATGTGTTAGGGTTAGCTTAGGGTTAGGGTTACGGTTAGGGTAAGTGTTAGGGTTAGGGTTAGGGTTACGGTTAGGGTTAGGGTAAGGGTACGGATTAGGGTTAAAGATAGGGTCAGGGTTAGGGTTAGGGTTAGAGTAAGGGTAAGGGTTAGGGTTTGGTTTAAGTTTAGGGTAAGGGTAAGGGTTAGGTTTAGGGTTGGGGTTAGGTTTAGGGTTATGTTAGGGTAAGGATAAATGTTAGAGTTAAGGTTAGGGTGAGGGTAAGGGTAAGGGTTAGGGTTAAGATTAGGGTTAGGCTTAGGGTAAGGGTTAGGGTTAGGGTAAGGGTTTTAGTTAGGGTTAGGGTTAGGTTTAGGGTGGGGTTAAAGTTAGGGTTAGGGTTAGGGTAAGGATAAGACTTAGGTTAGGGTTAGGGTTATGGTTAGGGTTAAGGTTAGGGTTAGGGTTAGGGTTAGGGTAGGGTATGTGTTCGGGTTAGTGTTAGGGTTAGGTTTAGGGTAGGTTTAGCGTTAGGGTAAGCGTAAGGGTAAGGGTAAGGTTTAGGGTTAAGGTAAGGGTAAGGTTTAAGTTTGGGGTTAGGGTTAGGTTTCGGGTTAGTTATAGGGTTCGGGTTAGGGTAAGCATAAGGGTTAGGGTTAGGGTTAGGGTTAGGGTTAGGTTTAGGGTTAGACTAAGGGTAAGTGTTAGGGTTAGGGTTAGGGTAAGTGTTAGGGTTAGGGTTAGGGTAGGGTTTAGGGTAAGGTTAAGTGTTAGGTTTAGGTTGAGGATAAGGCTAAGGATTAGGGTTAGGATTAGGGTTAGGGTTAGAGGTTAGGGTTAGGGTTAGGTTTAGGGTGAGGGTTAGGTTTAGGGTTAGGTTTAGGATAAGGGTAAGGGTTAGGTTTAGGGTTAGGGTTAGGATAAGTGTTAGGTTTAGGGTTAGGTTAGGGTAAGGGCAAGGGTTAGGGATAGGGTTAGGGTTAGGGTAAGGGTTAGGGTTACATTTAGGGTTAGGGTTAGGGTTAGGGGTAGGGTTAGGGTTAGGGTTAGGGTTAGGGGTTAGGCTTAGGGTTAGGGTTACGGTAAGGGTTAGGGTTTGGTTTAGTTTAAGGGTTAGGGTTAGGGTTAGGGTTAGGGTAAGGTTATGTGTTAGGGTTAGGTTTAGGGTTAGGGTTAGGGTTAGGATTAGGGTAAGTGTTAGCGTTAGGGTTAGGGTTACAGTTAGGGTTAGGGTAAGGGTAAGGGTTAGGGTTAAAATTAGGGTCAGGGTTAGGGTTAGGGTTAGGGTTAGGGTAAGTGTAAGGGTTAGGGTTAGGGTTAGGTTTACGGTTAGGGTAAGGGTAAGGGTTAGGTTTAGGCTTAGGGTTAGGTTTAGGGTTACGGTTAGGGTTAGGATAAATGTTAGAGTTAAGGTTAGGTTTAGGGTTAGGGTAAGGGTTAGGGTTAGGGTTAGGTTAAGTGTTAGGGTTAGGATTAGTGTTAGGTTTAGAGTTGGCGTTAAGGTTAGGGTTAGGGTTAGGGTAAGCATAAGGGTTAGGTTAAGTTTAGGGTTAGGGTTAAGGTTAGGCTTAGGGTTAGGCTTAGGGTTAGGATTAGGGTTATGGTTAGGGTAAGGGTTAGGGTTAGGGTTAGGGTTAGGCTTAGTGTTAGGGTAAGGGTAAGAGTTAGGGTTAGAGTTAGGGTTAGGGTTAAGGTTGAGGTTAGGTTTAGGTTTAGGATTAGGTTTAGGGTTAGGATTAGGGCTAGGGTTAGGGTAAGGGTTAGGGTTAGGGTTAGGGTTAGGGTTAGGCTTAGTGTTAGGGTAAGGGTAAGAGTTAGGGTTAGAGTTAGGGTTAGGGTTAAGGTTGAGGTTAGGGTTAGGTTTAGGATTAGGTTTAGGGTTAGCATTAGGGCTAGGGTTAGGTTAAGGGTTAGGCTTAGAGTTAGAGTTAGGCTTAGTCTAAGTGTTAGAGTAAGGGTAAGGGTTAGGGTTAGGGTTAGGGTTAGGGTTAAGTTTGAGGTTAGGGTTAGGGTTAGGGTTAGGTTAAGGGTTAGGGTTAGGGTTAGGGGAAGTTTTAGGGTTAGGGTTAGAGTTAGGGTTAGGGTTAGGGTAAGGGCAAGGATTAGGGTTAGGGTTAAGGTTAGGGTTAGGGTTAGGGTTAGGTTTAGGGTTAGGGTTAGGGTAAGGGTAAGGGTTATGGTTAGGGTTAGTGTTAGGGTAAGGGTTAGGGTTAGTGTTAGGGTTAAGTTTAGGTTAAGGGTAAGGATTAGGGTTAGGTTTAGGGTTAGGGTTAGAGGTTAGGGTTAGGGTTAGGATGAGGGTTAGGTTTAGCATTAGGGTTTGGGTATGTGTAAGGTTTAGGGTTAGGTTTAGGGTTAGGGTTAGTGATAGGTTTAGGGTTAGGGTTAGGGTAAGGGCAAGGGTTAGCGTTAGGGTTAGGGTTAAGTTTAGTGTTAGGGTTAGGGTTAGGGTTAAGGTTAGGGTGAGGGTTAGGGTTAGGGTTAGGGTAAGGGTTAGGGTTACGGTAGGGGTTAGGTTTAGGGTTAGGGTTAGGGTTAGAGTTAGGTTTAGGGTTAGGGTTAGGGGTTAGGTTTAGGGTTACGGTTAGTGTAAGGTTGAGGGTTAGGGTTAGGGTTAGTTTAAGTTTTTGGGTTAGGGTTAGGGTAAGGGTAAGTGTTAGGGTTAGGGTTAGGGTTAAGATTAGGGATAGGGTTAGGTTGTGGGTTAGAATTAGGTTTAGGGTTAGGGTTAGGATTAGGGTAAGGTTATGTGTTAGGGTTAGCTTAGGGTTAGGGTTACGGTTAGGGTAAGTGTTAGGGTTAGGGTTAGGGTTACGGTTAGGGTTAGGGTAAGGGTACGGATTAGGGTTAAAGATAGGGTCAGGGTTAGGGTTAAGGTTAGGGTTAGAGTAAGGGTAAGGGTTAGGGTTTGGTTTAAGTTTAGGGTAAGGGTAAGGGTTAGGTTTAGGGTTAGGGTTAGGTTTAGAGTTATGTTAGTGTAAGGATAAATGTTAGAGTTAAGGTTAGGGTGAGGGTAAGGGTAAGGGTTAGGGTTAAGATTAGGGTTAGGCTTAGGGTAAGGGTTAGGGTAAGGGTTAGGGTTAGGGTAAGGGTTTTAGTTAGGGTTAGGGTTAGGTTTAGGGTGGGGTTAAGGTTAGGGTTAGGGTTAGGGTAAGGGTAAGGCTTAGGTAAGGGTTAGGGTTAGGGTTAGGGTTAAGGTTAGGGTTAGGGTTAGGGTTAGGGTAGGGTATGTGTTCGGGTTAGTGTTAGGGTTAGGTTTAGGGTAGGTTTAGCGTTAGGGTAAGCGTAAGGGTAAGGGTAAGGTTTAGGGTTAAGGTAAGGTTAAGGTTTAGGTTTGGGGTTAGGGTTAGGTTTCGGGTTAGTTATAGGGTTAGGGTTAGGGTAAGCGTAAGTATTAGGGTTAGGGTTAGGGTTAGGTTTAGGGTTAGACTAAGGGTAAGTGTTAGGGTTAGGGTTAGGGTAAGGGTTAGGGTTAGGGTAGGGTTTAGGGTAAGGGTAAGTGTTAGGGTTAGGTTGAGGATAAGGGTAAGGATTAGGGTTAGGATTAGGGTTAGGTTTAGAGGTTAGGGTTAGGGTTAGGGTTAGGGTGAGGGTTAGGTTTAGGGTTAGGATAAGGGTAAGGGTTAGGTTTAGGGTTAGGGTTAGGATAAGTGTTAGGTTTAGGGTTAGGTTAGGGTAAGGGCAAGGGTTAGGGTTAGGGTTAGGGTTAGGGTAAGGGTTAGGGTTACAGTTAGGGTTAGGGTTAGGGTTAGGGTAGGGGTAGGGTTAGGTTTAGAGTTAGGTTTAGGGTTAGGGTTAGGGTTAGGCTTAGGGTTAGGGTTAGGTAAGGGTTAGGGTTTGGTTTAGTTTAAGGGTTAGGTTTAGGGTAAGGGTAAGGGTTAGGGTTAGGGTAAGTGTTAGTGTTAGTGTTAGGTTTAGGGTTAGGGTTAGGGTTAGGGTAAGGGTAAGGGTTAGTGTTAGAATTAGGGTTAGTGTTAGGGTAATGGTTAGGGTTAGGATTAGGGTCAGGTTTAGGGTTAGGGATAGGGTAAGGGTAAGGGTTAGGGTTAGGGTTAGGGTTAGGTTTGGGGTTAAGGTTAGGTTTAGGTTTAGGGTACGTTTAAGGATTACGGTTAGGGGTTAGGTTTAGGGTTATGCTTAGGGTTAGGCTTAGGATTAGGGTTAGGTTTAGGTTTAGGGTTAGGGTTATGGTTAGGGTTATGGTAAGGTTATGTGTTAGGGTTAGGTTTAGGGTTAGGGTTAGGGTTAGGATTAGGGTAAGTGTTAGTGTTAGGGTTAGGGTTAGAGTTAGGGTTAGGGTAAGGGTAAGGGTTAGGGTTAAAATTAGGGTCAGGGTTAGGGTTAGGGTTAGGGTTAGGGTAAATGTAAGGGTTAGGGTTAGGGTTAGGTTTACGGTTAGGGTAAGGGTAAGGGTTAGGTGTAGGGTTAGGGTTAGGTTTAGGGTTACGGTTAGGGTTAGGATAAATGTTAGAGTTAAGGTTAGGTTTAGGGTTACGGTAAGGGTTAGGGTTAGGGTTAGGTTAAGTTTTAGGGTTAGGATTAGGGTTAGGTTTAGGGTTGGCGTTAAGGTTAGGGTTAGGGTTAGGGTAAGGTTAAGGGTTAGGTTATGTTTAGGGTTAGGGTTAAGGTTAGGGTTAGGGTTAGGCTTAGGGTTAGGATTAGGTTTACGGTTAGGGTAAGGGTTAGGGTTAGGGTTAGGGTTAGGCTTAGTGTTAGGGTAAGGGTAAGAGTTAGGGTTAGAGTTAGGGTTAGGGTTAAGGTTGAGGTTAGGGTTTGGTTTAGGATTAGGTATATGGTTAGGATTAGGGCTAGGGTTAGGGTAAGGGTTAGGGTTAGAGTTAGAGTTAGGCTTAGTCTTAGTGTTAGAGTAAGGGTAAGGGTTAGGGTTAGGGTTAGGGTTAGGGTTAAGTTTGAGGTTAGGGTTAGGGTTAGGGTAAGGGTTAGGGTTAGGGTTAGGGTAAGCTTTAGGGTTAGGGTTAGAGTTAGGGTTAGGGTTAGGGTAAGGGCAAGGATTAGGTTTAGGGTTAAGGTTAGGGTTAGGGGTATGGTTAGGTTTAGGGTTAGGGTTAGGATTAGGGTTAGGGTACGGGTAAGGGTTAGGGTTAGGGTTAGGGTTAAGGTTAGGTTTAGGATTAGGGTTAGGGTAAGGGTAAGGGTTAGGGTTATGGTTAGGGTTAGGTTTAGGGTTAGGGTAAGGGTAAGGGTTATGGTTAGGGTTAGGGTTAGGGTAAGGGTTAGGGTTAGTGTTAGGGTTAGGTTTAGGTTAAGGGTAAGGATTAGGGTTAGGTTTAGGGTTAGGGTTAGAGGTTAGGGTTAGGGTTAGGTTGAGGGTTAGGGTTAGCGTTAGGGTTTGGGTATGTGTAAGGTTTAGGGTTAGGTTTAGGGTTAGGGTTAGTGTTAGGTTTAGGGTTAGGGTTAGGGTGAGGGCAAGGATTAGCGTTAGGGTTAGGGTTAAGTTTAGGGTTAGGGTTAGGGTTAGGGTTAAGTTTAGGGTGAGGGTTAGGGTTAGGGTTAGGGTAAGGGTTAGGGTTACATTAGGGGTTAGGTTTAGGGTTAGGGTTAGGGTTAGGGTTAGGGGTTAGGCTTAGGGTTACGGTTAGTGTAAGTTTTAGGGTTAGGGTTAGGGTTAGTTTAAGGTTTAGGGTTATGGTTAGGGTAAGGGTAAGGGTTAGGGTTAGGGTAAGAGTTAGGGTTAGGTTTAGGGGTAGAGTTAGGGTTAGGGTAAGGATAACGGTTAGGGTTAGGATTAGGGATAGGGTCAGGGTAATGGTTAGGGTTAGGATTAGGGTTAGATTTAGGCTTAGGGATAGGGTAAGGGTAAGGGTTAGGGTTAGGGTTAGGGTTAGGTTTTGGGGTTGGGGTTATGGTTAGGTTTAGGGTTAGGGTACGTTTAATGATTAGGGTTAGGGTTAGGGTTATGCTTAGGGTTAGGGTTAGGGTTAGGATTAGGGTTAGGTTTATGGTTAGGGTTAGGGTTAGGGTAAGGTTATGTGTTAGGGTTAGCGTTTGGGTTAGGGTTAGGGTTAGGGTAAGAGTTAGGGTTAGGTTTAGGGTTATGGTTAGGGTTAGGGTAAGGGTAAGTGTTAGGGGTAAAGTTAGGGTCAGGGTTAGGGTTAGATTTAGGGTTAGGGTAAGGGTAAGGGTTAGGGTTAGGGTTAGGTTTAGGGTTAGGCTAAGGGTAAGGTTAGGCTTTAGGGTTAGGTTTAGGTTAGGGTTATTGTTAGGGTAAGGATAAATGTTAGAGTTAAGGTTAGGGTGAGGGTAAGGGTAAGGGTTAGTGTTAAGATTAGGGTTAGGGTTAGGGTAAGGGTTAGGGTTAGGGTTAGGGTTAGGGTAAGGGTTAGGCTTAGGGTTAGGGTTAGGTTTAGTGTTGGGGTTAAGGTTAGGGTTTGGGTTAGCGTAAGGGTAAGGGTTAGGTTAGGGTTAGGGTTAAGGTTATGGTTAGGGTTAGGTTTAGGGTTAGGATTAGTGTTATGGTTAGGGTAAGGGTTAGTGTTAGGGTTAGGGTTAGGGTTAGGCTTAGTGTTAGGGTAACAGTAGGGGTTAGGGTTAGGGTTAGGTTTAGGTTTAGGGTTAGGATTAGGGTTAGGGTTAGGGTTAGGGTTAGAGTAAGGGTTAGGGTTAGGGTTAGGGGTTAGGGTTAGTGCTAGGTTTAGGTCAAGGGTTAGGGTTAGGTTTAGGGGTAGGGATAAGATAATGGTTAGGGTTAGGGTAAGTGTAAGTGTTAGGGTTAGGTTTAGGGTTAGGGTTATGTTTAGGGTAAGGGTTAGGGTTAGGGTTAGGGTTAGGTTTAGGTTAGGGTTAGGGTTAGGGTTAGGGTTAGAGTTAGCATTAAGGTTAGGGTTACGGTTAGGGTAATGGTTAGGGTTAGGTTCAGGGTTAGGTTTAGGGTTAGGGATAGGGTAAGGGTAAGGGAAAAGGTTAGGGTTAGGTTTAGGGTTGGGGTTAAGGTTAGGTTTCGGGTTAGGGTACGTTTAAGGATGAGGGTTAGGGTTAGGGTTACTGTTATGTTTAGGGTTTGGGTTAGGGTTAGTATTATGGTTAGGTTTAGGGTTAGGTTTAGGGTTAGGGTTAGGGTAAGGTTATGTGTTAGGGTTAGCGTTAGGGTTAGGGTTAGGGTAAGTGTTAGGGTTAGGGTTAGGGTTACCGTTAGGTTTAGGGTAAGGGTAAGTGTTAGGGTTAAAGTTAGGGTCAGGGTTAGGGTTAGGGTTAGGGTTAGGGTAAGGGTAAGGGTTAGGGTTAAGTTTAGTGTTAGGGTAAGGGTAAGGGTTAGGTTTAGGGTTAGGCTTAGGGTAAGGATAAATGTTAGAGTTAAGGTTAGGGTTAGGGTTAGGGTTAAGGTTAGGGTGAGGATAAGGGTAAGGGTTAGGGTTAAGATTAGGGTTAGGGTTAGGGTAAGGATTAGGGTTAGGGTTAGGGTAAGGGTTATGGTTATGTTTAGGTTAAGGTTTAGAGTTGGGGTTAAGGTTAGGGTTAGGGTTAGGGTAAGGGTAAGGGTTAGGTTAGGGTTAGGTTTAGGGTTAAGGTTAGGTTTAGGGTTAGGTTTAGGGTTAGGATTAGGGTTATGGTTAGGGTAAGGGTTAGGGTTAGCGTTAGGTTTAGGGTAAGGCTTAGTGTTAGGGTAAGCTAAGGGTTAGGGTTAGGGTTAGGGTTAGGGTTAAGGTTGAGGATAGGGTTAGGTTTAAGGTTAGGTTTAGGGTTAGGATTAGCGTTAGGGTTAGGGTAAGGGTTAGGGTTAGGGTTAGGGTCAGGCTTAGGGTTAGGCTTAGCGTTAGAGTAAGGGTAAGGGTTAGGGTTAGGGTTAGGGTTAGGTTTAGGTTTAAGGTTAGGGTTAGTGTTAGGGTTAGGGTTAAGGTAAGGGTTAGATTTAGGTTAGGGTAAGGGTTAGGGTTAGGGTTAGGTTTAGGGTTAGGTTTATGGTTAGGGTTAGGATTAAGATTAGGGTAAGGGTTAGGGTTAGGGTTAGTGGTAGGGTTAGGTTTAGGGTTAGGGTAAGGGTAAGTGTTAGGGTTTGGGTTAGGGTTTGGGTATGGGTTAGGGTTAGGATTAGGGTTAGGGTAGGTTTTAGGGTAAAGGTAAGTGTTAGTGTTAGGGTTAGGTTTAGGTTAAGGGTAAGGATTAGGGATAGATTTTAGGTTAGGTTTAGAGGTTAAGGGTAGGGCTGGGTTAGGGTGAGGGTTAGGTTTAGGGTTAGGTTTAGGGTAAGGGTAAGGTTTAGGTTTAGGTTTAGGGTTAGGGTTAGGGTTAGGTTTAGGGTTAAGGTTATGGTAAGGGCAAGGGTTAAGGTTAGGGTTAGTCTTAAGGTTAGGGTTAGGGTTATTGTTAGGGTTAAGGTTAGGGTTAGGGTTAGGGTAAGGGTTAGGGTTAGGGTTAGGGTAGCTGTTAGGGTTAGGGTTAGGTTTAGGGTTAGAGTTAGGGTTAGGGTTAGGGTTAGGGGTAGGCTTAGGGTTAGGGTTAGGGTAAGGGTTAGGGGGTAGGATTTGGGTTAGTTTACATGTTAGGGTTAGGGTTAGGGTAAGTGTAAGTGTTAGGGTTATGGTTTGAGTTAGGGTATTTTTAGGGTTAGGGTTAGGGTTAGGGTAAGGGTAAGGTTTAGCGTTAGGATTGGGTTAGCGTTAGGGTAATGGTTAGGGTTAGGGATAGGGTAAGGGTAAGGGTTAGCGTTAGGGTTAGTGTTAGGAGTTTGGTTGGGGTTAAGGTTAGGTTTAGGGTTAGGGTACATTTAAGGATTAGTGTTAGGGTTAGGGTTATGCTTAGGGTTAGGGTTAGGATTAGGATTAGGGTTAGGTTTAAGGTTATGGTTAGCGTTACTGTTAGGGTTAGGGTTAGGGTAAGTGTTAGGGTTAGGTTTAGGGTTACGGTTAGGGTTAGGGTAAGGGTAAGGGATAGGGTTAAAGATATGGTCTGGGTTAGGGTTAGGGTTAGGGTTAGGGTAAGGGTTAGGGATAGGTTTAGGGTTAGGGTAAGGGTAAGGGTTAGGTTTAGGGTTAGGGTTAGGTTTGGGGTTAGGGTTAGGGTAAGGATAAATGTTAGTGTTAATGTAAGGGTTAGGGTAAAGGTAAGGGTTAGGGTTAAGATTAGGGTTAGGGTTAGGGTAATGGTTAGGGTTAGGTTTATGGTTAGGATAAGGGTTAGGGATAGGGTTAGGGTTAGGTTTAGGGTTGGGGTTAAGGTAATGGTTAGGATTAGGGTAAGGGTAAGGGTTAGGTTAGGGTTAGGGTTAAGGTTAGGGTTAGGTTTAGGTTTATGTTTAGGATTAGGGTTATGGTTAGGGTAAGGGTTAGGGTTAGGGTTAGGGTTTGGGTAAGGGGTAGGGTTAGGGTTATGGTTATGGTTAAGGTTAGGGTTAGGGTTAGGGTAAGGGTAAGGGTAAGGGTTAGGTTTAGGGTTAGGCTTAGGGTAAGTGTTAGAGTTAATGTTAGGGTTAGGGTTAGGGTAAGGATAAGGGTTAGGGTTAAGGTTAGGGTTAGGGTTAGGGTTTGGGTTAGGGGTAGGGTAAGGGTTAGGTTTAGGGTTAGGTTTAGGTTTAGGGTTAGTCTAAGGGTAAGGGTTAGGTTTAGGGTTAGAGTTAGGTTTAGGGTTAGGGTTAGGGTTAGGGTTAGAGTTAGGGTAAGGCTTAGGGTTAGGGTTAGGGTTAGGGTAAGGTTATGTGTTAGGGTTAGGTTAGGGTTAGGGTTAGGTTTAGGATAAGTGTTAGGGTTAGGGTTAGGGTTACGTTTAGGGTTATGGTAAGGGTAAGGGTTAGGGTTAAAGTTAGGGTCAGGTTTAGGGTTAGGGTTAGGTTTAGTGTTAGGGTTAGGTTTAGGGTTAGGGTTAGGGTAAGGATAAATGTTAGAGTTAAGGTTAGGGTTAGGGTTAGGTTTAAGGTTAGGGTGAGGGTAAGGGTAAGTGTTAGGGTTAAGATTAGGGTTAGTGTTAGGGTAAGGGTTAGGGTTAGGGTTAGGGTTAGGGTTAGGGTAAGGATAAGGGTTAGGTTTAGGGTTAGGTTTAGGGTTGGGTTAAGGTTAGGGTTAGGGTTAGGGTAAGGGTGAGGGTTAGGTTAGGGTTACGGTTATTGTTAAGGTTAGGGTTAGGGTTAGGTTTAGGGTTAGGATTAGGGTTATGTTTAGGGTAAGGGCTAGGGTTAGGGTTAGGGTTAGGTTTAGGCTTAGTGTTAGGGTAAGGATAAGGGTTAGGGTTAGGTTTAGGGTTAGGGTTAAGGTTGAGGTTAGGGTTAGGTTTAGGGTGAGGTTTAGGGTTAGAATTAGGGTTAGGGTTAGTGTAAGAGTTTGGTTAGGGTTAGGGATAGGGTTAGGCTTAGTGTTAGAGTAAGGGTAAGGGTTAGGGTTAGGGTTAGGGTTCAGTTTGAGTTTAGGGTTAGGGTTAAGGTTAGGGTAAGGGTTAGGTTTAGGGTTAGTGTAAGTTTTAGGGTTAGGGTAGAGTTAGGGTTAGGGTTAGGGTAAGGACAAGGGTTAGGGTTAGGGTTAAGGTTAGGGTTAAGGTTAGGGTTAGTGTTAGGGTTAGGGTTAGGGTTAGTGTTAGGGTTAGGTTTAGGGTTAGGGGTAGGTGTAGGGTTAGGGTAAGGGTTAGGTTTAGGTTAGGGTTAGGGTTAGGGTTAGGGTAAGGGTAAGGTTTATGGTTAGGGTTAGTGTTAGGTTTAGGTTAGGGTAAGGATATGGGTTAAGGTTAGGGTTAGGGTTAGGGTTAGGGTAAGGGTAAGTGTTAGTGTTAGGGTTAGGTTTAGGTTAATGGTACGGTTTAGGGTTAGGTTTAGGGTTAGGGTTAGAGGTTAGGCTTAGGGTTAGGGTGAGGGTGAGGGTTAGGTTTAGGGTTAGGGTTAGTGTTAGGTTTAGTGTTAGGGTTAGGATAAGGGGAAGGGTTAGGGTTAGCGTTAGGGTTAAGGTTAGGGTTAGGGTTAGGGTTAGGGTTAGGATTAAGGTTAGGTTTAGTGTTAGGGTTAGGGTTAGGGTTAGGGTTAGATTTAGGGTTAAGGTAAGGGTTAGGGTTAGGGTTAGGTTTAGGGTTAAGGTAAGGGTTAGGGTTAGGTTCAGGGTTAGGATTAGGGTTAGGGTTAAGGTATGGGTTAGGGTTAGGGTTAGGGTCAGGGTTAGGCTTAGGGTTAGTGTAAGGGTTAGGATTAGGGTTAGGGTTAAGGTTGAGGTTAGGATTATGGTTAGGGTTAGGGTAAGGGTAAGAGTTAGGGTTAGAGTTAGGGAAAGGGTAAGGTTTAGGGTTAGGTTTAGGGTAGGGTAAGGATTATGGTTAGGTTTAGGGTTAGGGTAAGGGTTAGGGTTAGGGTTAGGGTTAGCGTTAAGGTTAGGGTTAGGGTTAGGGTTAGGGTAAGGGTAAGGGTTAGGGTTAGTGATAGGGTTACGGTTTGGGTTAGGGGTTAGGGTTAGTGTTAGGTTTAGGGTTAGGTTAAGGATAAGAGTTAGGGTTAGGGAAAGGTTTAGGGGTAGGGTTAGGTTAGGGTTAGAGTTGGGTAAGGGGTAGGGTTAGGGTTATGGTTATGGTTAAGGTTAGGGTTAGGGTAAGGGTAAGTGTTATGGTTAGGGTTAGGGTTAGGGTAAGTGTTAGAGTTAGGGTTAGGGTTAGGGTTAGGGTAAGGGTAAAGGTTAGGGTTAAGGTTAGTGTTAGGGTTAGGGTAAGGGTAAGGTTTAGGGTTAGGTTTAGGGTTAGGGTTAGTCTAAGGGTAAGGGTTAGGTTTAGGGTTAGAGTTAGGTTTAGGGTTAGGGTTAGGGTAAGGATAAGGTTTAGAGTTCAGGTTAGGGTTAGGGTTAGGTTTAGGGTTAAGGTTAGGGTGGGGGTAAGGGTAAGAGGTAGGGTTAGGTTTAGGGTAAGGGTAAGGGTTAGGGTTAGGGTTAGGGTTAGGTTTAGGGTTAAGCTAAGGGTTAGGGTTAGGGTTAGGGTTAGGTTTAGGGTTAAGGTAAGGGTTAGGGTTAGGTTCAGGGTTAGGATTAGGGTTAGGGTTAGGGTATGGGTTAGGGTTAGGGTTAGGGTCAGGGTTAGGCTTAGGGTTAGTGTAAGGGTTAGGCTTAGGGTTAGGGTTAAGGTTGAGGTTAGGTTTATGGTTAGGGTTAGGGTAAGGGTTCATGTTATGGTTAGGGTAAGGGTTACGGTTAGGGTTAGGGTTAAGGTAAGGGTAACGGTTAGGGTTAGGGTTAGGATTAGGGTAAGGGTTAGGGTTAGGGTTAGGGTAGTGGTTAGGGTATGGGTAAGTGTTAGTGTTAGGGATAGGTTTAGGATAAGGTAAAGGATTAGGGTTAGGTTTAGGGTTAGAGGTTAGGGTTAGGGTTAGGGTTAGGTTTAAGGTAAGGGTAAGGGTTAGGGTTAGGGTTAGGGTTAGGATCAGGGTTAGCATTAAGTTTAGGGTTAGGGTTAGGGTTGGGGTTAGGGTAATGGTTAGGGTTAGGGTTAGGGTTAGGATTAGGATAAGGGTTAGGTTTAGGGTTAGGGTAAGGGTAAGGGTTAGGATTAGGGTTAGGGTTAAGTTTAGGGTTAGGGTTAGGGTTAGGATTAGGGTTAGCATTAAGTTTAGGGTTAGGGTTAGGTTTGGGGTTAGGGTAATGTTTAGGGTTAGGGTTAGGGTTAGGGTTAGGATTAGGGTTAGGTTTAGTCTTAGGGTAAGGATTAGTGTTAGGGTTAGGGTTGGGGTTTGGTTTAGAGTTAATGTAAGGGTATGGGTTAGGGTTAGGATTAGTGTTAGGGTTAGGATTAGGGTTAGGGTTAGGCTTAGGGTACAGACTAGTGTTAGGGTTAGGGTTGGGTTTAGGGTTAGGGTTAGAGTAAGGGTTAGGGTTAGGGATAGGGTTAGGGGTTGGTGTAAGGGTTAGGGTTAGATTTAGGGTTAGGGTAAGGGTATGGTTTAGGTTTAGGGTTTGGTTTGGGGTTACGCTTAGGGTAACAGTAAGGGTTAGGGTTAGGGTTAGGGTTAGGGTTAGTCTAAGGGTTAGGGTTAGGGTTAGGGTAAGGGTAGGGGTTAGGGTTAGGGTTAGGTTTAGGGTTAGGGTTAGGGTTAGCATAAGGGTAAGTGTTTGGGTTAAGGTTAGGGTTAGGTCTAGGTTTAGAGTTAGGGCAAGGATTAGGGTTAGGGAAAGGGTAGGGTTAGGGTTAGGGTTAGGGTAAGGTTAACTGTTAGAATTAGGGTTAGGGTTAGTGTTAGGGTTTGTTAGGGTTAGGGTAAGGGTAAGGGTTAGTGTTGGGGTTAGGGTTAGTGTTAGGGTTAGTGTTAGGTTTAGGGTTAGGGTTAGGGTAAGGGTAAGGTTTAGAGTTAGGGTTAGGGTTAGAGTAAGTGTAAGGCTTAGGATTAATGTTAGGGTTAGGGTTAGGGTTAGGGTAAGGGGAAGGGTTAGGGTTAGGGTTAGGGAGAGGGTTAGGGTAAGGGTAAGGTTTAAGGTTAGTGTTAGTATTAGGGTTAAGGTTAGGGTTAGGGTTAGGGTTAGGCTAAGGGTTAGAGTTAGGGTTAGCATTAGGGTAAGGGTTAGGGTTGAGGTTAGGGTTAGGGTAAGGGTTAGGGTTAGGGGTTAGGGTTAGGTTTAGGGTAAGAGTTAGGGATAGGGATTAGGGTTAGGGTTAGGGTTAGTGTAAGGGTTACGGTTAGGGTTTCGGTTAGGGTTAGTGTAGGGTTAGGTTTAGGTTTAGGATTAGGGTAAGGGTTAGGGTTACGGTTAGAGTTATGGTAAGGGTAAGGTTTAGGTTTAGGGTTAGGTTTAGGCTAAGAGTAAGGGTTAGGGTTAGGGTTAGGTTTAGGGTTAGGGTAAGAGTTAGGGTTAGGGTTAGGGTTAGGTTTAGGTTTACGCTTAGGGTAAGGGTAAGGGTTAGGGTTAGGTTTAGGTTCAGGGTTAGTTTTAGGGTAATGGTAGGGTTAGGGTTACTGGTAGGTTTAGGGTTAAGTTTAGGGTTAGGGTTAGGGTAAGGGTGAGGGTTAGGGTTAGTGTTAGGGGTCAGGGTTAGGGTTAGGTTTAGGTTTAGGATAGGGGTAAGGTTTAGCGTTAGAGTTAGGTTTCGGGTTAGGGTTAGGGTTAGGGTTAGGGTTAGGGTTATTGTTGAGGTTAGGGTTAGGGTTAGGTTTAGGCTAAGTGTTAGGGTTAGGGTTAGGGTAAGGCTTACGGTTAGATTTAGGGTTAGGGTTAGAGGTAGGGTTAGTGTTAGGTTAAGGGTAAGGGTTAGGGTAAGGGATAGGGTTAGGGTTAGGGTTAGGTTTGGGGTTAAGGTTAGGGTTAGGGTAAGTGTAAGGGTTATGGTTAAGGTTCCGTTTAGAATAAGGGTAAGGTTTAGCGTTAGAGTTAGGTTTGGGGTTAGCGTTAGGGTTAGGGTTAGGGTTAGGGTAAGGCTTACGGTTAGATTTAGGGTTAGGGTTAGAGGTAGGGTTAGGGTTAGGTTAAGGGTAATGGTTAGGGTAAGGGTTAGGTTTAGTGGTTAGGGTTAGGGTTAGGATTAGGCTAAGGGTTAGGTTAGGGTTAGGTTTAGGGTTAGGGTTAGGGTTGGGGTTAAGGTTAGGGTTAGGGTAAGTGTAAGGGTAAGGGTTAGGGTTAGGGTTAGGTTTAAGGTTAGGGTTAGGGGAAGGGGAAGGGTTAGGATTTGGGTTAGGGTTAGGGTTAAGGTTAGGGTTAGGGTTAGGGATAGGGTTAGGGTTAAAGGTAAGGCTTAGGGTTAGGGTTAGTGTTAGGGTTAGGTTTAAGGTTAGGGTTAGGGGAAGGGGAAGGGTCAGGGTTAGGGTTATGTTTAGGGTAAATGTTAGGGTTAGGGTTAGGGTTAGGGAGAGGGTAAGGATTAGGGTTAGGGTTAGGTTTAGTGTTAGGGTAAGGATTAGGGTTAGGTTTAGGGTTAGGGTAAAGGTGAGGATTAGTGTTAGGGTTAGATTTAAGGTTAGGGTAAGTGTAAGGGTTAGGGTTAGGGTTAGTGTTAGGTTTAAGGTAAGGGTTAGGGTTAGGGTTAGGGTAAGGGTTGGGGTAAGTGGTTAAGGTTAGGGTGAGGGTAAGGGTTAGGATTAGGGTTATGGTTAGGGTTAGAGTTAGGGTTAGGGTTAGGGTAAGGGTAAGGGTTAGGGTTAGGTTTATGGTAAGGTTAAGGGTTAGGGTTAGGGGTTAGAGTTAGGGTTAGGTTTAGGTTTAGGGTTAAGTTTAGAGTAAGGGTAAGGGTGAGGTTTAGGGTTAGGGTTAGGGTTAGAGTTAGGTTTAGAGTTAAGGTTAGGTTTAGGGAAAGGGTTAGGGTTATATTTAGGGTTGGGGTTAGGGTTAGGGCAAGGATTAGGGTTAGGGTTAGGGTAAGGATTAGGGTTAGGTTAGGGTTAGGGTTAGCATTAAGTTTAGGTTTAGGGTTAGGGTAAGTGTAAGGGTTAGGTTTAGGGTTAGAGTTAGGGTGAGGGCAAGGATTAGGTTTCGGTTTAGGGTTAGGGTTAGCATTAAGGTTAGGCTGAGGGTTAGGGTAAGGGTAAGGGTTAGATTTAGGGTTAGGGTTAGGGTCAGGGTAAGTGTTATGTTTAAGGTTAGGGTTAGGTTTAGGGGTTAGAGTTAGGGTTAGGGTTAGGGTTAGTGTAAGGGTAAGGGTTAGGTTTAGGGTTAGGTTTAGGGTTAAAGTAAGGGTAAAGGTTAGGATAGGGTTAGTGTAGGGTTAGGGATATGGTTAGGGTTAGGGTAAGGGTTAGGGTTATGGTTAGGGTTAGGGTTAAGGTTAGGGTTAGGGTAAGGGTTAGGTTTCGGGTGAGGGTTAGGGTTAGGTTTAGGGTTAGGGTTAGGGTAAGGGTAAGAGTTATGGTTAGGTTTAGGCTCAGGGTTAGAGTTAGGGTAAGGGTTCGGGTTAAGGTTAGGGTTAGGGGTCAGGGTTAGGGTAAGGTTTAGGATAAGGGTAAGGTTTAGCGTTAGAGTTAGGTTTGGGGTTAGGGTTAGGATTAGGGTTAGGGTTAGTGTTGAGGTTAGGTTTAGGGTTAGGGTTAGGGTAAGGGTTAGGGTTAGGGTTAGGGTAAGGCTTACGGTTAGATTTAGAGTTAGGGTTAGAGGTAGGGTTAGGGTTAGGTTAAGGGTAAGTGTTAGGGTAAGAGTTACCGTTAGTGGTTAGGGTTATGGTTAGGATTAGGGTAAGGGTTAGGTTAGGGTTAGGGTTGGGGTTAGGGTTAGGGTTAGGTTTGGGGTTAGGGTTAGTGTTAGGGTAAGTTAAGGGTTAGGGTTAGGGTTAGGGTTAGGTTTAACGTTAGGGTTAGGGGAAGGGGAAGGGTTAGGATTTGGGTTAGGGTTAGGGTTAAGGTTAGGGTTAGGGTTAGGGTTAGGGATAGGGTTAGAGTTAAAGGTAAGGCTTAGGGTTAGGGTTAGAGTTAGGGTTAGGTTTAAGTTTAGGTTTAGGGTAAGGGTAAGGGTCAGGGTTAGGGTTAGGTTTAGGGTAAATGTTAGCGTTAGGGTTAGGGTTAGGGTTAGGGAGAGGGTAAGGATTAGGGTTAGGGTTAGGATAAGTGTAAGGGTTAGCGTTAGGGTTAGGTTTAGGGTAAGTGTAAGGTTCAGGGTTAGGGTTAGGGTTAGATTTGGGGTTAGGGTTAGGGTAAGAGTAAGGGTTAGGATTAGGGTTAGGGTCAGGGTTAGTTTTAGGGTTAGGGTAAGGGGAAGGTTTAGGGTTAGGGTTCGGGTTAGGGTTGGGGTTAGGGTTACGGTTAGGGGTAGGGCAAGGGTAAGGGTTAGGGTTATGGTTAGGGTTAGGGTAAGGGTTAGGGTTATGTTTAGGGTTAGGGTGAGCGTTAGGGTTAGGGTTAGGGTTAGGTGTTAGGGTTAGGGTTATGGTAAGGGTTAGGGTTAGGTTTAGGGTTAGGGTGAGCGTTAGGGTTAGGGTTATGGTTACGGGTTAGGGTTAGTGTTAGGGTTAGGGTAAGGGTTAGGGTTAGGATTAGGGTTAAGGTAAGGCTAAGCGTTAGAGTTTGGGTTAGTGTTAGGGTAAGGGTTAGGGTTAGGATTAGGGTTAGGGTGAGCGTTAGGTTTAGGGTTACGGTTAGGGGTTAGGGTTAGTGTTAGGGTTAGGGTAAGGGTTAGGGTTAGGGTTAGGGTAAGGCAAGGGTTAGAGTTAGGGTTAGGTTTAGGGTTAGGGTTAGGGGTTGGGGTAGCGTTAGGGTTAGGGTAAGAGTAAGGGTTAGGTTTAGGGTTAAGTTTAGGATAAAGGTAAGGGTTAGGGTTAGGGTTAGGGTTAAGGTTAGCGTTAGTGTTAGGGTTAGGGTAGGGTTAGGTTAAGGGTAAGGGTTAGGGTTAGGATTAGGGGTAGGGTGAAGGTTAGGCTTAGGGTTAGGGTTAGGCTAAGGGTTAGGGTTAGGTTTAGTGTAAGGGTTAGGTTTAGGTTTAGGGTTAGGTTTAGAGGTAGGGTTAGGGTTAGGGTAAAAGTTAGGGTTAGGGTTAGGTTTAGGGTTAGGGTTAGGGTTAGGGTAATGGTTAGGGTTAGGGTTAGAGTTAGGTTTAGGGTTAGGGTTAGGGTTAGGGTTAGGTTTAGGGTTAGGGTTAGGGTTAGGGTAATGGTTAGGGTTAGGGTTAGAGTTAGGTTTAGGGTTAGGGTTAGGGTTAGGGTTAGGGTTAGGTTTAGGGTTAGGGTTAGGGTAAGGGTATGGGTTAGGGTTAGGTTTAGTTTCAGGGTTAGGGTTAGGGTTAGGGTTAGGATTAGGGGTTAGGTTTAGTGTTAGGGTTAGGGTTTGGGTAAGGTTTAGGGTTAGGGTTAGGGTTAAGTTTAGGGTTAGGGTTAGGGTTAGGGTAATGGTTAGGGTTAGGGTTAGGATTAGGATTAGGGTTAGTGTTAGGGTAAGGGTTAGGGCTAGGGTTAGGGTGAGGGGTAGCATTAAGGTTAGGTTTAGGATTAGGGAAGAGTAAGGGTTAGGGTTAGGGTTACTGTTAGGTTTAGTGTCAGGGTAAGGGTTAGGGTTAGCGGTTAGGGTTAGGGTCAGGGTGAGGGTAAGGGTTAGGGTTAGGGTTATGATTGGGGGTTAGAGTTAGTCTTAGGGATAGGGTTAGGGTAAGGGTTAGGGTTAGGGTTAGGATAAGGATAAGTGTTAGGGTTAGGGTTAGGGTAGGGTTAGGGTTAGGGTTAGGGTTAGGGTTATGGTTAGCGGTTAGGGGTAGGGTAAGTTTAAGTGTTAGGTTTAGGGTTAGGGTTAGGTTTAGGATAAGGGTTAGGGTTAGGGTTAGGTTTAGGGTTAGGGTAAGGGTTAGGATTATGGTTAGGTTTAGGGTTAAGGTTAGGGTTAGGGTAAGGGTTAGGTTTCGGGTGAGGGTTAGGGTTAAGTTTAGGGTTAGGGTTAGGGTAAGGTAAGGGTTATGGTTAGGTTTAGGCTCAGGGTTAGGGTTAGGGTAAGAGTTAGGGTTAGGGTTAGAGTTAGGGTAAGGATTAAGGTTAGGGTTAGGGTTAGGGTAAGGGTTAGGGTTAGTTTTAGGGTTAGAATTAATGTTAGGGTTAGGGTTAGGGTAAGAATAAGGTTTAGGTTTAGGGTTAGGTTTAGGGTAAGGGTAAGGGTTAGGGTTATGGTTAGGTTTAGGGTTGGGGTAAGAGTTAGGGTTAGGGTTAGGGTTAGGTTTAGGTTTAGGCTTAGGGTAAGGGTAAGGGTTAGGGTTAGTTTTAGGTTCAGGGTTACGTTTAGGGTAAGGGTAGGGTTAGGGTTAGTGGTAGTTTAGGGTTAAGTTTAGGGTTAGGGTTAGGGTAAGGGTGAGGGTTAGGGTTAGGTTTAGGGTCAGGGTTAGGGTTAGGGTTAGGTTTAGGATAAGGGTAAGGTTTAGCGTTAGAGTTAGGTTTCGGGTTAGGGTTAGGGTTAGGGTTAGGGTTAGGGTTAGGTTAGGGTTAGTGTTAGGGTTAGGGTTAGGGTTAGGGTTAGGGTTATGGTTAGGGTTAGGGTAAGGGTATGTGTTCGGGTTAAGGTTAGGGTTAGGGTTAGGGTTAGCGTTAGGGTAAGCGTAAGGGTTAGCGTAAGGTTTAGGGTTAGAGTTAGGGTTAGGTTTAGGGTTAGGGTTAGGGTTAGGGTTAGGAAAAGGGTAAGTGTTAGGGTTAGGGTTAGGTTTAGGTTTAGGGTTAGGGTTAGGGTAAGGGTTAGGGTTAGGGTTAGGGTAAGTGTTAGGTTTAGGGTTAGGGTTAGGGTTAGCGTTAAGGTTAGGGTTAGGGTTAGGGTTAGGGTATGGGTAAGGTTTAGGTTTAGGGTTAAGGTTACGGTTAGGTTTAGGGGTTAGGGTTAGTGTTAGGTTTAGGGTTAGGCTAAGTATAAGATTTAGGGTTAGGGATAGTGTTAGGGTTAGGGTTAGGTTAGGTTTAGGGTTTGGGAAAGGTGTAGGGTTAGGGTTATGTTTATGGTTAAGGTTAGGTTTATGGTTAGGGTAAGGGTAACGGTCATGTTTAGGGTTATTCTTAGGGCAAGTGTTAGAGGTATGGTTATGTTTAGGGTTAGGGTAAGGGTAAGGGTTAGGGTTAAGGTTAGGGTTAGGGTTAGGTTTAGGGTTGGGTTAGGATAAGGGTAAGATTTAGGGTAAGGTTTACGGTTAGGGTTAGTCTAAGGGTAAGGGTTAGGTTTAGGGTTAGAGTTAGGTTTAGGGTAAGGGTTAGGGTAAGGATAAGGGTTAGAGTTCAGGTTAGGGTTAGGGTTAGGGTTAGGGTTATGGTCAGGGTGTGGGTAAGGGTAAGGTAAGGGTTAGGGTTAGGTTTAGGGTAAGGGTAAGGTTTAAGGTTAGGGTTAGGGTTAGGGTTAAGGTTAGGGTTAGTGTTAGGTTCAGGGTTAGCATTAGGGTTAGGGTTAGGGTAAGGGTTAGGGTTAGGGTTAGGGTCAGGATTAGGCTTAGTGTTAGGGTAAGGTTAAGGGTTAGGGTTAGGGTTAGGGTTAGGGGTAGGGTTAGGGTTAAGGTTGAGGTTAGGATTAGGATTAGGGTTAGGGTAAGGGTTAGGGTTAGGTTTGGGTAAGGGTTAGGGTTAGGGTAAGGGTAAGTGTAAGGGTTAGGGTTTAGGTTAGGATAAGGGTAAGGGTTAGGGTTAGGGTTAGGGTTAGGGTAGTGGTTAGGGTAAGGGTTAGTGTTAGGGTAAAGATTAGGGTTAGGTTTAGATTTAGGGTTAGGGTAAGGGCACGGTTTAGGGTTAGGTTTAAGTTTGGGATTAGGGTTAGGGTAAGAGTAAGGGTTAGGGTTAGGTTAGGGTAAGGGTTAGGGTTAGGGTTAGGGATAGGGTAAAGTTTAGGGTTAGGGTAAGGGTTAGGGTTAGGGTTAGGATTAGGGTTAGCATTAAGTTTAGGGTTAGGGTTAGGGTTGGGGTTAGGGTAATGGTTAGGGTTAGGGTTAGGATAAGGGTTAGGTTTAGGGTTAGGGTAAGGGTAAGGGTTAGGATTAGGGTTAGGGTTAAGTTTAGGGTTAGGGTTTGGGTTAGGATTAGGGTTAGCATTAAGTTTAGGGTTAGGGTTAGGGTTGGGGTTAGGGTAATGTTTATGTTTAGGGTTAGGGTTAGGGTTAGGATTAGGGTTAGGTTTAGGCTTAGGGTAAGGATTAGTGTTAGGGTTAGGGTTGGGGTTAGGTTTAGAGTTAATGTAAGGTTAAGGGTTAGGGTTAGGATTAGTGTTAGGGTTAGGATTAGGGTTAGGGTTAGGCTTAGGGTACAGACTAGTTTTAGGGTTAGGGTTGGGTTTAGGGTTAGGGTTAGGGTAAGGGTTAGGGTTAGGGATAGGGTTAGGGGTTAGGGTAAGGGTTAGGGTTAGATTTAGGGTTAGGGTAAGGGTATGGTTTAGGTTTAGGGTTTGGTTTGGGGTTACGGTTAGGGTAACAGTAAGGGTTAGGGTAAGGGTTAGGGTTAGGGTTAGGCTAAGGGTTAGATTTAGGGTTAGGGTAAGGGCTAGGGTTAGGGTTAGGGTTAGGATAAGACTAAGGGTTAGATTTAAGGTTAGGGTTAGGGTTAGGTTTAGGGTTAGGGTAAGGGTAAAGGTTAGGGTTAGTTTTAGGGTTAGGGTAAGGGTTAAGTTTAGGGGTTGGCGTTAGGGTTAGGGTTAGGATAAGTGTTAGGGTTAGGGTTAGGTTTAGGGTAAAAGTTAGTGTTAGGTTTAGGGTTACGGTTAGGCTAAGATGTTTGGTTTAGGGTTAGGGTTCGGGTTAGGGTAAAGGTAGGGGTTAGGGTTAGGGTTAGGTTTAGGGTTAGGGTTAGGGTTAGCATAAGGGTAAGGGTTTGGGTTAAGGTTAGGGTTAGGTCTAGGTTTAGAGTTAGGGCAAGGATTAGGGTTAAGGTAATGGTTAGGGTTAGGGTTAGGGTTAGGGTTAGGTTAGGGGTTAAGGTTAGGGTAAGGGTAAGGGTTAGGGTTAGGTTTAGGGTTGGGGTTAGGGTTAGGGTGAGGCTATGGGTAAGGGTTACGGTTCGGGTTACGGTTAGGGTAAGAGTTAGGGATAGGGTTAGTGTTAGGGTGAGCGTTAGGGTATGGGTTAGGTTTAGGGGTTAGGGTTAGGGTTAGGGTTAGGGTAAGGGTTAGGGTTAGGGTTAGGGTTAGGCATAGGTTTGGGGTTAGGGTTAGGGTAAGTTTTAGGGTTAGGGAAAGGGTAGGGTTAGGGTTAGGGTTAGGGTAAGGTTAACTGTTAGAATTAGGGTGAGGGTTAGTGTTAGGGTTTGTTAGGGTTAGGGTAAGGGTAAGGGTTAGTGTTGGGGTTAGGGTTAGTGTTAGGGTTAGTGTTAGGTTTAGGTTTAGGGTTAGGGTAAGGGTAAGGTTTAGAGTTAGGGTTAGGGTTAGAGTAAGTGTAAGGCTTAGGATTAATGTTAGGGTTAGGGTTAGGGTTAGGGTAAGGGGAAGGGTTAGGGTTAGGGTTAGGGAGAGTGTTAGGGTAAGGGTAAGGTTTAGGGTTAGTGTTAGTGTTAGGGTTAAGTTTAGGGTTAGGGTTAGGGTTAGGCTAAGTGTTAGGGTTAGGGTTAGGGTAAGGGTTAGGGTTTGTGTTAGGGTTAGGGTTAGAGTTATGGTTAGCATTAGGGTAAGGGTTAGGGTTGGAGTTAGGGTTAGGGTAAGGGTTAGGGTTAGGGGTTAGGGTTAGGTTTAGGGTAAGGGTTAGGGATAGGGATTAGGGTTAGGGTTAGGGTTAGTGTAAGGGTTAGGGTTATGGTTTCGGTTAGGGTTAGTGTAAGGGTTAGGGTTAGGGTTAGGTTTAGGGTAAGGGTTAGGGTTACGGTTAGAGTTATGGTAAGGGTAAGGTTTAGGTTTAGGGTTAGGTTTAGGCTAAGAGTAAGGGTTAGGGTTAGGGTTAGGTTTAGGGTTAGGGTAAGAGTTAGGGTTAGGGTTAGGGTTAGGTTTAGGTTTAGGCTTAGGGTAAGGGTAAGGGTTAGGGTTAGGTTTAGGTTCAGGGTTAGTTTTAGGGTAATGGTAGGGTTAGGGTTAGTGGTAGGTTTAGGGTTAAGTTTAGGGTTAGGGTTAGGGTAAGGGTGAGGGTTAGGGTTAGTGTTAGGGGTCAGGGTTAGGGTTAGGTTTAGGTTTAGGATAAGGGTAAGGTTTAGCGTTAGAGTTAGGTTTCGGGTTAGGGTTAGGGTTAGGGTTAGGGTTATTGTTGAGGTTAGGGTTAGGGTTAGGGTTAGGCTAAGAGTTAGGGTTAGTGTTAGGGTAAGGCTTACGGTTAGATTTAGGGTTAGGGTTAGAGGTAGGGTTAGGGTTAGGTTAAGGGTAAGGGTTAGGGTAAGGGATAGGGTTAGGGTTAGGGTTAGGTTTGGGGTTAAGGTTAGGGTTAGGGTAAGTGTAAGGGTAAGGGTTAAGGTTACGTTTAGAATAAGGGTAAGGTTTAGCGTTAGAGTTAGGTTTGGGGTTAGCGTTAGGGTTAGGGTTAGGGTTAGGGTTAGTGTTGAGGTTAGGGTTAGGGTTAGGCTAAGGGTTAGGGTTAGGGTTAGGGTAAGGCTTACGGTTAGATTTAGGGTTAGGGTTAGAGGTAGGGTTAGGGTTAGGTTAAGGGTAAGGGTTAGGGTAAGGGTTAGGTTTAGTGGTTAGGGTTAGGGTTAGGATTAGGCTAAGGGTTAGGTTAGGGTTAGGGTTAGGGTTAGGGTTAGGTTTGGGGTTAAGGTTAGGGTTAGGGTAAGTGTAAGGGTTAGGGTTAGGGTTAGGTTTAAGGTTAGGGTTAGGGAAGGGGAAGGGTTAGGATTTGGGTTAGGTTTAGGGTTAAGGTTAGGGTTAGGGTTAGGGATAGGTTTAGGGTTAAAGGTAAGGCTTAGGGTTAGGGTTAGTGTTAGGGTTAGGTTTAAGGTTAGGGTTAGGGGAAGGGGAAGGGTCAGGGTTAGGGTTAGGTTTAGGGTAAATGTTAGGGTTAGGGTTAGGGAGAGGGTAAGGATTAGGGTTAAGGTTAGGTTTAGTGTTAGGGTAAGGATTAGGGTTAGGTTTAGGGTTAGGGTAAAGATGAGGGTTAGTGTTAGGGTTAGATTTAGGATTAGGGTAAGTGTAAGGGTTAGGGTTAGGGTTAGTGTTAGGTTTAAGGTAAGGGTTAGGGTTAGGGTTAGGGTAAGGGTTGGGGTAAGTGGTTAAGGTTAGGGTGAGGGTAAGGGTTAGGATTAGGGTTATGGTTAGGGTTAGAGTTAGGGTTAGGGTAAGGGTAAGGGTTAGGGTTAGGTTTATGGTAAGGGTAAGGGTTATGGTTAGGGGTTAGTTAGGGTTAGGTTTAGGTTTAGGGTTAAGTTTAGAGTAAGGGTAAGGGTGAGGTTTACGGTTAGGGTTAGGGTTAGGTTTAGGGTTAAGGTTAGGTTTAGGGAAAGGGTTAGGGTTAGGTTTAGGGTTAGGGTTAGGGTTAGGGCAAGGATTAGGGTTAGGGTTAGGGTAAGGATTAGGGTTAGGTTAGGGTTAGGGTTAGCATTAAGTTTAGGTTTAGGGTTAGGGTAAGTGTAAGGGTTAGGTTTAGGGTTAGGGTTAGGGTTAGGGTAAGGATTAGGTTTCGGTTTAGGGTTAGTGTTAGCATTAAGGTTAGGCTGAGGGTTAGGGTAAGGGTAAGGGTTAGATTTAGGGTTAGGGTTAGGGTCAGGGTAAGTGTTATGTTTAAGGTTAGGGTTAGGTTTAGGGGTTAGAGTTAGGGTTAGGGTTAGGGTTAGTGTAAGGGTAAGGGTTAGGTTTAGGGTTAGGTTTAGGGTTAGAGTAAGGGTAAAGGTTAGGATAGGGTTAGTGTATGGTTAGGGATAGGGTTAGGGTTAGGGTAAGGGTTAGGGTTATGGTTAGGGTTAGGGTTAAGCTTAGGGTTAGGGTAAGGGTTAGGTTTCGGGTGAGGGTTAGGTTAGGTTTAGGGTTAGGGTTAGGGTAAGGGTAAGAGTTATGTTTAGGTTTAGGCTCAGGGTTAGGGTTAGGGTAAGGGTTAGGGTTAGGGTTAGGGTTAGGGGTCAGGGTTACGGTTAGGTTTAGGATAAGGGTAAGGTTTAGCGTTAGAGTTAGGTTTGGGGTTAGGGTTAGGGTTAGGGTTAGGGTTAGTGTTGAGGTTAGGGTTAGGGTTAGGGTTAGGGTAAGGTTTAGGGTTAGGGTTAGGGTAAGGCTTACGGTTAGATTTAGGGTTAGGGTTAGAGGTAGGGTTAGGGTTAGGTTAAGGGTAAGGGTTAGGGTAAGGGTTACGGTTAGTGGTTAAGTTTAGGGTTAGGATTAGGCTAAGGGTTAGGTTAGGGTTAGGGTTAGGGTTAGGGTTAGGTTTGGGGTTAAGGTTAGTGTTAGGGTAAGTTAAGGGTTAGGGTTAGGGTTAGGGTTAGGTTTAAGGTTAGGGTTAGGGGAAGGGGAAGGGTTAGGGTTTGGGTTAGGGTAAAGGTTAAGGTTAGGGTTAGGGTTAGGGTTAGGGATAGGGTTAGGGTTAAAGGTAAGGCTTAGGGTTAGGGTTAGTGTTAGGGTTAGGTTTAAGTTTAGGGTTAGGGTAAGGGTAAGGGTCAGGGTTAGGGTTAGGTTTAGGGTAAATGTTAGCGTTAGGGTTAGGGTTAGGGTTAGGGAGAGGGTAAGGATTAGGGTTAGGGTTAGGATAAGTGTAAGGGTTAGCGTTAGGGTTAGGTTTAGGGTAAGGGTAAGGTTCAGGGTTAGGGTTAGGGTTAGATTTGGGGTTAGGGTTAGGGTAAGAGTAAGGGTTAGGATTAGGGTTAGGGTTTAGGGTTAGGGTCAGGGTTAGTTTTAGGGTTAGGGTAAGGGGAAGGTTTAGGGTTAGGGTTCGAGTTAGGGGTAGGTTAAGGGTTAGGGTTAGGGCAAGGGTAAGGGTTAGGGTTAGGTTTAGGGTTGGGGTTAGGGTTAGGGTTAGGGGTAGGGCAAGGGTTAGGGTTAGGGTTAGGGTTAGGTTTATGTTTAGGGTTAGGGTGAGCATTATGGTTAGGGTTAGGGTTAGGTGTTAGGGTTAGGGTTAGGGTAAGGTTTAGGGTTAGTTTTAGGGTTAGGGTGAGCGTTAGGGTTAGGGTTACGGTTAGGGGTTAGGGTTAGTGTTAGGGTTAGGGTAAGGTTTAGGGTTAGGGTTAGGGTTAAGGTAAGGCTAAGAGTTAGAGTTTGGGTTAGGGTTAGGGTAAGTGTTAGGGTTAGGATTAGGGTTAGGGTGAGCGTTAGGGTTAGGGTTACGGTTAGGGGTTAGGGTTAGTGTTAGGGTTAGGGTAAGGGTTAGGGTTAGGGTTAGGGTAAGGCAAGGGTTAGAGTTAGGGTTAGGTTTAGGGTTAGGGTTAGGGGTTGGGGTAGCGTTAGGGTTAGGGTAAGAGTAAGGGTTAGGTTTAGGGTTAAGTTTAGGATAAGGGTAAGGGTTAGGGTTAGGGTTAGGGTTAAGGTTAGCGTTAGTGTTAGGGTTAGGGGTAGGGTTAGGGTAAGGGTAAGGGTTAGGGTTAGGATTAGGGGTAGGGTGAAGGTTAGGCTTAGGGTTAGGGTTAGGCTAAGGGTTAGGGTTAGGTTTAGTGTAAGGGTTAGGTTTAGGGTTAGGGTTAGGTTTAGAGGTAGGGTTAGGGTTAGGGTAAAAGTTAGGGTTAGGGTTAGGGTTACTGTTAGGTTTATGGTCAGGGTAAGGGTTAGGGTTAGCGGTTAGGTTTAGGGTTAGGGTGAGGGTAAGGGTTAGGGTTAGGGTTATGATTGGCGGTTAGAGTTAGTCTTAGGGATAAGGTTAGGGTAAGGGTTAGGGTTAGTGTTAGGATAACGGTAAGTGTTAGGGTTAGGGTTAGGGTAGGGTTAGGGTTAGGGTTAGGGTTAGGGTTGGGGTTAGGGTTAGGGTTAGGGCTAGGGCAAGGGTTAGGGTTAGGATTAGGGTTAGGGTTATGTTTAGGGTTAGGGTGAGCATTATGGTTAGGGTTAGGGTTAGGTGTTAGGGTTAGGGTTAGGGTAAGGTTTAGGGTTAGTTTTAGGGTTTGGGTAAGGGTTAGGGTTACGGTTACGGTTAAGTTTAGGGTTAGGGTTAGGGTTTGGGTTAGGGTAATGGTTAGGGTTAGGGTTAGGATTAGGATTAGGGTTAGTGTTAGGGTAAGGGTTAGGGCTAGGGTTAGGGTGAGGGGTAGCATTAAGGGTAGGGTTAGGATTAGGGTAAGACTAAGGGTTAGGGTTAGGGTTACTGTTAGGTTTATGGTCAGGGTAAGGGTTAGGGTTAGCGGTTAGGTTTAGGGTTAGGGTGAGGGTAAGGGTTAGGGTTAGGGTTATGATTGGCGGTTAGAGTTAGTCTTAGGGATAAGGTTAGGGTAAGGGTTAGGGTTAGGGTTAGGATAACGGTAAGTTTTAGGGTTAGGGTTAGGGTAGGGTTAGGGTTAGGGTTAGGGTTAGGGTTATGGTTAGCGGTTAGGGTTAGGTTAGGGTTAGGGTTAGGGTAAGGGTTAGGGTTAGGGGTAGGGTAAGGTTAAGTGTTAAGTTTAGGGTTAGGGTTACGGTTAGGATAAGGGTTAGTGTTATTGTTAGGGTTAGGGTAAGGGTTAGGGTTATGGTTAGGGTTAGGGTTAAGATTAGGGTTAGGGTAAGGGTTAGGTTTCGGGTGAGGGTTAGGGTTAAGTTTAGGGTTAGGGTTAGGGTAAGGTAAGGATTATGGTTAGGTTTAGGCTCGGGGTTAGGGTTAGGGTAAGGGTTAGGTTTAGGGTTAGAGTTAGGGTAAGGATTAAGGTTAGGGTTAGGGTTAGGGTAAGGGTTAGGGTTAGTTTTAGGGTTACAATTAATGTTAGGGTTAGGGTTAGGGTATGAATAAGGTTTAGGTTTAGGGTTAGGTTTAGGGTAAGGGTAAGGGTTAGTGTTAGGGTTAGGTTTAGGGTTAGGGTAAGAGTTAGGGTTAGGGTTAGGGTTAGGTTTAGGTTTAGGCTTAGGGTAAGGGTAAGGGTTAGGGTTAGGTTTAGGTTCAGGGTTAGGTTTAGGGTAAGGGTAGGGTTAGGGTTAGTGGTAGGTTTAGGGTTAAGTTTAGGGTTAGGGTTAGGGTAAGGGTGAGGGTTAGGGTTAGGGATAGGGTTCAGGGTTAGTGTTAGGGTAGGTTTAGGATAAGGGTAAGGTTTAGCGTTAGAGTTAGGTTTCGGGTTAGGGTTAGGGTTAGGGTTAGGGTTAGTGTTGAGGTTAGGGTTAGGGTTAGGGTTAGGCTAAGGGTTAGGGTTAGGGTTAGGGTAAGGCTTACGGGTAGATTTAGGGTTAGGGTTAGAGGTAGGGTTAGGGTTAGGTTAAGGGTAAGGGTTAGGGTAAGGGATAGGGTTAGGGTTAGGGTTAGGTTTGGGGTTAAGGTTAGGGTTAGGGTAAGTGTAAGGGTTAGGGTTAGGGTTACGTTTAGGATAAGGGTAAGGTTTAGCGTTAGAGTTAGGTTTGGGGTTAGGGTTAGGTTTAGGCTAAGGGTTAGGGTTAGGGTTAGGGTAAGGCTTACGGTTAAATTTAGGGATAGGGTTAGAGGTAGGGTTAGGGTTAGGTTAAGGGTAAGGGTTAGGGTTAGGATTAGGGTTAGGGCAAGGATTAGGGTTAGGTTTAGGGTTGGGGTTAGGGTTAGGGTTAGTGGTAGGTTAAGGGTTAGGGTTAGGGTAAGGGTTAGGGTTAGGTTTAGGGTTAGGGTGAGCGTTAGGGTTATTGTTAGGGTTAGGTGTTAGGGTTAGGGTTAGGGTAATGGTTAGGGTTAGGTTTAGGGTAAGGGTTATGGTTAGGGTTAGGGTTAAGGTAAGGCTAAGCGTTATAGTTTGGGTTAGGGTTAGGGTAAGTGTTAGGGTTAGGATTATGGTTAGGGTGAGCGTTAGGGTTACGGTTACGGTTAGGGGTTAGGGTTAGTGTTAGGGTTATGGTAAGGGTTAGGGTTAGGGTTAGGGTTAGGGTTAAGGTTACGGTAAGTCTAAGGGTTAGATTTAGGGTAAGGATAAGTGTTAGGGTTAGGGTTAGGGTTAGGGTAAGGCTAAGGGTTAGAGTTAGGGTTAGGTTTAGGGTTAGCGTTAGGGTGAGGGTAAGGGTTAGGTTTAGGGTTAGGTTAAGGTTAGGGTTAGGGTTAGGGTTAGGGTTAGGGTTAGTGTTAGGTTTAGGGTTAGGTTTAGGGTTAGGGTAAGTGTTAGGGTTAGGGATAGTATAAGGGTAAGGGTTAGGGTTAGGGCTTAGGGTTGGTGTTAGGGTTATGGTTAGGTTTAGGGTTAGGGTTAGAGTAAGGGTAAGGGTGAGGGTTAGGGTTAGGTTTAGGGTTAGGGTTAGGTTTAGGTTTAAGGTTAGGGTTAGGGAAATTTTAGGGTTAGGTTTAGGGTGAGGGTTAGGGTAAGAATCAGGGTTAGGGTTAGAGTAAGGGTTAGGGTTAGGGTTAGGTTTAAGGTTAGGGTTAGGGGAAGGGGAAGGGTTAGGATTTGGGTTAGGGTTACGGTTAAGGTTAGGGTTAGGGTTAGGGTTAGGGATAGGGTTAGGGTTAAAGGTAAGGCTTAGGGTTAGGGTTAGTGTTAGGGTTAGGTTTAGGTTAGGGTTAGGGTAAGGGTAAGGGTCAGGGTTAGGGTTAGGTTTAGGGTAAATGTTGGGTTAGGGTTAGGGTTAGGGAGAGGGTAAGGATTAGCCTTAGGGATAGGTTTAGGGTTAGGGTAAGGATTAGGGTTAGGTTTAGGGTTAGGGTAAGGGTTAGGGTTAGGGTTAGGGTTAGATTTAGGGTTAGGGTAAGTGTAAGGGTTAGGGTTAGGGTTAGTGTTAGGTTTAAGGTAAGGTTTAGGGTTAGGGTTAGGGTTAGTGTAAGGGTTGGAATAAGGGGTTAAGGTTAGGGTGAGGGTAAGTGTTAGGATTAGGGTTATGGTTAGGGTTAGAGTTAGGGTTAGGTTTAGGGTAAGGGTAAGGGTTAGGGTTAGGTTTAGGGTAAGGGTTAGGGTTAGGGGTTAGAGTTAGGGTTAGGTTAAGTTTAGGGTTAAGTTTAGAGTAAGGGTAAGGGTGAGGTTTAAGGTTAGGTTTAGGGTTAGGTTTAGGGTTACGGTTAGGTTTAGGGAAAGGGTTAGGGTTAGGGTTAGGTTTAGGGTTAGGGTTAGGGTTAGGGCAAGGATTAGGGTTAGGGTTAGGGTAAGGGTTCGGGTTAGGGTTAGGGTTAGGGTTAGCATTAAGTTTAGGTTTAGGGTTAGGGTAAGGGTTAGGTTTAGGGTTAGGGTTAGGGTTAGGGTAAGGATTAGGTTTCGGTTTAGGGTTAGGGTTAGCATTAACGTTAGGCTGAGGGTTAGGGTAAGGGTAAGGGTTAGATTTAGGGTTAGGGTTAGGGTAAGTGTTATGATTAAGGTTAGTGTTAGGGTTAGGGGTTAGAGTTAGGATTAGGGTTAGGGTTAGTGTAAGGTTAAGGGTTAGGGTTAGGGTTAGGGTTAGAGTAAGGGTAAAGGTTAGGATAGGGTTAGTGTAGGGTTAGGGATAGGGTTAGGATTAGGGTAAGGGTTAGGGTTATGGTTAGGGTTAGGGTTAAGGTTAGGGTTAGGGTAACGGTTACGTTTCGGGTGAGGGTTAGGGTTAGGTTTAGTTTTAGGGTTAGGGTAAGGGTAAGAGTTATGGTTCGGTTTAGGCTCAGGGTTAGGGTTAGGGTAAGGGTTAGGGTTAGGGTTAGTGTTAAGGTTAGGGTTAGGCGTCAGGGTTAGTGTTAGGTTTAGGTTAAGGCTAAGGGTAAGGTTTAGCGTTAGATTTAGTTTTGGGGTTAGGGTTAGGGTTAGGGTTAGTGTTGAGGTTAGGGTTAGGGTTAGGGTTAGGCTAAGGGTTAGGGTTAGGGTTAGGGTAAGGCTTACGGTTAGATTTAGGATTAGGGTTAGAGGTAGGGTTAGGGTTAGGTTAAGGGTAAGGGTTAGGGTAAGGGATAGGGTTAGTTTAAGGGTAAGGGTTAGGGTAAGGGATAGGGTTAGTGGTTAGGGTTAGGGTTAGGATTAGGGTAAGGGTTAGGTTAGGGTTAGGGTTAGGGATAGTGTTAGGGTTAGGTTTAAGGTTAGGGTTAGGGTAAGGGTTAGGGTTAGGGTTAGAGTAAGGTTAGGGTTAGGGTTAGGGTTAGAGTAATGGTAAGGGTTAGGGTTAGGGTTAGGTTTAGGGTTTAGGTTAGGGTTAGGGTTAGGGTTAGGGTTAGAGTAAGGTTAAGGGTGAGGGTTAGGGTTAGGGTTAGGGTTAAGGTTAGGGTTAGGAAAAGGGTTAGGTTTAGGGTTAGGGTAAGGATTAGGATGAGGGTTAGGGTAAGGGTTAGGGTTAGGTTTAGGGTTAGGGTTAGCATTAAGTTTAGGGTTAGGGTTAGGATAAGGGTAAGGGTTAGATTTAGGGTTAGGGTTAGCGTAAGTATTAGGTTTCGGGTTAGGTTTAAGGTTAGGATTAAGGTTAGTGTTAGATTTAGGGTAAGGGTAAGGGTTATATTTATGGTTAGGGTTTGGGTTAGAGTTAGGAGTTAGGGTTAGTGTTAGGGTTAGGTTTAGGTATAGGGTTAGGGTAATTGTAAGGGTTAGGGTTAGGTTTAGGCTTAGGGTTCAGTTTAGGGTTAGAGTTAAGGTTAGGGTAAGGGTAAGTGTTAGTGTTAGGGTTAGGGTTAGGATTAGGGGTTAGAGTTAGGGTTAGGGTTAGTGTTAGGGTAAGGGTAAGGGTTATGATTATGGTTAGGGTTAGGTTAGGGTAAGGGTAAGGGTTAGAGTTAGGGTTAGGGTTAGGTTTGGGTTTAGGGTAGGGGTAAGGGTTAGGGTTAGGGTTAGCGAAAGGGTAAGTGTTAAGGTTAGGTTTAGTGTTAGGTTTAGGTTTAGAGGTCGGGTTAGGTTTAGGGTTAGGGTTAGGGTAAGGATTAGGGTTAGGGTTAGGCTTAGCATAAGGGTTAGGTTTAGGGTTAGGTTTAAGGTTAGCATTAAGGTTAGGTTTAGGGATAGCGTAAGGGTAAGGCTTAGGGTTAGGGTTCGGGTTAGGTTAAGGGTTAGTGTTAGGGTTAGGGTTAGGGTTAGGGTTAGGATGACGGTTAGGGTTAGAGTAAGGGTAAGGGTGAATGTTAGGGTTAGGGTTAGGTTTAGGGTTAAGGTTAGGGTTAGGGTTAGTGTTAGGGTGAGGATTAGGGTTAGGGAAAAGGTAAGTGTTAGGGTTAGTGTTAGGGTTAGGGTTAGGGTAAGGGTTAGGGTTAGGGCTAGGGTTAGGATTAGGGGTAGGATTAGGGTAAGGGTTAGGTTTAGGGTTAAGGTGAGGGGTAGCATTAAGGTTAGGGTTAGGGTTAGGGTAAGGGTAAGGGATAGGGTTAGTGTTAGTGTTACGTTTAGGGTTAGGGTAATGGTTAGGGTTGGGGTTAGGTTTCGGTTTAAGGTTAGGGTTAGGGTTAAGGTTAGGGTTAGGGTTAGGATTATGGTTAGGGTTAGAGTAAGGGTAAGGGTGAGGGTTAGGGTTAGGGTTAGGTTTAGGGTTAAGATTAGGGTTAGGGAAAGGGTTAAAGTTCAGGTTAGGGTTAGGGTTAAGGTAGGCATTAAGGTTAGGGAAAGGGTAAGGGTTAGGGTTAGGGTTAGGGTTCGGGTTAGCATTAAGTTTAGGGTTTGGGTTAGGGTAAAGGTAAGGGATAAATTTAGGCTTAGGTTTAGGTTTAGGGTTATGGTAAGGATTAGGTTTCGTGTTAGGGTTAGGGTTAGCATTAAGCTTAGGGTTAGAGTTAGGGGTTAGGGTTAGGGTTAGGGTTAGGGTTAAGGTTAGGGTTAGTGTTAGGTTTAGGGTTAGGGAAAGGGTAAGTGTTAGGGTTAGTGTTAGGGTTAGGGTTAGGGTAAGGGTTAGGGTTAGGGTTAGGATTAGGGGTAGGTTTAGGGTAAGGGTTAGGGTTAGGTTTCGGCTGAGGGGTAGCATTAAGATTAGTGTTAGGGTTAGGGTAAAGGTAAGGGTTATGGTTATGGTTAGTGTTACGTTTAGGGTTATGGTAACGGTTAGGGTTTGGGTTAGGTTTGGGTTTAAGGTTAGGGTTAGGGTTAGGGTTAGGGTTGGCGTTAGGCTTAGGTTTAGGGTTAGGGTTAGGGTGAGGGTAAGAGTTAGGGTTAGGGTTAGGGTTCGGGTTAGAGTTAGGGTTAGGGTTAGGTTAGGGGAAAGGGTTAGGGTTAGGGTTAGGGTTAGGGATATGTTTAGGGTTAGGTTGAGGGTTAGGGTTAGGATTAGCGGTTAGTGTAAGGCTTAGGGTTAGGGTTAGGGTAAGGGTAAGGGTTAGAGTAAGGGTAAGGGTGAGGTTTAGGGTTAGGGTTAGGGTTAGGGTTAGGTTTAGGGTTTGGATTAGACTAATGGTAAGGGTGAGGGTTAGGGTTAGGGTTAGGGTTAGGGTTAGGGTAAGGGTAAGGGTTAGGTTTAGGATTAGGGGTAGGGTGAAGGTTAGGCTTAGGGTTAGGGTTAGGCTAAGGGTTAGGGTTAGGCTTAGTGTAAGGGTTAGGTTTAGGCTTAGGGTTAGGTTTAGAGGTAGGGTTAGGGTTAGGGTAAGGGTAAGGTTTAGGGTTAGGGTTAGTGTTAGGGTAATGGTTAGGGTTAGGGGTTAGGGTTAGGTTAGGGTTAGGGTAAGGCTTAGGGTTAGGGTTAGGGTAAGGGTTAGTG
>JANJXV010000086.1:475000-487500 GCA_024803745.1 Megascapheus bottae
GTTAGGGTAAGGATAAGGGTTAGGGTTAGGGTTAGGGTCAGGGTAAGGCTAAAGGTTAGAGTTAGGGTTAGGTTTAGGGTTAGCGTTAGGGTTTGGGGTAGCGTTAGGGTTAGGGTAAGAGTAAGGTTTAGGTTTAGGGTTAAGGTTAGGATAAGGGTAAGGGTTAGGGTTAGGGTTAGGGTTAAGTTTAGCATTAGTGTTAGGGTTAGGGGTAGGGTTAGGGTAAGGGTAAGGGTTAGGGTTAGGATTAGGGGTAGGGTGAGGGTTAGGCTTAGGGTTAGGGTTAGGCTAGCGTTAGGGTTACGTTTAGTGTAAGGGTTAGGGTTAGGGTTAGTGTTAGGGTAATGGTTAGGGTTAGGGGTTAGGGTTAGGTTAGGGTTAGGGTAAGGCTTAGGGTTAGGGTTAGAATTAGGGATTAGGGTTAGGGTTAGGGTTAAGTTTAGGGTTAGGGTTAGGGTTAAGGTTAGGGTAATGGTTAGGGTGAGGGTTAAGATTAGGATTAGGGTTAGGGTTCAGGTAAGGGTTAGGGCTAGGGTTAGGGTGAGGGGTAGCATTAAGGTTAGTGTTAGGATTAGGGTAAGAGTAAGGGTTAGGGTTAGGGTTACTGTTATGTTTGGGATCAGGGTAAGGGTTAGGGTTAGGGGTTAGGGTTAGGGTTAGGGTGAGGGTAAGGGTTAGGGTTAGGGTTAGGGTTAGGATTGGCGGTTAGAGTTAGGCTTAGGGATAGGGTTAGGGTAAGGGTTAGGGTTAGGGTTAGGATAAGGATAAGTGTTAGGGTTAGGGTTAGGATAGGGTTAGGGTAAGGGTTAGGGTTAGGTTTAGGTTTAGGTGTAGGGTTAGGTTTTGGGTTAGGGTTAGGATTAGCGGTTAGGGTTAGGCTTAGGGTTAGGGTTAGGGTAAGGGTTAGGGTTAGGGTTAGGGTAAGGTTAAGTGGTAGGTTTAGGGTTAGGGTTAGGGTTAGGATAAGGGTTATTGTTAGAGTTAGGGTTAGGGTTAGGTTTAGGGTTAGGGTTAGATTTAGGGTTAGGGTAAGTGTAAGGGTTAGGGTTAGGGTTAGTGTTAGGTTTAAGGTAAGGGTTAGGTTTAGGGTTAGGGTTAGGGTAAGGGTTGTGGTAAGGGGTTAAGGTTAGGGTTAGGGTCAGGGTTAGTGTTAGGGTTAGGGTAAGGTTAAGTGTTAGGTTTAGGTTTAGGGTTAGGGTTAGGATAAGGGTTAGTGTTAGAGTTAGGGTTAGGGTTAGGGTTAGGTTAGGGTTAGGTTTAGGGTTAGGGTAAGTGTTAGGGTTAGGGATAGTATAATGGTAAGGGTTAGGGTTAGGGCTTAGGGTTGGTGTTAGGGTTATGGTTAGGTTTAGGGTTATGGTTAGAGTAAGGGTAAGGGTGAGGGTGAGGGTTAGGGTTAGGGTTAGGGTTAGGTTTATGGTCAAGGTTAGGGTTAGGGAAATTTTAGGGTTAGGGTTGGGGTGAGGGTTAGGGTAAGAATTAGGGTTAGGGTTAGAGTAAGGGTTAAGGTTAGGGTTAGGTTTAAGGTTAGGGTTAGGGGAAGGGGAAGGGTTAGGATTTGGGTTAGGTTTAGGGTTAAGGCTAGGGTTAGGGTTAGGGTTAGGGATAGGGTTAGGGTTAAAGGTAAGGCTTAGGGTTAGGGTTAGTGTTAGGGTTAGGTTTAAGGTTAGGGTTAGGGTAAGGGTAAGGGTCAGGGTTAGGGTTAGTTTTAGGGTAAATGTTAGGGTTAGGGTTAGGGTTAGGGAGAGGGTAAGGATTAGGCTTAGGGTTAGGTTTAGGGTTAGGGTAAGGATTAGGGTTAGGTTTAGGGTTAGGGTAATGGTTAGGGTTAGGGTTATGGTTACATTTAGGGTTAGGGTAAGTGTAAGGGTTAGGGTTAGGGTTAGTGTTAGGTTTAAGGTAAGGGTTAGGGTTAGGGTTTGGGTGAGGGTAAGGGTTGGGGTAAGGGTTAAGGTTAGGGTTAGGGTAAGGGTTGGGGTAAGGGGTTAAGGTTAGGGTGAGGGTAAGGGATAGGATTAGGGTTATGGTTAGCGTTAGAGTTAGGGTTAGGGTTAGGGTAATTGTAAGGGTTAGGGTTAGGGTAAGTGTTAGGGTTAGGGTTAGGGGTTAGAGTTAGGGTTAGGTTTATGTTTAGGGTTAAGTTTAGAGTAAGGGTAAGGGTGAGGTTTAGGGTTAGGTTTAGGGTTAGGTTTAGGGTTAAGGTTAGGTTTAGGGAAAGGGTTAGGGTTAGGTTTAGGGTTAGGGTTAGGGTAAGGGTTAGGGCAAGGATTAGGGTTAGGGTTAGGGTAAGGGTTAGGGTTAGGGTTAGGGTTAGCATTAAGTTTAGGTTTAGGGTTAGGGTAAGGGTAAAGGTTAGGTTTCGGGTTAGGGTTATGGTTAGGGTAAGGATTAGGTTTCGGTTTAGGGTTAGGGTTAGCATTAAGGTTAGGCTGAGGGTTATGGTAAGGGTAAGGATTAGATTTAGGGTTAGGGTTAGAGTAAGTGTTATGTTTAAGGTTAGGGTTAGGGTTAGGGGTTAGAGTTAGGGTTAGGGTTAGGGTTAGTGTAAGGTTAAGGGTTAGGGTTAGTGTTAGGGTTAGGGTTAGAATAAGGGTAAAGGTAAGGATAGGGTTAGTGTAGGGTTAGGGATAGGATTAGGGTTATGGTAAGGGTTAGGGTTATGGTTAGGGTTATGGGTAAGGTTAGGGTTAGGTTAAGGGTTAGGTTTCGGGTGAGGGTTAGGGTTAGGTTTAGTTTTAGGGTTAGGGTAAGGGTAAGAGTTATGGTTCGGTTTAGGCTCAGGGTTAGGGTTAGGGTAAGGGTTAGGGTTAGCGTTAGGGTTAGGGGTCAGGGTTAGGGTTATGGTTAGGTTTAGGATAATGGTAAGGTTTAACGTTAGAGTTAGTATTGGGGTTAGGGTTAGGGTTAGGGTTAGTGTTGAGGTTAGGGTTAGGGTTAGGGTTAGGGTAAGGGTTAGGGTTAGGGTTAGGGTAAGGCTTATGGTTAGATTTAGGGTTAGGGTTAGAGATAGGTTTAGGGTTAGGTTAAGGGTAAGGGTTAGGGTAAGGGTTAATGTTAGTGGTTAGGGTTAGGTTTAGGATTAGGGTAAGAGTTAGGTTAGGGTTAGGGTTAGGGTTAGGGTTAGCGTTAGGTTTGGGGTTAAGGTTAGTGTTAGGGTAAGTTAAGGTTTAGGGTTAGGGTTAGGGTTAGGTTTAAGGTAAGGGTTAGGGGAAGGGGAAGGGTTAGGATTTTGGTTAGGGTTAGGGTTAAGGTTAGGGTTAGGGTTAGGGTTAGGGATAGGGTTAGGGTTAAAGGTAAGGCTTAGGGTTAGGGTTAGTGTTAGGGTTAGGTTTAGGGTTAGGGTTAGGGTAAGGGTAAGGGTCAGGGTTAGGGTTAGGTTTAGGGTAAATTTTAGGGTTAGGGTTAGGGTTAGGATTAGGGAGAGGGTAAGGATTAGGGTTAGGGTTAGGGTAAGTGTAAGGATTAGCGTTAGGGTTAGGTTTAGGGTAAGGGTAAGGTTCGGGTTAGGGTTAGGGTTAGGTTTGGGGTTAGGGTTAGGGTAAGAGTAAGGGTTAGGATTAGGGTTAGGGGTTAGGTTAGGGTTAGGGTTAGTTTTAGGGTTAGGGGAAGGGGAAGGTTTAGGGTTAGGGTTCGGGTTAGGAGTAGGTTAAGGTTTAGGGTTAGGGCAAGGGTCAGGGTTAGGGTTAGGTTTAAGTTTGGGGTTAGGGTTAGGGTTAGGGGTAGGGTAAGGGTTAGGGTTAGGGTTAGGGTAAGGGTTAGGGTTAGGTTTAGTGTTAGGGTGAGCGTTAGGGTTAGGGTTAGGGTTAGGTGTTATGGTTAGGGATAGGGTAAGGGTTACGGTTAGGTTTAGGATAAGTGTTACGTTTAGGGTTAGGGTTAAGGTAAGGCTAAGCGTTAGAGTTTGGGTTAGGGTTAGGGTAAGGGTTAGGGTTAGGATTAGGGTTAGGGTGAGCGTTAGGGTTAGGGTTACGGTTAGGTGTTAGGTTTAGTGTTAGGGTTAGGGTAAGGGTTAGGGTTAGGGTTAGGGTTAGGGTTAAAGTTAGGGTAAGTCTAAGGGTTAGAGTTAGGGTAAGGATAAGGGTTAGGGTTAGGGTTAGGGTCAGGGTAAGGCTAAAGGTTAGAGTTAGGGTTAGGTTTAGGGTTAGCGTTAGGGTTTGGGGTAGCGTTAGGGTTAGGGTAAGAGTAAGGTTTAGGTTTAGGGTTAAGGTTAGGATAAGGGTAAGGGTTAGGGTTAGGGTTAGGGTTAAGGTTAGCGTTAGTGTTAGGGTTAGGGGTAGGGTTAGGGTAAGGGTAAGGGTTAGGGTTAGGATTAGGGCTAGGGTGAAGGTTAGGCTTACGGTTAGGGTTAGGTTAAGGGTTAGGGTTAGGTTTAGTGTAAGGGTTAGTTTTAGGGTTAGGGTTAGGTTTAGAGGTAGGTTTAGAGTTAGGGTAAGGGTAAGGGTTAGGGTTAGGGTTAGTGTTAGGGTAATGGTTAGGGTTAGGGGTTAGGGTTAGGTTAGGGTTAGGGTAAGGCTTAGGGTTAGGGTTAGGGTAATGGTTAGTGTTAGGTTAGGGTTAGGGTAAAACTTAGGGTTAGGGTTAGGTTTAGGGTTAGGGTTAGGGTTAGGGTAATGGTTAGGGTTAGGGTTAGGGTTAGGTTTAGGGTTATGTTTAGGGTTAGGGTTAGGGTAATGGTTAGGGTTAGGGTTAGGGTTAGGTTTAGGGTTATGGTTAGGGTAAGGGTATGGGTTAGGGTTAGGTTTAGGTTCAGGGTTGGGTTAGGGTAAGGGTTAGGGTTAGGGTTAGGATTAGGGGTTAGGGTTAGGGTTAGGGTTAGGGTTTGGGTAAGGGTTACGGTTATGGTTAGGGTTAAGTTTAGGGTTAGGGTTAGGGTTAGGGTTAGGGTAATGTTTAGGGTTAAGGTTAGGATTAGGATTAGGGTTAGGGTTAGGGTAAGGGTTAGGGCTAGGGTTAGGGTGAGGGGTAGCATTAAGGTTAGGGTTAGGATTAGGGTAAGAGTAAGGGTTAGGTTTAGGGTTACTGTTAGGTTTTAGGGTCAGGGTAAGGGTTAGGTTTAGGGGTTAGTGTTAGTGTTAGGGTGAGGGTAAGTGTTAGGGTTAGGGTTAGGGTTAGGATTGGCGGTTAGAGTTAGACTTAGGGATAGGGTTAGGGTAAGGGTTAGCGTTAGGGTTAGGATAAGGATAAGTGTTAGGGTTAGGGTTAGGTTAGGGTTAGGGTAAGGGTTAGGGTTAGGGTTAGGTTTAGGTGTAGCGTTAGGTTTTGGGTTAGGGTTAGGATTAGCGGTTAGGCTTAGGGTTAGGGTTAGAGTAAGGGTTAGGGTTAGGTTAGGGTAAGGTTAAGTATTAGGTTTAGCGTTAGGGTTAGGGTTAGGATAAGGGTTAGTGTTAGAGTTAGGGTTAGGGTTAGGTTTAGGGTTAGGTTTAGGGTTAGGTTTAGGGTTAGGGTAAGTGTTAGGGTTAGGGATAGGATAAGGGTAAGGGTTAGGGTTAGGGCTTAGGGTTGGTGTTAGGGTTATGGTTAGGTTTAGGGTTAGGGTTAGAGTAAGGGTAAGGGTGAGGGTTAGGGTTAGGGTTAGGGTTAGGTTTAGGGTTAAGGTTAGGGTTAGGGAAATTTTAGGCTTAGGGTTAGGGTGAGGGTTAGGGTGAGGGTTAGGGTAAGAATTAGGGTTAGGGTTAGGGTTAGGGTTAGGTTTAAGGTTAGGGTTAGGGGAAGGGGAAGGGTTAGGATTTGGGTTAGGGTTAGGGTTAAGGTTAGGGTTAGGGTTAGAGTTAGGGATAGGGTTAGGGTTAAAGGTAAGGCTTAGGCTTAGGGTTAGTGTTAGGGTTAGGTTTAAGGTTAGGGTTAGGGTAAGGGTAAGGGTCAGGGTTAGGGTTAGTTTTAGGGTAAATGTTAGGGTTAGGGTTAGGGTTAGGGAGAGGGTAAGGATTAGGGTTAGGGTTAGGTTTAGGGTTAGGGTAAGGATTAGGGTTAGGTTTAGGGTTAGGTTAAGGGTTAGGGTTAGGGTTAGGGTTAGATTTAGGTTTAGGGTAAGTGTAAGGGTTAGGGTTAGGGTTAGTGTTAGGTTTAAGGTAAGGGTTAGAGTTAGGGTTAGGCTTAGGGTAAGGGTTGGGGTAAGGGGTTAAGGTTATGGTGAGGGTAAGGGTTAGGATTAGGGTTATGGTTAGGGTTAGAGTTAGGGTTAGGGGTTAGAGTTAGGGTTAGGTTAAGTTTAGGGTTAAGTTTAGAGTAAGGGTAAGGGTGAGGTTTAAGGTTAGGTTTAGGGTTAGGTTTAGGGTTAAGGTTAGGTTTAGGGAAAGGGTTAGGGTTAGGGTTAGGTTTAGGGTTAGGGTTAGGGTTAGGGCAAGGATTAGGGTTAGGGTTTGGGTAAGGGTTCGGGTTAGGGTTAGGGTTAGGGTTAGCATTAAGTTTAGGTTTAGGGTTAGGGTAAGGGTTAGGTTTAGGGTTAGGGTTAGGGTTAGGGTAAGGATTAGGTTTCGGTTTAGGGTTAGGGTTAGCATTAACGTTAGGCTGAGGGTTAGGGTAAGGGTAAGGGTTAGATTTAGGGTTAGGGTTAGGGTAAGTGTTATGATTAAGGTTAGTGTTAGGGTTAGGGGTTAGAGTTAGGATTAGGGTTAGGGTTAGTGTAAGGTTAAGGGTTAGGGTTAGGGTTAGGGTTAGAGTAAGGGTAAAGGTTAGGATAGGGTTAGTGTAGGGTTAGGGATAGGGTTAGGATTAGGGTAAGGGTTAGGGTTATGGTTAGGGTTAGGGTTAAGGTTAGGGTTAGGGTAACGGTTACGTTTCGGGTGAGGGTTAGGGTTAGGTTTAGTTTTAGGGTTAGGGTAAGGGTAAGAGTTATGGTTCGGTTTAGGCTCAGGGTTAGGGTTAGGGTAAGGGTTAGGGTTAGGGTTAGTGTTAAGGTTAGGGTTAGGCGTCAGGGTTAGTGTTAGGTTTAGGTTAAGGCTAAGGGTAAGGTTTAGCGTTAGAGTTAGTTTTGGGGTTAGGGTTAGGGTTAGGGTTAGTGTTGAGGTTAGGGTTACGGTTAGGGTTAGGCTAAGGGTTAGGGTTAGGGTTAGGGTAAGGCTTACGGTTAGATTTAGGATTAGGGTTAGAGGTAGGGTTAGGGTTAGGTTAAGGGTAAGGGTTAGGGTAAGGGATAGGGTTAGTTTAAGGGTAAGGGTTAGGGTAAGGGATAGGGTTAGTGGTTAGGGTTAGGGTTAGGATTAGGGTAAGGGTTAGGTTAGGGTTAGGGTTAGGGATAGTGTTAGGGTTAGGTTTAAGGTTAGGGTTAGGGTAAGGGTTAGGTTTAGGGTTAGAGTAAGGTTAGGGTTAGGGTTAGGGTTAGAGTAATGGTAAGGGTTAGGGTTAGGGTTAGGTTTAGGGTTTAGGTTAGGGTTAGGGTTAGGGTTAGGGTTAGAGTAAGGTTAAGGGTGAGGGTTAGGGTTAGGGTTAGGGTTAAGGTTAGGGTTAGGAAAAGGGTTAGGTTTAGGGTTAGGGTAAGGATTAGGATGAGGGTTAGGGTAAGGGTTAGGGTTAGGTTTAGGGTTAGGGTTAGCATTAAGTTTAGGGTTAGGGTTAGGATAAGGGTAAGGGTTAGATTTAGGGTTAGGGTTAGCGTAAGTATTAGGTTTCGGGTTAGGTTTAAGGTTAGGATTAAGGTTAGTGTTAGATTTAGGGTAAGGGTAAGGGTTATATTTATGGTTAGGGTTTGGGTTAGAGTTAGGAGTTAGGGTTAGTGTTAGGGTTAGGTTTAGGTATAGGGTTAGGGTAATTGTAAGGGTTAGGGTTAGGTTTAGGCTTAGGGTTCAGTTTAGGGTTAGAGTTAAGGTTAGGGTAAGGGTAAGTGTTAGTGTTAGGGTTAGGGTTAGGATTAGGGGTTAGAGTTAGGGTTAGGGTTAGGTTAGGGTAAGGGTAAGGGTTAGAGTTAGGGTTAGGGTTAGGTTTGGGTTTAGGGTAGGGGTAAGGGTTAGGGTTAGGGTTAGCGAAAGGGTAAGTGTTAAGGTTAGGTTTAGTGTTAGGTTTAGGTTTAGAGGTCGGGTTAGGTTTAGGGTTAGGGTTAGGGTAAGGATTAGGGTTAGGGTTAGGCTTAGCATAAGGGTTAGGTTTAGGGTTAGGTTTAAGGTTAGCATTAAGGTTAGGTTTAGGGATAGCGTAAGGGTAAGGCTTAGGGTTAGGGTTCGGGTTAGGTTAAGGGTAAGTGTTAGGGTTAGGGTTAGGGTTAGGGTTAGGATGACGGTTAGGGTTAGAGTAAGGGTAAGGGTGAATGTTAGGGTTAGGGTTAGGTTTAGGGTTAAGGTTAGGGTTAGGGTTAGTGTTAGGGTGAGGATTAGGGTTAGGGAAAAGGTAAGTGTTAGGGTTAGTGTTAGGGTTAGGGTTAGGGTAAGGGTTAGGGTTAGGGCTAGGGTTAGGATTAGGGGTAGGATTAGGGTAAGGGTTAGGTTTAGGGTTAAGGTGAGGGGTAGCATTAAGGTTAGGGTTAGGGTTAGGGTAAGGGTAAGGGATAGGGTTAGTGTTAGTGTTACGTTTAGGGTTAGGGTAATGGTTAGGGTTGGGGTTAGGTTTCGGTTTAAGGTTAGGGTTAGGGTTAAGGTTAGGGTTAGGGTTAGGATTATGGTTAGGGTTAGAGTAAGGGTAAGGGTGAGGGTTAGGGTTAGGGTTAGGTTTAGGGTTAAGATTAGGGTTAGGGAAAGGGTTAAAGTTCAGGTTAGGGTTAGGGTTAAGGTAGGCATTAAGGTTAGGGAAAGGGTAAGGGTTAGGGTTAGGGTTAGGGTTCGGGTTAGCATTAAGTTTAGGGTTTGGGTTAGGGTAAAGGTAAGGGTTAAATTTAGGCTTAGGTTTAGGTTTAGGATTATGGTAAGGATTAGGTTTCGTGTTAGGGTTAGGGTTAGCATTAAGCTTAGGGTTAGAGTTAGGGGTTAGGGTTAGGGTTAGGGTTAGGGTTAAGGTTAGGGTTAGTGTTAGGGTTAGGGTTAGGGTAAGGGTTAGGGTTAGGGTTAGGATTAGGGGTAGGTTTAGGGTAAGGGTTAGGGTTAGGTTTCGGCTGAGGGGTAGCATTAAGATTAGTGTTAGGGTTAGGGTAAAGGTAAGGGTTATGGTTAGGGTTAGTGTTACGTTTAGGGTTATGGTAACGGTTAGGGTTTGGGTTAGGTTTGGGTTTAAGGTTAGGGTTAGGGTTAGGGTTAGGGTTGGCGTTAGGCTTAGGTTTAGGGTTAGGGTTAGGGTGAGGGTAAGAGTTAGGGTTAGGGTTAGGGTTCGGGTTAGAGTTAGGGTTAGGGTTAGGTTAGGGGTAAGGGTTAGGGTTAGGGTTAGGGTTAGGGTTAGGGATATGTTTAGGGTTAGGTTGAGGGTTAGGGTTAGGATTAGCGGTTAGTGTAAGGCTTAGGGTTAGGGTTAGGGTAAGGGTAAGGGTTAGAGTAAGGGTAAGGGTGAGGTTTAGGGTTAGGGTTAGGGTTAGGGTTAGGTTTAGGGTTTGGATTAGACTAATGGTAAGGGTGAGGGTTAGGGTTAGGGTTAGGGTTAGGGTTAGGGAAAGTGTTAGGGTTAAGGTTAGGGTTAGGTTTTGGGTTAGGGTAAGGATTAGGCTTACGGTTAGGGTATGGGTTAGGGTTAGAGTTAGGGTTAAGCTTATGGTTAGGGTAAGGATTAGGTTTCGGGTTAGGGTTAGGGTTAGCATTAAGTTTAGGGTTAGGTTAAGTGTAAGGGTTAGATTAGGGTTAGGATTAGGTTTAGGGTTAGGGGTTAGGCTTAGGATTAGGGTTAGGTATAGAGTTAGGGTAAGGGTAAGGGTTAGGGTTACGTTTAGGTTTAGGGTTAAGGTTAGGGGTAGGGTTAGGGTTAGGGTAAGCGTAATTGTTAGAGTTATGTTTAGGGTTAGGGTTAGGGGTGAGACTTAGGATTAGGGTTAGAGTTAGGGTAAGGGTAAGGGTTAGGGTTAGTGTTAGGGTTAGGATTAGGGAAAGGGTAAGGGTTAGAGTTAGGGTTAGGGTTAGGATTAGGGAAAGGGTAAGGGTTAGGGTTAGGGTTAGGGTTCAGAAAAGGGTAAGGATTAGGGTTAGGTTTAGGGTTAGGGTTATGTTACGGTTATGGTAAGGATTAGGTTTAGGATAAGGGTTAGGGTTAGTGTTAGGATTAAGGTAAGGTTAAGGGTTAGGGTTAGGGGTTAGGGTTAGGGTTATTGTTAGGTTTAGGATTAAGGTTAGAGTAAGGGTAAGGTTGAGGTTTAGGGTTAGGGGTAGGTTTAGGGTTAAGGTTAGGGTTAGGGAAAGAGTTAGGGTTAGGCTTAGGGTTAGGGTTAGGGTTAGGGTAAGGATTAGGGTTAGGGTTAGGGTTAGGGTTAGGGTTAGATGTAGGGTTAGGGTTAGCATTAAGTTTAGGGTTAGGTTTAGGGTAAGAATAAGGGTTAGGTTTAGGGTTAGGTTTAGGGTTAGGGTTAGGGTTAGGGTAATGGTTAGGGTTAGGGTTAGGTTTAGGGTTGGGGTTAGGTTAGGGTAAGGGTGAGGGTAAGTGTAAGTGTTAGGTTTAGGGTTAGGGTTTGGGTAAGGTTTAGGGTTAAGGTTAGAGTTAAGGTTAAGTTTAGGTTTAGGGTAAGGGTAAGGTTTACGGTTAAGGTTAGGGTTAGGTTTGGGGTTAGGGTTAGGGTAAGGGTTACAGTTAGGTTTAGGGTTAGGTTTAGGGTTAGGGTTAGGGTTACATGTAGGGTTAGGGTTAGGGTAAGGGTAAGGGTTAGGGTTAGGGTTAGGGTAAGGGTTATGGTTAGGGTTTAGGATAGGGTTAGGGTTAGGTTTAGGGTAAGGGTTAGGGTTAGGGTTAGGTTTAGGGTAAAACTTAGGGTTATGGTTAGGGTTAGGGTTAAGGTAAGGGGAAGTGTTAGTGTTAGGATTAGGGTTACCGTTAGGGTAAGGGTAAGCGTTAGAGTTAGCGTTAGGTTGGTTTTAGGCTTGGGGTTAAGGTTAGGGATAGGGTTAGGGTAAGGGTAAGAGTTAGGGTTAGGATTAGGGTTAGGATTAGGTTTAAGGTTAGAGTTAGGGTAAGGGTAAGGGTTAGGTTAGGGTTAGGGTTAGCGTAAAGTTTAGGGTTACGGTTAGGGTTAAGTTTAGGGTAAGGGTAAGGTTTAGGGTTAGGTTTAGGGTTACGGTTAGGGTTAGGGTTGGGGTTAGGGTTAGGTTTAGGGTAAGGGTTAGCGTTAGGGTTAGGGTTAGGGTTAGGTTTAGGGTTAGGGTTTGGGTAAGTGTTAGGGTTAGGGTTAGGGTTAGGGTAAAGGTTAGGGTCAGGGTAAGGGTTAGGGTGAGGGTTAGGTTTAGGGTTAGGGTAAGGTTAAGCGTTAGGGTTAGGGTTAGGTTTAGGGTTAGGGTTAGGGTAAGGGTTAGGGTTAGAGTTAGGGTTAGGTTTAGGGTTAAGGTTAGGGTTAGCGTTAGGGTAATGGTAAGGGTTAGGGTTAGGGTTAGGGTTAGTGTTAGGGGTTAGGGTTAAGGTTAGGGTTAGATTTAGGGTTAGGGTAAGCGTACGGTTTAGGGTGAGGGTTAAGTTTGGGGTTAGGGTTAGGGTAAGAGTAAGGGTTAGGGTTAGGATTAGGTTAGGGTAAGGGTTAGGATTAGGGTTAGGGTTAGGTATAGGTTTGAGGTTAGGTTTGGGGTCAGGGTTAGGGTTAGGGTTATTGTTAGGGTTAGGGTAATGATAAGGGTTAGGGTTAGGGTTAGGGTTAGTGTTATGGTTAGGGTCAAGGTTAGAGTTAGTGTTAGGGTTAGTGTTTGGTTTAGGGTTTGGGTTAGTGTAAGGGTAAGGGTTAGGGATAGGGTTAGGTTTACAGTAAGGGTAAGGGTTAGGATTAATATTAGGGTTAGGGTTAGAGTTAGGGTTAGGGTTAGGGTAGTGGTTACGGTTAGGGTTACAGTTAAAGTTAGGGTTAGTGTTAGGGTTAGGGTTAGGGTAAGGGTAAGGGTAAGGGTTAGGGTTAGGGTTAGCGTTAGGGTTAAGGTTAAGGTTAGGGTTAGTGTTAGAGTTAGGTTAAGGGTTAGGGTTAGGGTTAGGGTAAGGGTTAGTTTTATTGTAAGGGTTAGGGATAGGGGTTAGGGTTAGGGTTAGGTTTATTGTAAGCGTTAGGGTTAGGGTTAGGGTTAGGGTAAGAGTTAGGGTAAGGGTAAGGGTTAGCGTTAGGGTTAGATTTAGATTTAGGGTTGGGGTTAAGGGTAGGGTTAGGGTTAGGAGTAAGGTAAGTGTTAGGGTTAGGGTTAGGGTAAGGGTAAGTGTTAGGATTAGGGTTAGGGTTTGGGTTAGGTTTAAGGTTAGGGTAAGGGTAAGGGTTAAGGTTAGGGTTAGGGTTAGTGTTAAGTTTAGGGTTAGGGTGAGGGTAAGGATTAGTTTTCGAGTTAGGGTTAGGTTTAGGTTTAGGGTTAGGGTAAGGGTTAAGGTTAGGGTTAGGGTTAGGGTTAGGATTAGGGTTAGGTTTAGGTTTAGGTTTAGGCTTAGGGTAAAGGTAAGGGTTAGGGTTATTGTTAGGGTTTATCTTAGGTTGAGGGTTAGGGTTA
>JANJXV010000086.1:492500-507500 GCA_024803745.1 Megascapheus bottae
AGGGTAAGGGTTAGGGTTAGGGTTAGGGTTAGGTTAGGGGTTAAGGTTAGGTTAAGATTAATGGTTAGGGTTAGGTTTAGGGTTGGGGTTAGGGTTACGGTGAGGGTAATTGTAAGTGTTAGAGGTTGAGTTAGGGTTAGGGTAAGGGTAAGGGTTAGGGTTAGGTTTAGGGTTAGGGTAAATGTTAGGATTAGGGTAACGGATATGGTTAGGGTTAGGTTTAGGGTTAGCATTAAGGTTAGGGTTAGGGTTAGGGTAAGGGTTAGGGTTAGGATTAGGGTTAGGTTTAGGGTAAGGATAAGGGTTAGGATTAGGGTTAGGGTAAGGGTAAGGGTTAGGGTTAGGGTTAGGGTTAAGTTTAGGTTTAGGGTTAGGATTAGGGTTAGGGTTAGGTTTAGGTTTAGGGTTAGACTTAAGTTTAGGGTTAGGGTTAGGGTTAGGGTTAGGGTTAAGTTTAAGGTTAGAGTTAGGGTAAGGTTTGGGGTTAGGATTAGGTTTAGGGTTAGGGTAAGGATTAGTGTTAGTGTTAGGGTTAGGGTTAGGGTTAGGTTTAGGGTTAGGTAAGGGTAAGGGTTATGGTTAGGGTTAGGGTTAGGTTTAGGTTTAGGGTAAGGGTACGGTTTAGGGTTAGGGTTAGGGTTACGGTTAGGGTTAGGGATAGGTTTGGGTTATGGTTAAGGTTGGGGTTAGGGATACGTTTGGGTTTAGGGTTAGGGTAAGGGTTAGGGTTAGGGTAAAGATTAGGGTTAGGTTTAGATTTATGGTTAGGGTAAGGGCACGGTTTAGGGTTAGGGTTAAGTTTGGGATTATGGTTAGGGTAAGAGTAAGGGTTAGGGTTAGGGTTGGGGTATGGGTTAGGGTTAGGTTTTAGGGATAGGTTTGGGGTTAGGGTTAAGGTAAGGGTTAGGGTTAGGGTAAAGGTTAGGGTTAGGGTTAGGTTAGGGTTAGTGTTAGGGTTCGGGTAAGGGTAAGGATTAGGTTTAGGGTTAGGGTTAGTTTTAGGGTTAGGGTTAGGGTTAGTGTTAGGGTTAGTGTTTGGTTTAGGGTTAGGGTTACGGTAAGGGTAAGGGTTAGGGTTAGGGTTAGGTTTAGGGTAAGGGTAAGGGTTAGGATTAATGTTAGGATTAGGGTTAGGGTAAGGGTTAGAGTTAGGGTTAGGGTTAAGTTTAGGGTTAGTGTTAGGGTTAGGGTTAGGGTAAGGGTAAGGGTTAGGGTTAGGGTTAGGTTTAAGGTTATGGTTAGTGTTAGTGTTAGGCTAAGTGTTAGGGTTAGGGTAAGGGTTAGGGTTTGGGTTAGTGTTAGGGTTAGAGTTAGGGTTAGGGTTAGGGTAAGGGTAACGGTTAGGGTTAGGGTTAGGGTTAGGGTAAGGGTTAGGCTTAGGGGTTAGGGTTAGGTTTAGGGTAAGGTTTAGGAATAGGGGTTAGAATTAGGGTTAGGGTTAGTTTTGGGTTGGGGGTAAGGTTAGGGTTAGGGTTAGGGTAAGGGTAAGTGTTAGGGTTAGGTTTAGTGTAAGGGTAAGTGTTAGGATTTGGGTCAGGGTTTGGGTTAGGTTTAGGGTTAGATAAGGTTAAGGGTTAAAGTTAGGGTTAGGGTTAGGGTTAGGGTTAGGGTGAGGGTAAGGGTTAGGGTTAGGGTTAAGTTTAGGTTTAAGTTTAGGGTTAGGGTTAGGATTAGGGTTAGGTTTAGATTTAGGGTTAGGATTAGGGTAAAGGTAAGGGTTAGGGTTAGGTTTAGGGTTGAGGAAAAGTTAAGGGTTAGGGTTAGGGTAAGGGTAACGGTAATGGATAGGGTTAGGGTAAGGGTTAGGGTTAGGGGTTAGGGTTAGTTTTAGGGTTAGGGTAAGGGTTAGATTTAAGTTAGGGTAAGGGCTAGGGTTAGGGTTAGGGTTAGGTTAAGACTAAGGTTTAGATTTAGGGTTAGGGTTAGGGTTAGGGTAAGGGTAAGTGTAAGGTTTAGGGTTAAGGTTAGTTTAAGGGTAAGGGTTAGGGTTAGGGTTAGGGTTAGAGTTAAAATTTGGGTTCGTGTTAGGGTTAGGGTTAGGGTTAGGGTAAGAGTAAGGTTAGGGTTAGGTTTAGGGTTAGGGTAAGGGTTAGGTTTAAGGGTTGGGGTTAGGGTTAGGGTAAGTGTTGGGGTTAGGGTTGGGTTTAGGGTAAAAGTTAGTGTTAGGGTTAGGGTTACGGTTAGGGTAAGGTGTTTGGTTTAGGGTTAGGTTCAGGGTTAGGGTAACGGTAGGGGTTAGGGTTAGGGTTAGGTTTAGGGTTAGGGTTAGGTTAGAGTTAGGTTAAGGGTAAGGTTTTGTTTAAGGTTAGGGTTAGGGTTAGGTTTATGGTTAGGGTAAAGATATAGGGTTAGGGTAACGGTTAGGGTTAGGCTTAGGATTAGGTTTAGGTTAGGGGTTCAGCTTAGGGTAAGAGTAAGGGTTAGGGTTAGGTTTAGGGTTGGGGTTAGGGTTAGGGTGGGGGTAAGGGAAGGGTTACGGTTCGGGTTAGGGTTAGGGTAAGCATTAGGGTATGGGTTAGGTTTAGGGGTTAGGGTTAGGGTTAGGTTTAGTGTAAGGTTTAAGGTTAGGGTAAGGTTTAGCTTTAGGGTTAGGGTTAGGGTAAGGCTAGGGGTTACAGTTAGGGTTAGTGTTAGGGTAAGGGTTATTGTTAGGGTTAGGGTTAGGGTGTGGGTTAGGGTTAGGGTTAGGTTAGGGGTTAGGGTTAGTGTTAGGTTTAGGGTAAGGGTTAGGGTTAGGGTTAGGGTAAGGCTAAGATATGGAGTTAGGGTTAGGATAAGGGATAGGGTTATGGTTAGGGTTAGGTTAAGACTAAGGGTTAGAGTTAGGGTTAGGGTTAGGGTTAAGGGTTAGGGTTAGGGTTAGTGTAAGGGTAAGGGTAAGGGTTAGGGTTAGGGTTAGGGTAAGGGTTAGGGTTAGGATTAGGTTTAGGGTTAGGCTTAGGGTAAGGACTAGTGTTAGGGTTAGGTTTGGGGTTAGGGTTAGGGTTAGGGTTAGGGTAAAGTTTAGGGTTAGGGTAAGGGTTAGGGTTCGGGTTAGGATTAGGGTTAGCTTTAAGGTTAGGGTTAGGGTTAGGGTTGGGGTTAGGGTAATGGTTAGGGTTAGGGTTAGGGTTAGGGTTAGGATAAGGGTTATGTTTAGGGTTAGGGTAAGGGTTAGGGTTCAGGTTAGGGTTAGCATTAAGTTTAGGGTTAGGGTTAGCGTAAGTGTAAGGGTTAGGATTAGGGTTAGGGTTAAGTTTAGGGTTAGGGTTAGGGTTAGGATTAGGGTTAGGGTTAGGCTTAGGGTAAGGATTAGTGTTAGGGTTAGGGTTAGGGTTAGGTTTAGGGTTAATGTAAGGGTAAAGGTTAGGGTTAGGATTAGGGTTAGGGTTAGGGTTAGGATTAGGGTTAGGGTTAGGCTTAGGGTAAGGACTAGTGTTAGGGTTGGGGTTGGGGTTAGGGTTAGAGTTAGGGTAAGGGTAAGGGTTAGGGTTGGGGTTAGGTTTAGGGGTTAGGGTTAGGGTTAGGGTTAGAAATAGGGTTAGGGTAAGGGTGCGGTTTAGGTTTAGGGTTTGGTTTGGGGTTAGAGTTAGGGTTAGAGTAAGGGTTACGGTTAGGATTAAGGTAAGGGTTAGTTTTAGGCTAAGTGTTAGATTTAGGGTTAGGGTAAGGGCTAGGGTTAGAGTTAGGGTTAGGCTAAGTGTAAGGGTTAGGGTTAGGTTTAGGGTAAGGGTTAGGGTTATGGTTAGGGTTAGGGTTAGAGGTAGGGTTAGGGTTAGGGTAAGGGTAAAGGTTAGGGTTAGTGTTAGGGTTAGGCGTTAGGTTTAGGGTTAGGGTTAGGGTAAGGGTTAGGGTTAGGGTTAGGGTTTGGGTAAGGGTGTTTGCTTTAGGGTTAGGGTTAGGGTTCTGGTAAGGGTAAGCGTTATGGATAGGGTTAGGTTTGGGGTAAAGGTTAGGGTTAGGGTTAGGGTAAGGGTAAGGGTGACGGTTAGGGTTAGGGTTAGGGTTAAGTTTAAGGTTAGATTTAGGGTAAGGGTAAGTGTAAGGTTTAGGGTTAAGGTTAGGTTAAGGGTAAGGGCACGGTTTAGGGTTAGGGAAAAGTTTGGGATTAGGGTTACGGTAAGAGTAAGGGTTAGGGTTAGGTTTAGGGTTAGGGTAAGGGTTAGGGTTAGGTTTAGCGATAGGTTTGGGGTTAGGGTTAGGGTAAGGGTTAGGGTTAGGGTAAAGTTTAGGGTTAGGGTTAGGTTAGGGTACGGGTAACAGTTAGGATTAGGGTCAGGTTTAGGGTTAGGGTTATTGTTAGGTTAAGGGTAAGGATTAGGGTTAGGGTTAGGGTTAGTGTTAGGGTTAGGGTTAGGGTAAGAGTAAGAGTTAGGGTTAGGTTTAGGGTTAGGGTAAGGGTTAGGTTTAAGGGTTGGGGTTAGGGTTAGGGTAAGTGTTGGGGTTAGGGTTGGGTTTAGGGTAAAAGTTAGTGTTAGGGTTAGGGTTACGGTTAGGGTAAGGTGTTTGGTTTAGGGTTAGGGTTAGGGTTAGTGTAACGGTAGGGGTTAGGGTTAGGGTTAGGTTTAGGGTTAGGGTTAGGTTAGAGTTAGGGTAAGGGTAAGGTTTTGGTTAAGGTTAGGGTTAGGGATAGGTTTAGGGTTAGGGTAAGGATATAGGGTTAGGGTAACGGTTAGGGTTAGGGTAAGGATTAGGGTTAGGTTAGGGGTTAAGTTTAGGGTAAGAGTAAGGGTTAGGGTTAGGTTTAGGGTTGGGGTTAGGGTTAGGGTGGGGGTAAGGGAAGGGTTACGGTTCGGGTTAGGGTTAGGGTAAGCGTTAGGGTATGGGTTAGGTTTAGGAGTTAGGGTTAGGGTTAGGTTTAGTGTAAGGGTTAGGGTTAGGGTTAGGGTTAGGTTTAGGGTAAGGGTTAGGGTTAGGGTTAAGGTACGGCAAAGATTTGGAGTTAGGGTTAGGATAAGGGATAGGGTTAGGATTAGGGTTAGGTTAAGACTAAGGGTTAGAGTTAGGGTGAGGGTTAGGGTTAGGGTTAGGGTTAGGGGTTAGGGTTAGGGTTAGGGTTAGGGTAAGGGGTTAGGGTTAGGGTTAGGGTTAGGGTAAGGGTAAGGGTTAGGATTAGGGTTAGGGTTAAGTTTAAGGTTAGGGTTAGGGTTAGGGTTAGGATTAGGGTTAGGGTTAGGCTTAGGGTAAGGATTAGTGTTAGGGTTAGGGTTGGGGTTAGGTTTAGGGTTAATGTAAGGGTAAGGGTTAGGGTTAGGATTAGAGTTAGGGTTAGGGTTAGGATTACGGTTAGGGTTAGGGTTAGGCTTAGGGTAAGGACCAGTGTTAGGGTTAGGGTTGGGGTTAGGGTTAGGGTTAGGGTTAGGGTAAGGGTAAGGGTTAGGGTTGGGGTTAGGGTTAGGGGTTAGGGTTAGGGTTAGGGTTAGAATTAGGGTTAGGGTAAGGGTGCGGTTTAGGTTTAGGGTTTGGTTTGGGGTTAGAGTTAGGGTAAGAATAAGGGTTAGGGTTAGGGTTAAGGTCAGGGTTAGTTTTAGGCTAAGTGTTAGATTTAGGGTTAGGGTAAGGGCTAGGGTTAGAGTTAGGGTTAGGCTAAGTGTAAGGGTTAGGTTTAGGTTTAGGGTAAGGGTTAGCGTTTTGGTTAGGGTTAGGGTTAGAGGTAGGGTTAGGGTTAGGGTAAGGGTAAGGGTTAGGGTTAGGGTGAGGGTTAGGTTTAGGGTTAGCGTAAAGGTTAGGGTTAAGTTTAGGGTTAGGGTTAAGTTTAGGGTTAGGGTTAGTGTAAGGGTATGGGTTAGGGTTAGGGTTAGGTTCAGGGTTAGGTGTAGGGTTACGGATAGGGTTAGGTTTGGGGTTAGGTTTAGGGTTATGGTAAGGGTAAGGGTTAGGTTTAGAGTTAGGTTTAGAGTTAGGGTTAGGGTTAGGGTTAGGATTGGGGTTAGGGTTAGGGTAATGGTAGGGGTTAGGTTTAGGGTTAGGGTAAGGGTTAGGGTTAGGGTTATGGTAAGGGTAAGGGTTAGGGTTAGGGTTAGGATTAGGTTTAGGGTTAGGGTAAGGATTAGGGGTAGGGTAAGGGTTAGGGTTAGGGTTAGGGTTAGGTTAGGGGTTAAGGTTAGGTTAAGATTAATGGTTAGGGTTAGGTTTAGGGTTGGGGTTAGGGTTACGGTGAGGGTAATTGTAAGTGTTAGAGGTTGAGTGAGGGTTAGGGTAAGGGTAAGGGTTAGGGTTAGGTTTAGGGTTAGGGTAAATGTTAGGATTAGGGTAAAAGATATGGTTAGGGTTAGGTTTAGGGTTAGCATTAAGGTTAGGGTTAGGGTTAGGGTAAGGGTTAGGGTTAGGATTAGGGTTAGGTTTAGGGTAAGGATAAGGGTTAGGATTAGGGTTAGGGTAAGGGTAAGGGTTAGGGTTAGGGTTAGGGTTAAGTTTAGGTTTAGGGTTAGGATTAGGGTTAGGGTTAGGTTTAGGTTTAGGGTTAGACTTAAGTTTAGGGTTAGGGTTAGGGTTAGGGTTAAGTTTAAGGTTAGAGTTAGGGTAAGGGTTGGGGTTAGGATTAGGTTTAGGGTTAGGGTAAGGATTAGTGTTAGGGTTAGGGTTAGGGTTAGGGTTAGGTTTAGGGTTAGGGTAAGGGTAAGGGTTACAGTTAGGGTTAGGGTTAGGTTTAGGTTTAGGGTAAGGGTACGGTTTAGGGTTAGGGTTAGGGTTACGGTTAGGGTTAGGGATAGGTTTGGGTTAGGGTTAAGGTTGGGGTTAGGGATACGTTTGGATTTAGGGTTAGGGTTAGGGTTAGGGTTAGGGTTAGGTTCAGGGTTAGGTGTAGGGTTACGGATAGGGTTAGGTTTGGGGTTAGGTTTAGGGTTATGGTAAGGGTAAGGGTTAGGTTTAGGGTTAGGTTTAGAGTTAGGGTTAGGGTTAGGGTTAGGGTTAGGATTGGGGTTAGGGTTAGGGTAATGGTAGGGGTTAGGTTTAGGGTTAGGGTAAGGGTTAGGGTTAGGGTTATGGTAAGGGTAAGGGTTAGGGTTAGTGTTAGGATTAGGTTTAGGGTTAGGGTAAGGATTAGGAGTAGGGTAAGGGTTAGGGTTAGGGTTAGAGTTAGGTTAGGGGTTAAGGTTAGGTTAAGATTAATGGTTAGGGTTAGGTTTAGGGTTGGGTTTAGGGTTACGGTGAGGGTAATTGTAAGTGTTAGAGGTTGAGTTAGGGTTAGGGTAAGGGTAAGGGTTAGGGTTAGGTTTGGGGTTAGGGTAAATGTTAGGATTAGGGTAACGGATATGGTTAGGGTTAGGTTTAGGGTTAGCATTAAGGTTAGGGTTAGGGTTAGGGTAAGGGTTAGGGTTAGGATTAGGGTTAGGTTTAGGGTAAGGATAAGGGTTAGGATTAGGGTTAGGGTAAGGGTAAGGGTTAGGGTTAGGGTTAGGGTTAAGTTTAGGTTTAGGGTTAGGATTAGGGTTAGGGTTAGGTTTAGGTTTAGGGTTAGACTTAAGTTTAGGGTTAGGGTTAGGGTTAGGGTTAAGTTTAAGGTTAGAGTTAGGGTAAGGGTTGGGGTTAGGATTAGGTTTAGGGTTAGGGTAAGGATTAGTGTTAGTGTTAGGGTTAGGGTTAGGGTTAGGTTTAGGGTTAGGTAAGGGTAAGGGTTACGGTTAGGGTTAGGGTTAGGTTTAGGTTTAGGGTAAGGGTACGGTTTAGGGTTAGGGTTAGGTTTACGGTTACGGTTAGGGATAGGTTTGGGTTAGGGTTAAGGTTGGGGTTAGGGATACGTTTGGGTTTAGGGTTAGGGTAAGGGTTAAGGTTAGGGTAAAGATTAGGGTTATGTTTAGATTTATGGTTAGGGTAAGGGCACGGTTTAGGGTTAGGGTTAATTTTGGGATTATGGTTAGGGTAAGAGTAACGGTTAGGGTTAGGGTTGGGGTAAGGGTTAGGGTTAGGTTTAGGGTAAGGGTAAGGGTTAGGATTAATGTTAGGATTAGGGTTAGGGTTAGGGTTAGGGTAAGGGTTAGAGTTAGGGTTAGGGTTAAGTTTAGGGTTAGTGTTAGGGTTAGGGTTAGGGTAAGGGTAAGGGTTAGGGTTAGGGTTAGGTTTAAGGTTATGGTTAGTGTTAGTGTTAGGCTAAGTGTTAGGGTTAGGGTAAGGGTTAGGGTTAGGGTTAGTGTTAGGGTTAGAGTTAGGGTTAGGGTTAGGGTAAGGGTAAGGGTTAGGGTTAGGGTTAGGGTTAGGGTAAGGGTTAGGCTTAGGGGTTAGGGTTAGGTTTAGGGTAAGGTTTAGGAAAAGGGGTTAGAGTTAGGGTTAGGGTTAGTTTTGGGTTGGGGGTAAGGTTAGGGTTAGGGTTAGGGTAAGGGTAAGTGTTAGGGTTAGGTTTATTGTAAGGGTAAGTGTTAGGATTTGGGTCAGGGTTTGGGTTAGTTTTAGGGTTAGATAAGGTTAAGGGTTAAAGTTAGGGTTAGGGTTAGGGTGAAGGTAAGGGTTAGGGTTAGGGTTAAGTTTAGGTTTAGGTTTAGGGTTAGGGTTAGGATTAGGGTTAGGTTTAGATTTAGGGTTAGGATTAGGGTAAAGGTAAGGGTTAGGGTTAGGGTTAGGTTTAAGGTTAGGGTTAAGGTTAGGGTTAGGGTTAGGTTTAGGGTTGAGGAAAAGTTAAGGGTTAGGGTTATGGTAAGGGTAACGGTAATGGATAGGGTTAGGGTTAGGGGTTAGGGTTAGTTTTAGGGTTAGGGTAAGGGTTAGATTTAAGTTAGGGTAAGGGCTAGGGTTAGGGTTAGGGTTAGGTTAAGACTAAGGGTTAGATTTAGGGTTAGGGTTAGGGTTAGGGTAAGGGTAAGTGTAAGGTTTAGGGTTAAGGTTAGTTTAAGGGTAAGGGTTAGGGTTAGGGTTAGGGTTAGAGTTAAAATTTGGGTTCGTGTTAGGGTTAGGGTTAGGGTTAGGGTTAGGGTAAGAGTAAGGTTAGGGTTAGGTTTAGGGTTAGGGTAAGGGTTAGGTTTAAGGGTTGGGGTTAGGGTTAGGGTAAGTGTTGGGGTTAGGGTTGGGTTTAGGGTAAAAGTTAGTGTTAGGGTTAGGGTTACGGTTAGGGTAAGGTGTTTGGTTTAGGGTTAGGTTCACGGTTAGGGTAACGGTAGGGGTTAGGGTTAGGGTTAGGTTTAGGGTTAGGGTTAGGTTAGAGTTAGGGTAAGGGTAAGGTTTTGTTTAAGGTTAGGGTTAGGGTTAGGTTTATGGTTAGGGTAAAGATATAGGGTTAGGGTAACGGTTAGGGTTAGGCTTAGGATTAGGTTTAGGTTAGGGGTTAAGCTTAGGGTAAGATTAAGGGTTAGGGTTAGGTTTAGGGTTGGGGTTAGGGTTAGGGTGGGGGTAAGGGAAGGGTTACGGTTCGGGTTAGGGTTAGGGTAAGCGTTAGGGTATGGGTTAGGTTTAGGGGTTAGGGTTAGGGTTAGGTTTAGTGTAAGGGTTAAGGTTAGGGTAAGGTTTAGCTTTAGGGTTAGGGTTAGGGTAAGGCTAGGGGTTACAGTTAGGGTTAGTGTTAGGGTAAGGGTTATTGTTAGGGTTAGGGTTAGGGTGTGGGTTAGGGTTAGGGTTAGGTTAGGGGTTAGGGTTAGTGTTAGGTTTAGGGTAAGGGTTAGGGTTAGGGTTAGGGTAAGGCTAAGATATGGAGTTAGGGTTAGGATAAGGGATAGGGTTATGGTTAGGGTTAGGTTAAGACTAAGGGTTAGAGTTAGGGTTAGGGTTAGGGTTAAGGGTTAGGGTTAGGGTTAGGGTTAGTGTAAGGGTAAGGGTAAGGGATAGGGTTAGGGTTAGGGTAAGGGTTAGGGTTAGGATTAGGGTTAGGGATAGGCTTAGGATAAGGATTAGTGTTAGGGTTAGGTTTGGGGTTAGGGTTAGGGTTAGGGTTAGGGTAAAGTTTAGGGTTAGGGTAAGGGTTAGGGTTCGGGTTCGGGTTAGGGTTAGCTTTAAGTTTAGGGTTAGGGTTAGGGTTGGGGTTAGGGTAATGGTTAGGGTTAGGGTTAGGGTTAGGGTTAGGATAAGGGTTATGTTTAGGGTTAGGGTAAGGGTTAGGGTTCGGGTTAGGGTTAGCATTAAGTTTAGGGTTAGGGTTAGGGTAAGTGTAAGGGTTAGGATTAGGGTTAGGGTTAAGTTTAGGGTTAGGGTTAGGGTTAGAATTAGGGTTAGGGTTAGGCTTAGGGTAAGGATTAGTGTTAGGGTTAGGGTTAGGGTTAGGTTTAGGGTTAATGTAAGGGTAAGGGTTAGGGTTAGGATTAGGGTTAGGGTTAGGGTTAGGGTTAGCGTTTGGGGAAGGGTAAGGGTTAGTGTTAGGTTTAAGGTAAGCGTTAGGTTAGGGTAAGTGTAAGGGTTAGGGTTAGGTTTAGAGTTAGGGTTAGGGTTAGGTTTAGGGTTAGGGTTAGGGTTAGGGTTAGCGTTACGGTAAGGGTAAGGGTTAGCGTTAAGGTTAGGGTTAGGTTTAGGTTTGGGGTTAAGTTTAAGTTTAGGGTTAGGGTAAGCGTAAGGGTTAGGGTTAGGGTTAGGGTAAGGGTTAGGTTTAGGGTTAGTGTTAGGTTTAAGGTTAGGTTTAGGGTAACGGTAAGGGTAGGGGTAGGGTTAGGGTAAGGGTATGTGTTAGGTTTAGGGTTGGGGTTAGGGTTAGGGTTAGCGTTTGCGTAAGGGTAAGGGTTAGGGTTAGGGTTAGGATTAAGGTACGGGTTAGGGTTAGGGTTAGGGTTAGGTTTAGGGTAAGGTTTATGGTTAGGTTTAGGGTAAGGGTAAGCATTAGGGTTAGGGTTAGTGTAAGGGTAAGGGTTAGGGTTAGGGTTAGCGTTAGGGTAGGGGTTAGGGTAAGAGTAAATCTTAGGGTTTGGGTTAGGGTTAGGATAAGGGTAAGGGTTAGGGTTAAGGTTAGGGTTAGGGTTAGGGGATAGGGTTAAGGTTAGGGTTAGGGTTAGGTTTAGGGTTAGGGTTAGGGTAAGGGTCAGGGTTAGGTTTAGGGTTAGGGTTAGCCTTAATGTTAGGGTTAGGGTTAATGTTAGGGTTAGGGTGATGGTAAGTGTAAGGGTTAGGGTTAAGTTTAGGGTTAGGGTTACGGTAAGGGTAAGTGTTGGGGTTAAGGTTAGGGTTAGGTTTAGGGTTAGGGTTTTGGTTAGGTTTAGGGATAGGATTAGGGTTAGGGTAAGGGTAAGGGTTAGGGTTAGATTAGGGTTAGGGTAAGGGTTAGGGTTAGGGTTAGGGTTAGGTTTAGGGTTAGGGTTAGGGTTAGGGTAAGGGTAAGGTTTAAGGTTAACGTGAGAGTTAGGGTTAGGGTTAGTATTACGGTTAGGGTAAGTGTAATGGTTAGGGTTAGGGTTAGGTTTATTGTTAGGTTTAGGGTTGGGTTAGGGGAAGGGGAAGGGTTAGGGTTAGGGTTAGCCTTAGGTTTCGGGTTAGGTTTAGGGTTGGGTTAGGGGTTAGGGTTAGGGTTAGGGTTATGGGAAGGGTAAGGGTTAGGGTTAGGGTTAGGGTTAGGGTTACGGTTAGGTTTAGGGTTAGGTTTAGGGTTGGGTTAGGGGTTAGGGTTAGGGTTAGGTTTAGGGGTTAGGGTTAGGGTTAGGATTAGGGTTAGGGTAAGGGTTAGGGTTAGGGTTAGGGTTAGGGTTAGGGTTAGGTTTAGGGTTAGGTTTAGGGTTGGGTTAGGGGTTAGGGTTAGGGTTAAGGTTAGGGTTAGGGTATTGGTCAGGGTTAGGGTTAGGGTTAGGGTAAGGTAAGGGTTAGGGTTAAGGTTAGGGTTAGGGTTAGGGTAGGTTAAGAGTTAGGCTTAGGGTAAGGGTTAGGGTAAGGGTTAGGTTTAGGGTGAGGGTTAGGGTTAGGGTTAGGGTTAGGGTTAGGGTTATGGTTAGGGTAAGTATAAGGGCTAGGGTTAAGGTTAGGGTTAGGTTTAGGGTTAGGTTTAATGTTAGGGTTCGAGTGAGGGTAAGTGTAAGGTTTAGGGTTAGGTTTACGGTTAGGGTTAGGGGAAGGTTAAGGGTTAGGGTTAGGGTTAGGTTTAGGGTTAGGGTAAGTGTAAGGTTTAGGGTTAAGTTTAGGGTTAGGGTTAGGTTTGGGTTTAGGGTTAGCTTAGTGTAAGTGTAAGGGTTAGGGTTAGGATTAGGGTTAGGTTTAGGGTAAGGGTTAGGGTTAGTATAAGGGTTAAGCTTAGGGTTAGGGTTAGGGTTAGGTTTAGGTTTACGGCAAGGGTTAGGGTTAGGTTTAGTGTAAGTGTATGTGTTAGGGTTAGGGTTAATGTTAGGGTTAGCGTTTGGGTAAGGGTAAGGGTTAGGGTTAGGGTTAGGGTTAAGGTAAGCGTTAGTGTTAGGGTTAGGGTTAGGGTTAGGTTTAGGGTAAGTGTTAGGTTTAGGTTTAGGGTAAGGGTAAGGTTTAGGGTTAGGGTTAGGGTTAGTGTTAGGGTAAGGGTAAGGGTTAGGGTTAGGGTTAGGTTTAGGGTTATGTTTAGGGTTAGGTAAGGGTAAGGGTTCGGATTAGGGTTATGGTAAGGGTTAGGGTTAGGGTTAGGGTTAGGGTTAGGGTAGGGATTAGGGTAAGGGTAAGTGTTAGGTTTAGGGTTAGGATAAGGTAAGGGTTAGGGGTAGGGTTAGGGTTAGGTTTAGGAGTTAGGTTTAGGGCTAGGGTTAGGTTTAGGGTTAGGGTTAGTGTAAGGGTAAGGATTAGGGTTAGGTTTAGGGTTAGGGTTAGTGTTAGTGTTAGGTTTACGGTTGTTGTTAGGGTAAGGGCAAGGGTTAGTGTTAGGGTTAGGGTTAACGTTAGGGTTAGAGTTAGGTTTAGGATTAGGGTAAGTGTAATGGTTAGGGTTAAATTTAGGGTTAGGGTTAGGTTCAGGGTTAAGGTTAGGGGTTCGGGGTTAGGGTTAGGGTTAGGGTTAGGGTTAGGGTAAGAGTAAGGGTTAGGATTAGGTTTAGGGTTAGGGTTAGGGTAAGGGTTAGGTTTGGGGTTAGGGTTAGGTTCAGGGTTATTGTTAGGGTTATGGTTAGGGTAAGGATAAGGGTTAGGGTTAAGGTTAGGTTTAGGGTTGGGTTAGGGTTAGGGTTAATGTTATGGGTAAGGATAAGGGTTAGGGTTTAGGTTAGGGTTAGGGTTAGGGTTAGGGTGAGGGTTAGGTTTAGGGTTAGAGTTAGGTTTAGGGTTAGGGTTAGGGTTATGGGTATGGTAAGGATAAGGGTTAGGGTGAAGGTTAGGGTTAGGGTTAATATTAGGGTTCGGGTGAGGGTAAGTGTAAGGTTATGGTTAGGTTTACGGTTAGGGTTAGGGTAAGGTTAAGGGTTAGGGTTAGGTTTAGGGTTAGGTTTAGAGTTAGGGTTATTGTAAGGTTAAGGGTTAGGATTAGGGTTAGGGTTAGGGTAAGGGTAAGAGTTAGCGTTAGGGTTAGGTTTAGGTTTATTTTTGGGGTTAAGTTTAGGGTTAGGGTTAGGGTAAGGGTAAGGGTTATGGTTAGTGTTAGTGTTAGTGTTAGGGTTAGGTTTAAGGTTAGGGTTAGGGTTAGGGTAAGGGTAAGGGTATGTTTTAGGGTTAGGGTTAGGGTTAGGGTTAGCGTTTGGGTAAGGGTAAGGGTTAGGGTTATGGTTAGGGTTAGGGTTAGGGTTAGGGTAAGTGTTAAGGTTAGTGTTTAGGTGCGGGTTAGGATTAGAGTAAGGGTTAGGGTTAGGGTTAGGGTTAAGATAAGGGTAAGGGTTAGGGTTAGGGTTAGAATCAGGGTTAGGGTTAGTGATAGGTTTAGGGTAGCGTTATGGTTAGTGTTAGGGTTAGGGTTAGGGTAAGTGTTAGGGTTAGTGTTTAGGTGAGGGTTAGGATTAGAGTAAGGGTTAGGGTTAGGGTTAGGGTTAGGGTTAGGGTTAGGGTAAGGGTTAGGGTTAGGGATAAGGTAAGGGTAAGGTTTAGGGTTAGGGTTAGTTTTAGTGTAAGGGGTAGGGTTAGGTTTAGGGTGAGGGTTAGGTTTAATTTTAGGGTGGGGTAAGGTTTAGGGTTAGGGTTAGCGGTTAGGGTTAGGGTTAGGTGTTAGGGGTTAGGGTTAGGATTAGGGTTAGGGTAAGGGTTAGGGTTAGCGGTTAGGTTTAGTGTTATGTTTAGGTTAAGTGTTAGGGTTAGATTTAGGGTTAGGGTGAGGATAAGTGTTAGGGTTAGGGTTAGGTTAGAATTAGTGTTAGGGAAAGTGTAAGGTTAAGCTTAGTGTTAGGGTAAGGATTACCGTTAGGGTTAGGGTTAGTGTAAGGGTTAGGGTTAGGGTTAGGGTTACGGTTAGGGATTGGGGTTAGGGTTAGGGTTAGGGTTAGGGTTAGGGTTAGGGTAAGGATAAGAGTTAGTGTTAGGGATAGGATCAGGCTTAGGGTTATTTTTAGTGTTAGAGTTAGCGAAAGGGTGAGAGTTGCGGTTGGGTTAGGATTAGGGTTAAGGTTAGGGTTAGCGTTAGGGTAAGGGTAAGGGTTAGGGTTAGGGATAAGGTTAGGGTTAGGATAATGTTTACGGTTAGTGGTAGGGTTAGGGTTAGGGTAAGGGTAAGGGTTAGGGTTAAGGTTAGGGTTAGGGTTAGGGTTAGGGTAAGGGTAAGAGTTAGGGTTAGGTTTAGGGTTAGGGTTAGGGTAAGGGTTAGGTTTAGGGTTAGGGTTAGGTTTAGGGTAAGGGTTAGGGTTATGGTTAGGGTTAAGATTAGGGTTAGGGTTAGTGTTAGGCTTAATGTTAAGGATAGGGTGAGGGTAAGTGTAAGGATTAGCGTTAGGTATACGGTTAGGGTTAGGGTAAGGTTAAGGGTAAGTGTTAGGTTTAGGTTTAGGTTTATGGTTAGGGTTAGGATAAGGGTAAGGTTTAGGGTTAACATTAGGGTTAGGGTTAGGGTTAGGTTTAGGTTTAGGTTTAGGGTAAGTGTAAGGGTTAGGGTTAGGATTAGGGTTAGGTTTAGGGTAAGGGTTAGGGTTAGGGTTAGGGTTAGGGTTAGGATAAGGGTAAGGGTTAGCGTTAGGGTTAGGGTTATGTTAAGGGTTGTGGTTAAGGTTAGGGTTATGGTTAGGGTAAGGGTAAGGTTAAGGGTTAGGGTTAGGGTTA
>JANJXV010000086.1:517500-522500 GCA_024803745.1 Megascapheus bottae
TAGGTTTAGGTTTAGGGTTAGGTTTAGGGTTAGGGTTAGGGTAAGGATAAGAGTTAGGGTTAGGGATAGGGTTAGCTTTCGGGTAAGGTTTAGGGTTAGGGTTAGGGTAAGGGTAGGAGTTAGGGTTGCATTAGGGTTAGGGTTAAGTTTAAGGTTAGGGTTAGGGTAAGGATTAGGGTTAGGGTAGGTTTAGGTTTAGGTTTTGGGTTAGGGTTAGGGTTAGGGTTAGGTTTAGGGTTACGGTTAGGGTTAGGGAAAGGGTATGTGTTAGGGTTACGGTTAGGGTTAGGGTTAGGGTTAGGATAAGGGTTAGGTTTAGGGTTACGGTTAGGTTTAGGGTAGCGTTAGCGTTAGGATTAGGGTTAGGGTTAGGGTAAGTGTTCGGGTTAGTGTTAGGGTGCGGGTTAGGGTTAGGGTAAGGGTTAGGGTTAGGGTTAGGTAAGGGTAAGGTTTAGGGTTAGGGTTAGGGGTAGGTTTAGTGTTAGGGTTAGGGTTAGGGATAGGGTAAGGGTAAGTGTTAGGGTTAAGTTTAGGGTTAGGGTTAGGTTTAGGTTTAGGGTTAGGGTTAGGGTAAGGGTTAGGATTAGGGTGAGGGTTAGGTTTAGGGTTAGGGTAAGGGTAAGGGTTAGGGTTAGGGTTAGGATAAGGGTAAGGGTTAGGGTTAGGGTTAGGGTTAGGGTTAGGGTAAGGATAAGGGTAAGGTTTAGAGTTAAGGTTAGGGTTAGGGTAAGGGTAAGGGTTAGGGTTAGGGTTAGTTTAAGGGTAAGTGTTAGGGTTAGGGTTAGGGTTAGGGTTAAGGTTAGGGTTAGGGTTAGGGGTAGTGTTAGGGTTAGGGTAAGGTTTAGGGTTAGGGTTAGGTTAAGGTTTAGCTTTAGTGTTAGGATTAGGGTTAGATTTAAGGTTAGGGTTAGGGTAAGGGTAAGGGTTAGTGTTAGGTTTACAGTTAGGGTTAGGCTAAGGGTAATGGTTAGGGTTAGGTTTAGGGTAAGGGTTAGGGTTAGGGTTAGTGTTAGAGTTAGGGTTAGGTTTAGGGTTACGGTAAGGGTTAGGGTTAGGGTTAGGGTAAGGGTATGTGTTAGGTTTATGGTTACGGTTAGGGTTAGTGTTAGCGTTTAGGTAAGGGTAAGGGTTAGTGTTAGGTTTAAGGTAAGGGTTAGGGTTAGGGTTAGGGTTACGGTTAGGGTTAGGGTTAGGGTTAGGGTTAGGGTTAGGGTTTGGTTTAGGTTTAGGTAAGGGTAAGGGTAAGGATAAGGTTAGGTTTAGGGTTAGGGTTAGGGTAGGGTTTAGGGTAAGGGTAAGTGTTAGGGTTAGGGTTAGGTTTAGGAGAAGGTAAGGGTTAGGGTTAGGGTTAGTGTTAGGGTTAGGTTTAGGGGTTAGGGTTAGGGATAGGGTTAGGTTTAGGGTTTGGTTTAGGGTAAGGGTAAGGGTTAGGGTTAGGGTTAGGGTTAGGTTTAGGGTTAGGGTTATGGTAAGGGCAAGTGTTAGTGTTAGGTTTAGGGTTAGGGTTAGGGTTAGGTTTAGGGATAGGGTTAGGGAAAGGGTAAAGGTTAGGGTTAGGGTTAGAGTTAGGGTTAAGGTTATGGTTAGGGTTACAGTTAGGGTTTGCGTAAGTGTTAGGGTTAGGGTTACGGTAAGGTTTAGGGTTAAGGTTAGTGTTAGGGTTATAGTTAGGTTTAGGGTTAGGGTAAGGGTTAGGGTTTGAGTTAATTTTAAGTTTAGGATTAGGTTAAGGGATTAGGTTAGGGGTTATGGTTAGAGTTATGGGTAGGATTAGGGTTAGGGTAAGGGTTAGGGTTAGTGTAAGTGGTAGGGTTAGGGTTTGGTTTATGGTAATTTTAGGGTTAGTGTTAGGGTTAGGGTTAGGTTTAGGGTAAGGGTTAGGGTTAGGTTTAGGGTTAGGGTTAGGGTTAGGGTAAGGGTAAGGTTTAGGGTTAAGGTTAGGGTTAGGGTTAGGGTTAGGTTTGGGTTAGGGTTAGGGTAAGTGTAAGGATTAGGGTTAGGATTAGGGTTAGGGTTAGGGTAAGGGTTAGGGTTAGGGTAGGGTTAGGGTTAGGTTTACGGTTAGGATAAGGGTAAGGGTTAGGGTTAGGGTTAGGGTAAGGATACGTGTTAGGGTTAGGATTAGGGTTAGGGTTAGGGTAAGGGTTAGGGTTAGGGTTAGGGTTAGAATTAGGTTTAGGGTAAGGGTAAGGGTTAGGGTTAGGGTTAGGGTTAGGGTTAGGATAAGGAGAAGGGTTAGGGTTAAGGTTAGGGTTAATGTTAGGGTTCGGGTGTGGGTTAGGGTTAGTGTTAGGGTTAGGATTACGGTTAGGGTTATGGATATGATTAGGGTTCGGGTTAGGGTTAGGGTTCGGGTTAGGGTTAGGGTTAGGGTAAGGGTAAGGGTTAGGGTTAGGGTTAGGGTTAGGGTAAGGTTAAGGGTTAGGGTTAAGGTTAGGGTTAGGTTTAGGGTTAGGGTTAATGTTAGGGTTCGCGTTAGGGTTAGGGTAAGGTTAAGTGTAAGGGTTAGGGTTAGGTTTACGGTTAGGGTTAGAGTAAGGTTAAGGGTTAGGGTTAGGGTTAGGGTTAGGGTAAGGGTAAGGTTTAGGGTTAAGGTTAGGGTTAGGGTTAGGGTTAGGTTTAGTTTTAGGTTTAGGGTTAGGGTAAGGGTTAGGGTTAGGGTTAGGGTTAGGGTTAGGGTTAGTTTTAGGGTTAGGTAAGGGTAAGGGTTAGGTTAAGGGTTAGGGTAAGGGTTAGGGTTAGGGTTAGGGTTAGGGTTAGGGTTATGATAAGGGTTAGGCTTAGGGTTAGTGTTAGGGTTAGGGTTAGGTTTAGGTTTACGGTAAGGGTTAGGGTTAGGGTTAGGGTAAGGGTATGTGTTAGGGTTAGGGTTAGGGTTAGGGTTAGCGTTTGGGTAAGGGTAAAGGTTAGGGTTAGGGTTAGGGTTAAGATAAGGTTTAGTGTTAGGTTTAGGTTTAGGGTTAGGTTTAGGGTAAGGGTTGGGGTTAGGTTTAGGGTAAGGGTAAGGTTTAGGGTTAGGGTTAGGGTTAGTGTTAGGGTAAGGGTAAGGGTTAGGGTTAGGGTTAGGTTTAGGGTTAGTTTTAGGGTTAGGTAAGGGTAAGGGTTAGGTTAAGGGTTAGGGTAAGGGTTAGGGTTAGGGTTAGGGTTAAGGTAGGGATTAGGGTAAGGGTAAGTGTTAGGGTTAGGTTTAGGGTTAGGAGAAGGTAAGGTTTAGGGTTAGAGTTAGTGTTAGGGTTAGGTTTAGGGGTTAGGGTTAGGGTTAGGTTTAGGTTTAGGATTAGGGTTGGGGTAAGGGTAAGGATTAGGGTTGGTTTAGGCTTAGGGTTAGTGCTAGGTTTACGGTTAGCGTTAGGGTAAGGGCAAGGGTGTTGGGGCCTAGCCTCCATCTCTGAGGCCTGATTCTTGCTCAGCTGCAATTAAAGGGCTTTGTCCAGGCATTTGGTCTTTTGCATACCTCTCTTAAGGCTGTGTACGTGACTCGATTGAACCCCCCGCAGTTTCGCGGGTCTCGCAGCAGCTCAAGTCTCGCGTGCTTTCCTGCACCTGTCCTGCCCAGTACCTGAAAGCCCCACCCAGACCCTTAGTGGTAGCACAGGGGCCCTCTTCCTATTGGCTAGCTTCCCAGTGCCCACCTTCTCCTACCCTAACAGTATATAATTAATTGTGTAACGCAAAAAAGGAGGAGAGCATCAGAAGAGCATAGGAGAGCATCAGAGAGCATGAGAGAGAACGAAAGATGAGCAGAGAGATCTGATGTGCTTTCATGGTTAACACTGCTTCTGACTCAGCGTGGTTTTTTCTTCCCTGGTGATTGGGGGAGGGCTGGGTCTTCGACACTTACCATCTCGCTCGGCCCCCGGGGGACTACAGGCTGGCCCTGTGTGTCCCTCCCCGTTCCTGTGTTGCTGCCCCGAGAGGAGCAACACAAGGGTTAGTGTTAGGATTAGGGTTAACCTTAGGGTTAGAGTTAGGGTTAGGGTTAGGTCTAGGGTTAGGGTTAGGGTAAGGGTAAAGATTAGGGTTTGGGTTAGGGTTAGGGTTAAGGTTATGGTTAGGGTTATGGTTAGGTTTAGGGTAAGAGTTAGGTTTAGGGTTACGGTAAGGTTTAGGTTTAGGGTTAGTGTTAGGGATAGAGTTAGGTTTAGGGTTAGGGTAAGTGTAAGGGTTAGGGTTAAATTTAGCGTTAGGGTTAGGTTAAGGGTTAAGGTTAGGGGTTAGGGGTTAGGGTTAGGGTTAGGGTAAGGTTTAGGGTTAGTGTTAGGGTTAGTGTAAGGGTTAGTGTTAGGGTTTGATTTAGGGTAAGTTTTAGGGTTAGGGTTAGGTTTAGGGTTAGGTTTAGGGTAAGGTTTAGATTTAGGGTTAGGGTTAGGGTTAGGGTAAGTGTTAGGATTAGGGTTATGGTTACAGTTATGGTTAGGGTTTAGGTTTAGGGTAAGTATAAGAGTTAGGGTAAGGGATAGGATTTGGGTTCGGGTTAGGTTTAGGGTTAGGATTAGAGTAAGGGTAAGAGTTAGGGTTGGGTTAGGGTTAGGGTTAAGGTTAGGGTTAGGGTAATGGTTAGGGTTAGGGTTAGGGTTAGGGTTAGGTTTAGGGTTAGGGTAAGGGTTAGGGTTAGGTTTAGGGTTAGGTTTAGGGTTAGGGTTAGGGTAAGGGTTAGGGTTAGGGCTAGGGTTAGGATAAGGGTTAGGGTTAAGGTTAGGGTTAGGTTTAGGTTTAGGGTAAGGATTAGGGTTAGGGTTAGCATTAGGGTAAGGGTTAGGGTTAGGGTAAGGCTAAGGGTTACAGTTAGTGTTAGGGTTAGGATTAGGGGTTAGGGTTAGGATTAGGGTTAGGTTTAGGTTACGGATTAGGGTTAGGGTTAGGGTTACTGTAATGGTAAGTGTTAGGTTTAGGTTTAGGGTTAGAGAAAGGGTAAGGGTTAGAGTTAGGTTTAGGGTTAGGGTTAGGTTTAGGGTTAGGGTTAGGGTAAGGGTAAGGGTTAGGGTTAGGGATAGGGTTAG
>JANJXV010000086.1:525000-545000 GCA_024803745.1 Megascapheus bottae
AGGATTAGGGTTAGGGTTAGCGTTAGGGTAAGGGTTAGGGTTAGGGTAAGGCTAAGGGTTACAGTTAGGGTTAGCGTTAGGATTAGGGGTTAGGGTTAGGATTAGGGTTAGGTTTAGGTTAAGTATTAGGGTGTAGGGTTAGGGTTACTGTAATGGTAAGTGTTAGGTTTAGGTTTAGGGTTAGAGAAAGGGTAAGGGTTAGAGTTAGGTTTAGGGTGAGGGTTAGGTTTAGTGGTAGGGTTAGGGTAAAGGTAATGGTTAGGGTTAGGGATAGGGTTGGGTTTAGGTTGAGGGTTAGGTTTAGGGTAAGGTTAAGGTTTAGTGTTAGGGTTAGGTTTAAGGTTAGTGTTAGGGCAGGGTTAGGGTTAGGGTTAGGGTAAGGGTAAGGTTTAGGGTTAGGGTTAGGGTTAAGGTAAGGGTTAGGCTTAGGGTTAAGGTAAGGGTTAGGGTTACACTAAGGGTTAGGATTAAGTTTAGGGTTAAGTTAAGAGGGAGGGTTAGGGTTAGGGTAAGGGTAAGGGTTAGGGATAGGGTTAGGGTTAGGGTTAGGGTAAAATTTAAGGTTAGGGTTAGGGTTAGGTTTAGCGTAAGTGTAAATGTTAGGCTTAGTGTTAGGGTTAGGGTTAGGGTAAGGGTAAGCGTTAGCTTTAGGGTTAGGGTTAGGTTTAGGGTTGGGGTTAAGGTTAGGGTTAGGGTTAGGGTAAGGGTAAGTGTTAGGGTTAGGGGTAGGGTTTGGTTTAGGTTTAAGGTTAGGGTTAGGGTAAGATTAAGGGTCAGGGTTAGGGTTAAAGTTATGGTTAGGGTTAGGGGTAGGGTTAGGGTTAGGGTAAGGGTTAGGGTTAGGGTTAGGGTAAGGTTTAGCGTTAGTGTTAGGGTTAGGGATAGATTTAAGGTTAGGGTTAGGGTAAGGGTAAGGGTTAGTGTTAGGTTTACAGTTAGGGTTAGGCTAAGGGTAATGGTTAGGGTTAGGGTTAGGGTTAGGTTTAGGGTTAGAGTTAGGTTAAGGGTAAGGGTTAGGGTTAGGGTTAGGTTAAGGGTAAGGCTTAGGGTTAGGGTTAGGGTTAGGTTTAGGGTAAGGGTAAGGGTTAGGTTTGGGGTTAGGATTAGGGTTAGGTTTAGGGTTAGGGTTAGGGTAAGGGTAAGGGTTAGGCTTAGGGTTAGGGTTAGGGAAAGGGTAAGGGTTAGGGTTAGGGTTAGGGTTAGGGTAAGTATTAGTATTAGGGTTAGGGTTACGGTTATAGTTAGGGTTAGGGTAAGGGTTAGTGTTAGGTTTAGGTTTAGGGTTAGGGTTAGGGGGGTAGGGTAAGGGTAAGGATTAGGGTTAGGGTTAGGGTAAGGATAAGGGTTAGGGTTAGGATTAGGGTTAGGGTTAGGGAAAGGGTTAGGGTAAGGGTTAGGTTTAGGGTTAGGTTTAGGTTTAGGGTTAGGGTAAGGGTAAGGGTTAGGTTTAGGGTTAGGGTTAGGGTTAGGGTAAGGGTAAGGGTTCGGTTTAGGGTTAGGGTAAGGGTTAGGGTTAGGTTTAGGGTAAGTGTTTAGGGTTGGGGTTAGGGTTAGGGTAAGGGTCAGGTTTAGGGTTAGGGTTAGGATTAAGGTAAGGGTTAGGTTTAGGGTTAGGGTTAGGCTAAGGGTTAGGGTTAGGGTAAGGGTTAGGATTAAGGTTAGGGTTAAGGTAAGAGGGAGGGTAAGGTTAGGGTAAGTGTAAGGGTTAGGGATAGGGTTAGGGTTAGGTAAAGGTTAGGGTTATGGTTAGGGTTAGGGTCAGTTTAGGGTTAGGGTTAGTGTTAGGTGGAGTTAGGGTTAGGGTAAGAGTAAGGGTTGGGGTTAAGTTTAGGGTTAGGATTAGGATAAGGGTTAGGGTTAGGGTTAGTGTTAGGTTTAGTGTTAGGGTTAGGGTTAGGGTAAGGGTAATCGTTAGGGTTAGGGTTAGGGTTAGGTTTAGGGTTGGGGTTAATGTTAGGGTTAGGGTTAGGGTAATGGTAAGTGTTAGGGTTAGGGTTAGGGTTTGGGTTAGGTTTAAGTTTAGGGTTAGGGTAAGATTAAGGGTTAGGATTAGGGTTAGAGTTAAGGTTAGGGTTAGGGTTAGGGGTAGTGTTAGGGTTAGGGTAAGGGTTAGGGTTAGGGTTAGGTTAAGGTTTAGCGTTAGTGTTAGGATTAGGGTTAGATTTAAGGTTAGGGTTATGGTAAGGGTAAGGGTTAGTGTTAGGTTTACAGTTAGGGTTAGGCTAAGGGTAATGGTTAGGTTTAGGGTTAGGTTTAGGGTTAGAGTTAGGTTAAGGGTAAGGGTTAGGGTTAGGGTTAGGTTAAGGTTAAGGGTTAGGGTTAGGGTTAGGGTTAGGGTTAGGGTAAGGGTAAGGGTTAGGTTTGGGGTTAGGATTAGGGTTAGGTTTAGGGTTAGGGTTAGGGTAAGGGTACAGTTAGGTTTATGGTTAGGGTAAGGATAAATGTTAGGGTTAAGGTTAGGGTTAGGTTTAGGGTTAGGGTTAGGGTTAATGTTAGGGGTAGAGTGAGGGTAAGTGTAAGTATTCGGGTTAGGGTTAGGTATAGGGTTGGGTTTAAGGTTTGGGGTAGGGTTAGGGTAAGGGTAAGTGTTAGGGTTAGGGTTAGGTAAGGGTTAGGGTTAGGGTTAGCGTTAGGATTAGGGTTAGGTTTAGGGTTGGGGTTAAGGTTTGGGTTAGGGTTAGGGTAATGGTAAGTGTTAGGGTTAGGGTTAGGTAAGGGTTAGGGTTAGGGTTAGCGTTAGGATTAGGTTTAGGTTTAGGGTTGGGGTTAAGGTTAGGGTTAGGGTTAGGGTTAGGGTAAGGTTTAGGGTTAGGGTTAGGGTAAGGGTTAGGGTTAGGGTTAGGGTTAGTGTTAGGTTTAGGTTTAGGTTTAGGGTTAAGGTTAGGGTTAGGTTTAGTGTTAGGGTTAGGGTAAGGGTAAGGCTTAGGGTTAAGGTTAGGGTTAGGTTTATGGTTAGGTTTAGGTGTAGGGTTAGGTTTAGGGTAAGGGTAAGAGTTAGGTTTATGATTAGGGTTAGGGTTAGGGTAAGGGTTAGGGTTAATGTTAGGGTTAGGATTAGGGTTAATGTTAGGGTAAGGGTAAGGATTAGCTTTAGGGTTAGGGTTAGGTTTATTGTTGAGGTTAAGGTTAGATTTAGGTTAGGGTAAGGGTAAGTGTTATGATTAGGGTTAGGATAAGGGTTAGGGTTACGTTTAGGGTTACGGTAAGGGTAAGGGTAAGGGTTAGGGTAAGGGTATGTGTTAGAGTTAGGGTTAGGTTTAAGGTATGGGTTTGGGTTAGGGTTAGGGTTAGGTTTACGGTAAGGGTTATGGTTAGGTTTAGGATAAGGGTAAGGTTCATGGTTAGGGTTAGGGTTAGGGTTAGGGTTAGGGTAAGGGTTAGGGTTAGGGTTAGGTCAAGGTTCGGTTTAGGGTTAGGTTTAGGGTTAGGGTTACGGTAAGGGTAAGGGTTATCGTTAGGGTTAGGTTTAGGTTTAGGGTTTGGGTTAAGGTTAGGTTTAGGGTTAGGGTAAGGGTTAGGGTTAAGGTTAGGGTTAGGGTTCGGGTGATGGTAAGTGTAAGGGTTAGGGTTAAGGTTAGGGTTAGGTTTAGGGTTATGGTTAGTGTTAGGTTTAGGGTACGGGTAAGGGTTAGGGTTAAGTTTAGGGTTAGGGTTATGGTTAGGTTTAGGGATCGGGTTAGGGTTAGGGTAAGGGTAAGGCTTAGGGTTAGGATTAGGGTTAGGGTAAGGGTTCGGGTTAGGGTTAGGGTTAGGTTTAGGGTTAGGGTTAGGGAAAGGGTAAGGTTTAGCGTGAGGGTTAGAGTTAGGTTTAGCATGAGGTTAAGTTTAGTTTTAGGGATAGGGTAAGTGTAAGGTTTAGGGTTAGGGTTAGGTTAAGGGTTAGGGTTAGGTTTAGGGTTAGTGTTAGGTTTAGGGTTTGGTTTAAGGTTACGGTAAGGGTTAGGGTTAGGGTAAGGGTGTGTGTTAGGGTTAGTGTTAGGGTTAGGGTTAGGTTTAGGTTTTGCGTTTGGGTAAGGGTAAGGTTTAGGGTTAGGGTTAAGTTAAAAGTTAGGTTTAGGGTTAAGGTTAGGTTTAGGTTAAGGGGTAGAGTTAGGTTTAGGATAAGAGTAAGGTTTAGGGTTAGGGTTAGGGTTAGTGTAAGGGTAAGGGTTAGGGTTAGGTTTAGGCTTAGGGTAAGGGTAAGGGTTAGTGTTAGGCTTAGGGTAAGGGTTAGGGTTAGGGTTAGGGTTAGTGTCAGGTTTAGGGTAACAGTAAGTGTTAGGGTTAGGTTTAGGATAAGGGTAAGGGTTAGGTTTAGGGTTATGGTTAGGGTTAGGGGTTAGGGTTAGGGGTTAGGGTTAGGGTTAGGTTTAGGTTTAGGGTTAGGGTTAGGTTAAGGGTTAGGGTTAGGGTTAGGGTTAGGGCTAGGTTTAGGGTTAGGGTTAGGGTTAGGGTTAGTTTTAAGTTTAGGGTTAGGGTAATATTAAGGGTTAGGGTTAGGGTTAGGGTTAAGGTTAGGGTTAGGGTTAGGGGTAGTGTTAGGGTTAGGGTAAGGGTAAGGGTTAGGGTTAGGTTAAGGTTTAGCGTTAGTGTTAGGATTAGGGTTAGATTTAAGGTTAGGGTTAGGGTAAGGGTAAGGGTTAGTGTTAGGTTAACAGTTAGGGTTAGGCTAAGGGTAATGGTTAGGTTTAGGGTTAGATTTAGGGTTAGAGTTAGGTTAAGGGTAAGGGTTAGGGTTAGGGTTAGGTTAAGGGTTAGGGTTAGGGTTAGGGTTAGGGTTAGGGTTAGGGTAAGGGTAAGGGTTAGGTTTGGGGTTAGGATTAGGGTAAGGTTTAGGGTTAGGGTTAGGGTAAGGGTACAGTTAGGTTTATGGTTAGGGTAAGGATAAATGTTAGGGTTAAGGTTAGGGTTAGGTTTAGGGTTAGGGTTAGGGTTAATGTTAGGGGTAGAGTGAGGGTAAGTGTAAGTATTCGGGTTAGGGTTAGGTATAGGGTTGGGTTTAAGGTTTGGGGTAGGGTTAGGGTAAGGGTAAGTGTTAGGGTTAGGGTTAGGTAAGGGTTAGGGTTAGGGTTAGCGTTAGGATTAGGGTTAGGTTTAGGGTTGGGGTTAAGGTTTGGGTTAGGGTTAGGGTAAGGGTAAGTGTTAGCGTTAGGGTTAGGTAAGGGTTAGGGTTAGGGTTAGCATTAGGATTAGGATTAGGTTTAGGGTTGGGGTTAAGGTTAGGGTTAGTGTTAGGGTAAGGGTTAGGGTTAGGGTTAGGGTAAGGGTTAGGGTTAGGTTTAGGGTTAGTGTTACGTTTAGGTTTAGGGTTAGGGTTAGGGTTAGGGTATGTGTTAGGGTTAGGGTTAGGGTTAGGGTTAAAGTTAGGGTTAGCGTTTGGGTAAGGGTAAGGGTTAGGGTTAAAGTTAGGGTAAGGGTTAGGGTTAGGGTTAGGTTTAGGGTTAGGTAAAGGTAAAGGTTAGGGTTAGGGTTAGGGTAAGGGTTAGGGTTAGGGTTAGGGTTAGGGTAGGGATTAGGGTAAGGGTAAGTGTTAGGGTTAGGGTTAGGGTTAGGATAAGGTAAGGGTTAGGGTTAGGGTTAGGGTTAGGGTTAGGTTTAGGGGTTAGGGTTAGGGTTAAGTTTAGGTTTAGGGTTAGGTTTAGCATAAGGGTAAGGGTTAGGGTTAGGTTTAGGGTTAGGGTTGTGTTAGTGTTAGGTTTACGGTTAGGGTTAGTGTAAGGGCAATGTTTAGTGTTAGGGTTAGGATTAATTTTAGGGTTAGGGTTATGGTTAGGGTTAGGTTTAAGGTTAGGGTTAGGGTAAGGTAAAGGTTAAGGTTAGGGTTAGGGTTAGGGTTAAGGTTAGGGTTAGGGTTAGGGTTAGGATAAGTGTAATGGTAAGGGTTAGGGTTAGGGGTACGGTAAGGTTTAGGGTTAGTGTTAGTGTTAGGGTTAGAGTTAGGTTTAGGGTTAGGGTAAGTGTAAGGCTTAGGGTTAAATTTAGGGTTAGGGTTAGGTTAAGGGTTAGGGTTAGGGGTTATGGTTAGGGTTAGGTTTAGGGTTAGAGTTAGGATAAGGGTAAGGGTTAGGGTTAGGGTTAGGGTTAGGGTTAGGGTTAGGGATAGGGTAAGTGTAAGTGTTAGGGTTAGGTTTAGGGTTAGGGTTAGCGTAATGGTAAGGGTTAGGTTTAGGGTTAGGGTTAGGTTGAGGGTTAGGGTTAGGGTTATGGTTAGGGTAAGGATAAGTGTTATGGTTAAGGTTATGGTTAGGTTTAGGGTTAGGGTTAGGGTTAATGTTATGGTTAGTGTGATGGTAAGTGTAAGGTTTAGGATTAGGTTTAGGGTTAGGGTTAGGGTAAGGGTAAGGGTTAGGGTTAAGGTTAGGGTTAGGTTTAGTGTTAGGGTTAGGGTAAGGGTAAGGCTTAGGGTTAAGGTTAGGGTTAGGTTTATGGTTAGGTTTAGGTGTAGGGTTAGGGTTAGGGTAAGGGTAAGAGTTAGGTTTATGATTAGGGTTAGGGTTAGGGTAAGGGTTAGGGTTAATATTAGGGTTAGGTTTAGGGTTAATGTTAGGGTAAGGGTAAGGGTTAGCTTTAGGGTTAGGGTTAGGTTTATTGTTGTGGTTAAGGTTAGATTTAGGTTAGGGTAAGGGTAAGTGTTATGATTAGGGTTAGGATAAGGGTTAGGGTTATGTTTAGGGTTACGGTAAGGGTTAGGGTAAGGGTTAGGGTAAGGGTATGTGTTAGAGTTAGGGTTAGGTTTAAGGTATGGGTTTGGGTTAGGGTTAGGGTTAGGTTTACCGTAAGGGTTAAGGTTAGGTTTAGGATAAGGGTAAGGTTCATGGTTAGGGTTAGGGTTAGGGTTAGGGTAAGGGTTAGGGTTAGGGTTAGGTTTAGGGTTCGGTTTAGTGTTAGGGTTAGGTTTAGGGTTAGGGTTACGGTAAGGGTTATCGTTAGGGTTAGGTTTAGGTTTAGGGTTTGGGTTAAGGTTAGGTTTAGGGTTAGGGTAAGGGTTAGGGTTAAGGTTAGGGTTAGGGTTCGGGTGATGGTAAGTGTAAAGGTTAGGGATAAGGTTAGGGTTAGGTTTAGGGTTATGGTTAGTGTTAGGTTTAGGGTACGGGTAAGGGTTAGGGTTAAGTTTAGGGTTAGGGTTATGGTTAGGTTTAGGGATCGGGTTAGGGTTAGGGTAAGGGTAAGGCTTAGGGTTAGGATTAGGGTTAGGGTAAGGGTTCGGGTTAGGGTTAGGGTTAGGTTTAGGGTTAGGGTTAGGGAAAGGGTAAGGTTTAGCGTGAGGGTTAGGGTTAGGTTTAGGATGGGGTTAAGTTTAGTTTTAGGGATAGGGTAAGGGTAAGGTTTAGGGTTAGGGTTAGGTTAAGGGTTAGGGTTAGGGTTAGGGTTAGTGTTAGGTTTAGGGTTTGGTTTAAGGTTACGGTAAGGGTTAGGGTTAGGGTAAGGGTGTGTGTTAGGGTTAGTGTTAGGGTTAGGGTTAGGTTTAGGTTTAGCGTTTGGGTAAGGGTAAGGTTTAGGGTTAGGGTTAAGTTAAAAGTTAGGTTTAGGGTTAAGGTTAGGTTTAGGTTAAGGGGTAGAGTTAGGTTTAGGATAAGAGTAAGGTTTAGGGTTAGGGTTAGGGTTAGTGTAAGGGTAAGGGTTAGGGTTAGGTTTAGGCTTAGGGTAAGGGTAAGGGTTAGTGTTAGGCTTAGGGTAAGGGTTAGGGTTAGGGTTAGGGTTAGTGTCAGGTTTAGGGTAAGAGTAAGTGTTAGGGTTAGGTTTAGGATAAGGGTAAGGGTTAGGTTTAGGGTTATGGTTAGGGTTAGGGGTTAGGGTTAGGGGTTAGGGTTAGGGTTAGGGTTAGGTTTAGGTTTAGGGTTAGGGTTAGGTTAAGGGTTAGGGTTAGGGTTAGGGCTAGGTTTAGGGTTAGTTTTAGGTTTAGGGTTAGGGTTAGGGTAAGGGCAAGGGTTAGGATTAGGGTTAAGGTTAAGTTTAGGATTAGGGTTAGGGTAGGGTTAGGGTAAGGGTTAGGGTTAGGGTTAGGGTTAGTGTAAGGATTAGGGTTAGGGTTAGGTTTAGGGTAAGGGTTAGGGTTAGGGTTAGGTTTAGGGTTAGGGTTAGGGTTAGGTTAAGGGTATGTGTTAGGGTTAGGTTTAGGTTTAGGGTTAGGGTTAGGGTTAGGGTTAGTGTAAGGGTTAGTGTTAGAGTTAGCATTAGTGTAATGGTTATGGTTAGGGTTACGGTAAGTGTTAAGGTTAGGGATGGTTTAGGGTTAGGGTTAGGATTAATGTTAGGGTAAGGGTTAGTGTAAGGGTTAGGGTAGGATTAGGGTTAGGGTAAGATTTAGGGTTAGGGTTAGGGTTAGGGTTAGGATTAAGGTTAGGTTTAGGGTGAGGGTAAGTGTAAGGGTTAGGGTTAGGGTTAGGTTTAGGGTTACGGTAAGGGTAAGGGTTAGGGTTAGTGTTAGGCGTAGGGTAAGGGTAAGGGTTAGGGTTAAGGTTAGGGTTATGGTTAGGTTTAGGGTTAGGGTTAGAGTAAGGGTAACGGTTAGGGTTAGGATTAGGGTTAGGGTTACGAAAAGGTTAGGGTTAGCGTTAGGGTTAGGGTTACGGTAAGGGTAAGGGTTAGGGTTAGGGTTAGGGTTAGGGTAAGCCTTAGGGTTAGGTTTAGTGTAAGGGTTAGGGTTAGGGTTAGGTTTAGGGTAAGTGTCAGGGTTAGGTTTCGGTTTAGATGTAGGTTTAGGGTTAGGGTAGGTAAGGGTTAGTTTTAGCGTTAGGGTAAGGTAAGGGTTAGGGTTAGGGTTAGGTTTAGGGTTAGGGTTTGGTTTAGGGTTAGGATTAGGGTTAAAGTTAGGTTTAGTGTTAGGGTTAGGGTTAGGGTAAGGGTAAGGGTAAGGGTTAGGGTTAAGGTTAAGGTAAGGGTTTGGTTTACGGTTAGGGCTATGGTTAGGGTAAGGGAAAGGGTTAGAGTTAGGATTAGGGTTAGGGTTGGGTATAAGGGTTAGCCTTAGGGTTAGGATTAGGGTTAGGGTAAGGGTAAGTGTTAGTGTAAGGGTTAGTCTAGGGTTAGGTTTAGGGTAAGAGTAGGGGTTAAGGTTATGGTTAGCGTAAGTGTTAGGGTTAGCTTTAGGGTTAGGTTTAGGGTTATTGTAAGGTTAAGGGTAATGTTAGGGTTATGGTTAGGGAAAGGGTAATGGTTAGTTTTAGGGTTATGGTTAGGGTAAGGATTAGGGTTAGGGTTATGGTTAGGGTTAGGTTTAGGGTTAGGGTTATGGTAAGGGTAAGGGTTAGGGTGGGGTTAGGGTTAGGGTTAAGGTTAGGGTTATGGTTAGGGGAAAGGTAAGGGTTAGGATTATGGTTAAGGTTAGGATTAGGGTAATGTTTTGGGTTACGGTTAGGGTTAGGGTTAGGGTAAGGATAACGGTTAGGGTTAAGGTTAGTGTTAGGGTTAGGGTTAGGGTAAGGGTAAGGGTTAAGGTTAATGTTAGGTTTAGGGTTAGCGTAAGGGTAAGGGTTAGGTTTAGTGTTAGGGTTAGGTTTTTGGTTAGTGTTAGGGTTAGGGTTAGGGTAAGGATAAGGGTTAGGGTTAAGGTTAGGGTTAGGGTTAGGGTTAGAGAGAGGGTTAGGTTTAGGATTAGGGTTAAGGTTAGGTTTAGGGTGAGGGTAAGTATAAGGGTTAGGGTTAGGTTTAGGTTTAGGGTTAGGGTTAGGGGTAGGGTAAGGTTAAGGGTTAGGGTTAAGGTTAGGGTTATGGTTAGGTTTAAGGTTAGGGTTAGGGTTAGAGTAAGGGTAACAGTTAGGGTTAGGATTAGGGTTAGGGTTAGGGTAAAGGTTAGGGTTAGGGTAAGGGTTAGGGTTACGGTAAGGGTAAGGTTAGGGTTAGGGTTAGGGTTAGGTTTAGGGTTGGGCTTAAGGTTAGGGTTAGGGTTTGTTTAAGTGTAAGGGTTAGTGTTAGGGTTAGGGTAAGGGTTAGGGTTAGGGTTAGTATTGGGGTTAGGGTTAGGATTAGGTTTAGGGTTTCGGTTAGTGTTAGGGTTAGGGTTAGGGTAAGGGTATGTGTTAGGGTTAGGCTTAGGCTTAGGGTTAGGGTTAGGGTTAGTGTTAGCATTAGTGTAAGGGTGAGGGTTAGGTTTACGGTAAGTGTTAAAGTTAGGGTTCGGTTTAGGGTTAGGGTTAGGATTAGGGTTATGGTAAGGGTTAGTGTAAGGTTAGGGTAGGATTAGGTTTAGGGTAAGATTTAGGGTTAGGGTTAGGGTTAGGGTTATGGTTAGGGTTAAGGTTAGGTTAAGGGTGAGGGTAAGTGTAAGGGTTAGGGTTAGGTTTAGGGTTAGGGTTAGAGTAAGGGTAACAGTTAGGGTTAGGATTAGGGTTAGGGTTAGGGTAAAGGTTAGGGTTAGGGTTAGGGTTAGGGTTACGGTAAGGGCAAGTGTTAGGGTTAGGTTTAGGGTTGGGCTTAAGGTTAGGGTTAGGGTTAGTTTAAGTGTAAGGGTTAGGATTAGGGTTAGGGTAAGGGTTAGGGTTAGGGTTAGTGTTAGGGTTAGGGTTAGGGTTAGGTTTAGGGATACGGTTAGGGTAAGGGTTAGGGTTAGGGTAAGGGTATGTGTTAGGGTTAGGGTTAGGGTTAGTGTAAGGGTTAGGTTTAATGTTAGCATTAGTGTAAGGGTGAGGGTTAGGTTTATGGTAAGTGTTAAGGTTAGGGTTCGGCTTAGGGTTAGGGTTAAGATTAGGGTTAGGGTAAGGGTTAGGATAAGGGTTAGGGTAGGATTGGGGTTAGGGTAAGATTTAGGGTTAGGTTTAAAGTTAGGGTAAGGGTTAGGGTTAGGTTTATGGTTAGTGTTAAGGTTAGGGTTCGGTTTAGGGTTAGGGTAAGGGCAAGGTTAGGGTTAGGGTTAGGGTTAGGATTAGGGTTAGTGTAAGACTTAGAGTTAGGGTTAGGTTTAGGGTAAGGGTTAGAGTTAGGGTTACCTTTAGGGTTAGGGGTTAGGACTAGGGTTAGGGTTAGTGTAAGTATAAGAGTTAATGTTAGGGATAGGGTTAGGTTTCCAGTAAGGTTTAGGGTTAGGGATAGATTAAGGGTAAGAGTTAGGGTTGGGTTAATGTTAGGGTTAGGGTTATGGTAAGGGTAGGGTTAGGGTTAGGTTTAGGGTTAGGGTTTAGGTTAGGGTTAAGGTTAGGGTTAGGAGTAGGCTTAGGGTTAGGTTTAGGGTTATGGTTAGGGTTAGGGTTAGGGTTAGGGTAAGGGTATGTGTTAGGGTTAGGGTTAGGGTTAGGGTTAGGATAAGGGTTAGGGTTAGGGTTAGGGTAAGTGTTAGGGTTAGCGTTAGTGTTAGGGTTTGGGTTAGGGTCAGGGTTAGGGTTAAGGTTAGGGTAAGGGTAAGGGTTAGGGGTAGGGTTAGGATTAGGTTTAATGTTAGGGAAAGGGTTAGGGTTAGGGTAAGGGTAAGGGCGAGTGTTAAGTTTAGGTTTAGAGTTAGGTTTAGGGTTAGGGATAGGGTTAGGGTAAGGGTAAGGGTTAGGGTTAGGATTAGGGTTAGGGTTAGGGTTAGGGTTAGGGTTAGGGTTAGAGTTAGAGTTAGGTTTAGGGTTAGTGTTAAGGTAAGGGTAAAGTTTCGGGTTCGGGTTATGGTTAGGGTTAAGGTTATGGTTAAGGTTAGCGTTAGGGTTAGGGTAAGGGTTAGGGTTAGGGTAAGGTTTAGGGTTAGGCTTAGAGTTAGGTTTAGGGATAGGGTAAGTGTTAGGCTTAGGGTTAAGTTTAGGATTAGGGTTAGGTTATGGTTAGGGTTAGGGTTATGATAAGGATTATGGTTAGGGTTAGAGTTAGGGTAAGGGTTAGGGTTAGGGTTACGGTTACGGTTAGGGTTAGGGGTTAGGGTTAGGTTTAGGTTTATGGTTAGGATTAATGTACGATAAATGTTAGGATTAGGGATAGGGTTAGGGTTAGGGTTAGGGTTAGGGTAAGGTTTAGGATTAAGTTTAGGGTTAGGGTTAGGGTTAGGGTTAGGGATATGGTTAGGGTAAATATAAGGGTTAGGGTTAAGGTTAGGGTTAGGTTTAGGGTTAATGTTAGGGTTAGGGTGATGGTAAGTGTAAGGGTTAGGGTTAGGTTTAGGGTTAGGGTTAGGTTAAGGGAAGGGTTATGGTTAGTGTTAGGGTTAGGTTTAGGGTAAGGATAAGGGTTAGGGTTAAGGTTAGAGTTAGGGTTAGGGTTAGTTTTAGGGATAGGGTTAGGGTTAGGGTAATGGTAAGGGTTAGGGTTAGGATTAGGGTTAAGGTTAGTGTTAATGTAAGGGTTAGGGTTAGGTTTAGGGTTAGGGTTAGGGTAAGGGTAAGGGTAAGTGTCAGGGTTAGGTTTCGGTTTAGGGTTAGGGTTAGGGTTAGGGTTAGGTAAGGGTTAGTTATAGCGTTAGGGTAAGCTAAGGGTTAGGATTAGGATTAGGTTTAGGGTTAGGGTTAGGGTTAGGAATAGGTTTATTGTTTGTGTTAGGGTAAGGGTAAAGTTAGGGTTAGGTTTAGGGATAGGGTTAAGGTTATGGTTAGGGTTTGGGTTAGGGTTAGGGTAAGGTTTAGGGTTAGGGTTAGGGTAAGGTTTAGGGTTAGGGTTAGAGTTAGGTTTACGGTTAGGGTAAGGGTAAGGGTTAGGGTTAAGTTTAAAGTTAGGTTATGCTTTAAGGTTAGGGGTTAGGGTTAGAGTTAGGGTTAGGGTTAGGGTAAGGTTTAGGGTTAGGGTTAGGGTTAGTGTAAGGGTTAGGGTTAGGGTTAGGTTTAGGGTAAGTGTTAGGTTTAGGGTTAGGGTTAGGGTCAGGATTAGGGTATAGGGTTAGGTTTAGGGTTAGGGTAAGTGTTAGGGTTAGGTTTAGGGGTAGGGTTAGGGTAAGGATTATGGTTGGGGTTAGGGTTAGGGTAAGGGTAAGTGTTAGTTTTAGCGTTGGGGTTAGGGTTAGCGTAAGTGTTAGGGTAAGGGTTAGGGTTAGGGTTAGGTTAAGGGTTGGGGTTAAGTTTAAAGTTAGGGTTAGGGTTAATGTTAGGGTTAGGGTAAGGGTTAGGGTTAAGGTTAGGGTTAGGGTTAGGTTTAGGGTTAGGGTTATGGTAAGGGTAAGGGTTAGAGTTAGCTTTAGGATTAGGGTTAGGTTAAGGGTAAGGGTTAAGCTTAGGGTTAGGATTAGGTTTACGGTTAGGGTTACGATAAGGGTTAGGGTTAAGGTTAGAGTTAGGGTTAGGGTTAGCATTAAGGTCAGGTTTAGGGTGAGGGTTAGGGTAAGGGTTAGGGTTAGGTTTAGGGTTAGGGTTAGGGTAAGGTTAAGGGTTAGGTTTAGGGTTAGGTTTAGGGTTAGAGTTAGGGTTAGGGTTAGGGTAAGGGTAATGGTTAGGGTTAAGTTTAGGGTTAGGGGTAGGTTTATAGTTAGGGTTAGGTTTAGGGTAAGGGTAAGGGTTAGGGTTAGGGTTAGGGTTAGGGCAAGGGTAAGGGTTAGGGTTAGGGTTAGGGTTAGGGTAAGGATAATGGTTAGGGTTAAGTTTAGGGTTAGGGTTAGGATTAGGGTTAGGTTTAGGGTTAGGTTTAGGGTTACGGTTAGGGTTAGGGTTAGGGTTATGGTAAGGGTATATTTTAGGGATAGTGTTAGGGTTAGGGTTAGGGTAGGTTTGGCGTTACGGTAAGGGTAAGGGTTAGGGTTAGGTTTAAGGTTAAGTTAAGGGTAAGGGTTTGGGTTAGGGTTAGCGTTAGTGTAAGGTTTAGGGTTAGGTTTAGGGTAATGATAAGGTTTAGGGTTAGGTTTAGGGTTAGGGTCAGGGTTAGGGTAAGGGTAAGGGTTAGGGTTAGGGTTAGGTTTAGGGTTAGGTTTAGCGTTAGGGTACGGGTAAGGGTTAGTGTTGGGATTAGGGTTAGGTTTAGCGTTAGGTTTAGTGTTAGGTTTAGGTTTAGGGTTTGGGTAAGGATAAGGGTTACTTTTAAGGTTAGGTTTAGGGTTTGGGTTAGATTTAAGGTTAGGGTTAGGGTGAGGGTAAGGGTAAGGGTTGGGATTAGGTTTAGGGTTAGGGTTAGGATAAGGATAAGATTTAGGTTTAAGGTTAGGGTTAGGGTTAGGTTTAGGGTTAGGGTTAGGGTTAGGGTAAAGGTAAGGGTTAGGTTTAAGTTTAAGGTTTGGGTTAGGGTTAGGGTAATGATTAGGCTTAGGGTTAGTTTTAGATAGGTTTAGGTTTAGGGTAAGGGGTAGGGTTAGGGTTAGTTTTAAGCTTAGGGTTACTGATAGGGTTATGGTTATGGTAAGGTTTAAGGTTAGGGCTAGGGTTAGGATTAGTGTTAGGGTTAGGGTTAGAGTTAGGTTTAGGGTTAGGGTAAGGGTAGGGTTAGGATTGGTGTTAGGGTTAGGGTTAGGTTAAGTGTTAGGGTTAGGGTTTATGGTTAGGGTTAGGGTAGGGGTTAGGTTTAGGGTTAGGAGTTAGGGTTAGTGTTAAGGTTAGGTTAAGCGTTAGGGTTAGTGTTAGTTTTAGGGTTAGGGTTAGGATAAGGGTTAGGGTTAGGGTTAGGATAAGAGTAAATGTTAGCGTTAGGGTTATTGTTAGGGTTAGTGTTGTGGTAAGGGTTAGGGTTAGTGTTATGGTTAGGTATAGGGTTGGGGTTAAGGTTAGGTTTAGGGTTAGGGTAAGGGTAAGTGTTAGGGTTAAGGTTAGGGTTAGGGTAAGTGTTAGGGTTAGGGTTAGGTTTAGGGTTAGGATAAGGGTAAGGGTAAGGGTTAGGATTAGGGTTAGGTTTAGGGAAACTGAAAGGTTTAGATTTAGGATTAGGGTTAGGGTAAGGATTAGGGTTAGGGTTAGGATTAGGGTAAGGGTTAGGGCTAGGGTTAGGGTTAGCATTAAGGTTAGGGTTAGGTTAAGGGTAAGGGTTAGGGTTAGGGTTAGGGTTACGGTTAGGGTTAGGGGTTAGGGTTAGGTTTAGGCTTAGGGTTAGGGTAAGGATAAGAGTTAGGGTTCGGAATAGGTTTAGGGTTCGGGTTAGGTTTAGGCTTAGGCTTAATTTAAGGGTAAGTTTTAGATTTAGGGTTAGGGTTATGGTTAAGGTTAGGGTTAGGGTTCGGGTAAGGGTAAGGGTAAGGGTTAGGGTTAGATTTAGGGTTAGGGTAAGGGTTAGGGTTAGGGTTAGGGTAAGGGTAATGGTTAGGGTTAAGGTTAGGGTTAGGGTTAGGGTTAGGGTTATGGTTAGGTATAGGGCTTGGGTTAAGGTTAGGTTTATGGTTTGGGTAAGGTTAAGGATTAGAGTTAGGGTTAGGGTTACGGGTAGGGTTAGGGGTCAGGGATAGGGTTAGGGTTAGGTTTAGTGTTAAGGTTAGGGTAAGGATAAGAGTTAGGGTTAGAGATAGGATTAGGGTTCGGGTTAGTTTTAGGGTTAGGGTTAGTTTAAGGGTAAAGGTTAGGTTTAGGGGTAGGGTTATGGTTAAGGTTAGGGTTAGCGTTAGGGTAAGGGTAAGGGTTAGGGTTAGGGTTATGGTTAGGGTAAGGGTTAGGGTTAGGGTTAGGGTTATGGTTAAGTTTAGGGTTAGGGTTAGGGTTAAGGTTAGGGTTAGGGTTAGTGTTAGGGTAAGGGTACGGTTAGGTTTAGGTTTAGGGTTAGGATTAGGGTTTGGGTTAGGGTTAGGTAAGGATAAGGGTTATGGTTAAGGTTAGGGTTAGGGTTAGGGTTAGGGTTAGGGATAAGGTTAGGGTTAGGGTGAGGGTAAGGTTATGTGTTAGGGTTAGGTTTAGGGTAAGGGTAAGTGTTAGGGTTAGGGTTAGGTTTTGGGTTAGGGTTATGGTTAGGGTTAGGGTTAGGGTAAGGGTAAGGGTTAGGGTTAGGATTAGGGTTAAGGTTAGGGTAATGATTAGGGTTAGGGTTAGGGTTAGTGTGAGGGTTAGAGTTAGGGTAAGCGTTAGGGTTAGGGTTAGGTTTAGGGTTAGAGTTAGGGTTAGGGTAAGAGTTAGGGTTAGGGTTAGGTAAGGGTTAGGTTTAGGGTTAGTGTTAGGTTTAGGGTTAGAGTTAGGTTTAGGGTTAGGGTTAGGGTAAGGGTTAGGGTTATGGTTAGGTTTAGGGTTAGGGTTAGGGTAGGGGTTAGGGTTAGGGTAAGGGAAAGGGTAAGTGTTAGGGTTAGGGTTAGGGTTAGGGTAAGAGTTAGTGGTAGGGTTAGGGTTAGTGTAAGGGTAAGTGTTAGGGTTAGGGTTAGGGTTAGTGTTAGGGTAAGTTCTAGGGTAAGGGTTAGGGTTAGGGTTAGGCTTAGGGTTAGGATAAGGGTTAGGGTTAGGGTTAGGGTTAGGGTAAGGGTAAGGTTTAGGGTTAGGGTTAGTGTTAGGGTTAGGTTTGGGGTAAAGGTTAGGGTTAGGGTTAGGATTCGTTTTAGGGTTGGGGTTAAGGTTACGTTTAGGGTTAGGGTAAATTTAAGTGTTAGGGTTAGGGTTAGGGTTAGGGTTAGGGTTAGGGTAAGTGTTAGGGTTAGGGTTTGGGTAAGGGTAAGGGTTAGGGTTAGGGAAAGGGTAAGAGTTAGGGGTAGGGTAAGGATTAGGGTTGTTAGGGTTTGAGTAAGGGTTAGGGTTAGGGTTAGGCTTAGCATTAGGGTTAGGTTTAGGGCTAGGTTAATGGTAAGGGTTAGGGTTAAGGTTAGAGTTACATTTAGGGTTTAGGGTTAGGGTTAGGGTTAGGGTGAGGTTTAGGGTTAGGGTTAAGGTAAGGGTTAGTGTTAGGGTTAAGTTTAGGGTTAGGGTAATTGTTAGGGTTAGCATTAGGGTTAGGGTTAGGGTAAGGTTTAGGGTTAGGGTTAGGTTTAGGGTTCGGGTGAGGGTTAGGTTTAGAGTAACGGTAAGGTTTAGCGTAAGGGTTAGGGTTAGGTTTAGGGTTGGGGTTAAGGTAAGGGGTAGGTTTAGTGTAAGGGTAAGGGTTATGGTTAGGGTTAGGGTAAGGGTTAGGGTTAGGGTTACGTTTAGGGTTAGGGTAAGGGTTAGGGTTAGGGTTAGGGTAAGGGTAAGGTTTAGGGTTAGGGTTAGGGTTAGGGTAAGGGTAAGGGTTAGGGTTAGGGTTAGGGTATGGTTAAGGGTAAGAGTAAGTGTTAGGGTTAGGGTTAGGTTTAGGATAAGGTAAGGGTTAGGGTTAGGGTTAGGGTTAGGTTTAGGGGTTAGGGTTAGGTATAGGGTTAGTTTTAGGGTTAGGTTTAGGAAAAGGGTAAGGGTTAGGGTTAGGGTTAGGATTAGGGTTAGGGTTAGTGTTAGGTTTAGGGTTAGGGTTAGGGTAAGAGCAAGGGTTAGTGTTATGGTTAGGGTTAAGGTTAGGGTGAGGGTTAGGTTTAGGGTTAGGTTTAGGGTTAGGGTAAGGGTTAGGGTTAGGGTTAGGCTAAAGGTAAGGTTTAGGTTTAGGGTTAGTGTTAGGGTTAGAGTTAGGTTTAGGGTTAGTGTAAGGGTTAGGTTTAGGGTTAAGGTTAGGGGTTAGGGTTAGAGTTAGGGTTAGGGTTAGGGTAAGGGTTAGGGTTAAGGTTAGGGGTTAGGGTTAGAGTTAGGGTTAGGGTTAGGGTAAGGGTTAGGGTTAGGTTTAGGGTTAGTGTAAGGGTTAGGGTTAGGTTAAGGGTTAAAGTTAGGTGTTAGGGTTAGAGTTAGGGTTAGGATTAGGGTTAGGGTAAGGATTAGGGTTAGGTTTCGGGTTAGGGTAAGGGTTAGGGTTAGGGTTAGGGTAAGTGTTAGGGTTAAGGTTAGGGTTAGGGTTAGGTTTAGGGTTAGGGTTAGGGTTAGGTTTAGGGTAAGGGTTAGGGTTGGCATTAGGGTTAGGGTTAGGGTATGGGTTACGGTTAGGGTTAGGTTTAGGGTTAATGTTAGGTTTAGGGTTAGTGTTAGGGTAAGGGTAAAGGTTCGGATTAGGGTTAGGGTTAGGGTTAAGGTAAGGGTTAAGGTTAGTGTTAGGGTTAGGGTAAGGGTTAGGGTTGGGGTTAGGGTAAGGTTTACGGTTAGGATTAGGGTTAGGGTTAGAGTTAGGTTTGGGGTTAGGGTAAGGGAAAGTTTTAGGATTAAGTTTAGGGTTAGGGTTAGGTTAGGGTTAGGGTTAGGGTAAGGATTAGGGTTAGATTTAGGGTTAGGATAAGGGTTAGGGTTAGGGTTACGGTTAGGGTAGGGGTAAGGGTAAGTGTTAGGGTTAGGGTTAGGATAAGGGTTAGGGCTAGGGTTAGGGTTAGCATTATGGTTAGGGTTAGGTTAAGGGTAAGAGTAAGGGTTAGGGTTAGGGTTAGGGTTACGGTTAGGGTTAGGGGTTAGGGTTAGGGTTAGGTTTAGGCTTAGGGTTAGGGTAAGGATAAGAGTTAGGTTTCGGAATAGGATTACGGTTCGGGTTAGGTTTAGGGTTAGGCTTAGTTTAAGGGTAAGTTTTAGGTTTAGGATTAGGGTTATGGTTATGGTTAGGGTTAGGGTTAGGGTAAGGGTAAGGGTTAGGGTTAGATTTAGGGTTAGGGTAAGGGTTAGGGTTAGGGTTAGGGTAAGGGTAATGGTTAGGGTTAAGGTTAGGGTTAGAGTTAGGGTTAGGGTTATGGTTAGGTATAGGGCTTGGGTTAAGGTTAGGTTTATGGTTCGGGTAAGGTTAAGGGTTAGAGTTAGGGTTAGGGTTACGGGTAGGGTTAGGGGTTAGAGTTAGGGTTAGGGTTAGGTTTAGTGTTAAGGTTAGGGTAAGGATAAGAGTTAGGGTTAGGGATAGGATTAGGGTTCGGGTTAGTTTTAGGGTTAGGGTTAGTTTAAGGGTAAGGGTTAGGTTTAGGGTTAGGGTTATGGTTAAGGTTAGGGTTAGCGTTAGGGTAAGGCTAAGGGTTAGGGTTAGGGTTATGGTTAGGGTAAGGTTTAGGGTTAGGGTTAGGGTTAGGGTTAAGTTTAGGGTTAGGGTTAGGGTTAGGGTTATGGTAAGGGTAAGGTTAGGTTTAGGTTTAGGGTTAGGATTAGGGTTAGTTTTAGGGTTAGGGTAAGGATAAGGGTTATGGTTAAGGTTAGGGTTAGGGTTAGGGTTAGGGTTAGGGATAAGGTTATGGTTAGGGTGAGGGTAAGGTTAAGTGTTAGGGTTAGGTTTAGGGTAAGGGTAAGTGTTAGGGTTAGGGTTAGGTTTTGGGTTAGGGTTATGGTTAGGGTTAGGGTTAGGGTAAGAGTAAGGGTTAGGGTTAGGATTAGGGTTAAGGTTAGGGTAATGGTTAGGGTTAGGGTTAGGGTTAGAGTTAGGTTTAGGGTTAGGTTTAGGGTTAGGGTTAGGTTTAGGGTGAGGGTTAGAGTTAGGGTAAGCGTTAGGGTTAGAGTTAGGTTTAGGGTTAGGTTTAGGGTTAGGGTTAGGTTTAGGGTGAGGGTTAGAGTTAGGGTAAGCGTTAGGGTTAGGGTTAGGGTTAGGGTTAAGGTTAGGGTTAGGGTTAGAGATAGGGTTAGGGTAAGAGTTAGGGTTAGGGTTAGGGTAAGGGTTAGGTTTAGGGTTAGTGTTAGGTTTAGGGTTAGAGTTAGGTTTAGGGTTATGGTTAGGGTAAGGGTTAGGGTTATGTTTAGGTTTAGGGTTAGGGTTAGGGTAGGGGTTAGGGTTAGGGTAAGGGAAAGGGTAAGTGTTAGGGTTATGGTTAGGGTAAGAGTTAGTGGTAAGGTTAGGGTTAGTGTAAGGGTAAGTGTTAGGGTTAGGGTTAGGGTTAGTGTTAGGGTAAGTGCTAGGGTAAGGGTTAGGGTTAGGGTTAGGCTTAGGGTTAGGATAAGGGTTAGGGTTAGGGTTAGGGTTAGGGTTAGGGTAAGGGTAAGGGTTAGGGTTAGGGTTAGTGTTAGGGTTAGGTTTGGGGTAAAGGTTAGGGTTAGGGTTAGGATTCGTTTTAGGGTTGGGGTTAAGGTTACGTTTAGGGTTAGGGTAAGTTTAAGGGTTAGGGTTAGGGTTAGAGTTAGGGTAAGTGTTAGGGTTAGGGTTTAGGTAAGGGTAAGGGTTAGGGTTAGGGAAAGGGTAAGAGATAGGGTTAGGATAAGGATTAGGGTTGTTAGGGTTTGAGTAAGGGTTAGGGTTAGGGTTAGGCTTAGCATTAGGGTTAGGGTTAGGGTTAGGTTAAGGGTAAGGGTTAGGGT
>JANJXV010000086.1:555000-637500 GCA_024803745.1 Megascapheus bottae
AGGGGTAAGGGTTAGGTTCAGGTTTAGGTTTAGGATGAGGGTAAGGATAAATGTTAGAGTTAGGGATAGGGTTAGGTTTCAGGTTAGGTTTAGGGTTAGGTTTAGGCTAAGGGTAAGAGTTAGGGTTGGGTTATGGTTAGGGTTAGAGTTAGGGTAAGGGTAAGGGTTAGGGTTAGGTTTACGGTTAGGTTTAGGTTTAGGGTTAGGTAAGGATAAGGGTTACGGTTAGGTTTAGGGTAAGGGTTAGGGTTAAGGTTAGGGTAGGGGTAGGGTAAGGGTAAGTGTTAGGGTTAGGGTTAGGGTTAGAATAAGGGTAAGGGTTAGGGTTAGGGTTTAGGGTTAGGGTTAGGGATAGGTTTAGGGTTAGGGTTAGGGTAAGGGTAAGGTTTAGTTTTAGGGTTAGGGTTAGGGTTAGGGTTAATGTTAGGTTTAGTGTTAGGGTTAGGGTAAGCTTTAGGGTTAGGGTTAGGGTTAGGTTTAGGGTTAAGTTTAGGGTGAGGGTTAGGGTTAGGGTTAGGGTTAGGGATAGGTTTAGGGTTAGGGTTAGGGTAAGGGTAAGGTTTAGTTTTAGGGTTAGGGTTAGGGTTAGGGTTAATGTTAGGTTTAGTGTTAGGGTTAGGGTAAGCTTTAGGGTTAGGGTTAGGGTTAGGTTTAGGGTTAAGTTTAGGGTAAGGGTTAGGGTTAGGGTTAGGGTAAGGTTTAGGGTTAGGGTTACGGTAAGGTTTAAGGTTAGCGTTAGTGTTAGTGTTAGAGTTAGGTTTAGGGTTAGGGTAAGGGTAATGGTAAGGGTTCAGGTTAGGGTTAGGGTTAGGTTAAGGGTTAAGGTTAGGGGTTAGGGTTAGGGTTAGTGTTAGGGTAAGTGTTAGGGTGAGGGTTAGGGTTAGTGCAAGGGTTAGGGTTAGGGTAAGTTTTAGGGTTAGGTTTAGGGTTAGGGTTAGGGTAAGGGTTAGGGTAAGAGTAAGGGTTAAGGGTAGTGTTAGGGTTAATGTTAGGGTTAGGATGAGGGTAAAGGTTAGCGTTAGGGTTAGGGTTAGGGTTAGGGTGAGGGTTAGGTTTAGTGGTATGTAAGGGTAAGGGTTAGGGTTAGGTTAGGGTTAGGTTTAGGGGTTAGGGTTAATGATAGGTTTAGGTTTAGGGTTAGATTTAGGGTAAGGGTAAAGTTTAGGGTTAGGCTTAGGGTAAGGGTTAGGGTTAGGGTAAGGGTAAGGTTTAGGGTTAAGCTTAGGGTTATGGTTAGGGTTAGGTTTAGAGTTAGGTTTAGGGTAAGTGTAAGGGTTAGGTTTAAGATTAGGGTTAGGGTAAGGGTTAGGGTTAGGTTTAGGGTTAGGTTTAGGGTAAGGGTAAGGGTAAGGGTTAGCGTTAGGGTTAGGGTTAGGTTTAGGGTTGGGGTTAAGGTTAGGGTTAGGGTAAGGGTAAGGTTTAGGGTTAGGGTTAGGGTAAGAGTTAGGGTTAGTGTTAGGGAAGGGTAGGGTTTAGGGTTAGTGTTAGGGTAAGGATTACTATTAGGGTTAGGGTTAGGGTAAGGGTTAGGTTTACGGTTAGGGTTAGAGTTAGGTTTGGGGTTAGGGTAAGGGTAAGGGTTAGGATTAATTTTAGGGTTAGGGTTAGGTTAGGGTTAGGGTTAGGGTTAGGGTAAGGATTAGGGTAAGGTTTAGCGTTAGGGTAAGGGTTAGTGTTACGGTTAGGGTTACGGTTAGTGTAGGGGTAAGGGTTAGGGTTAGGTTTAGGGTTAGGATTAGGGTAAGGATAAATGTTAGGGTTAGGGATAGGGTTAGGGTTCAGGTTATGGTTAGGGTTATGGTTAGGGTTAGTGTAAGTGCTAGGGTTGGGGTTACGGTAAGGTTTAGGGTTAGGGTTAGTGTTAGGGTTAGAGTTAGGGTTAGGGTTAGGGTTAGGTTAAGGGTTAGGGTAAGGTTTAGGGTTAGTGTAAGGTTTAGGGTTAGGGTTTGGTTTAAGGTAAGTGTTAGAGTTAGGGTTAGGGTTAGGGTTAGGGTAAGAATTAGGGTTAGGTTTAGGGTTAGGGTAAGGATTAAGGTTAGGTTAGGGTTAGGGTAAGGGTTAGGGTTAGGGTTAGGGTAAGTGTTAGGGTTAAGGTTAGGATTAGGGTTAGGTTTAGGGTTAGGTTTAGGGTTAGGGTTAGGTTTAGGGTAAGGGTTAGAGTTAGGGTAAGGGTTAGGGTTAGGGTTAGGGTTACGGTTAGTGTAGGGGTAAGGGTTAGGGTTAGGTTTAGGGTTAGGATTAGGGTAAGGATAAAACTTAGGGTTAGGATAGGGTTAGCGTTCAGGTTAGGTTTAGGGTTAGGTTTAGGGTAAGGGTAAGAGTTAGGGTTGGGTTAGGGTTAGGGTTATGGTTAGAGTTAGGGTAAGGGTTAGGGTTAGGTTTAGGGTAATGGTAAGGTTTAGGGTTAGGGTTATGGTTAGGGTTAGTGTTAGGTTTAGTGTTAGGTTTAGGGTAAGGTTTAGGGTTAGGGTTAGGTTTAGGGATAAGGTTAGGGTAAGGGATATGGTTAGGTTTAGGGTTAGGTTAAGGTTTAGGGTTAGGGTAAGGGTAATGGTAAGGGTTAAGGTTAGGGTTAGGGTTAGGTTAAGGGTTAAGGTTAGGGGTTAGGGTTAGGGTTAGTGTTAGGGTAAGGGTTAGGGTGAGGGTTAGGGTTAGTGTAAGGGTTCGGGTTAGAGTTAGGTTTAGGGTAAGTGTTAGGGTTAGTGTTAGGGTTAGGGTTATGATTAGGGTAAGGGTTAGGGTAAGGTTAAGGGTTAGGGTTAGTGTTGGGGTTAATGTTAGGGTGGGGGTGAGGGAAAGTGTACGGATTAGGGTTAGGTAAATAGTTAAGGTTAGGGTAAGGTTAAGGGTTAGGGTTAGAGTTAGGGTTAGGTTTAGGGTAAGTGTAAGTGTTAGGGATAGGATTAGGGTTAGGGTTAGGGTAAGGGTTAGGGTAAGGGTTAGGTTTAGGTTTAGGGTTAGGGTTAGGGTAAGGGTAAGGGTTAGCGTTAGGGCTAGGGTTAGGTTTAGGGTTGGGGTTAAGGTTAGGGTTAGGTTTAGGCTAAGGGTAAGTGTTAGGCTTAGGGTTAGGGAAAGGGTTAGGCTTAGGGTTAGTGTTAGGGTTAGGGTTAGGGTAAGCGTATGATTTAGGGTAAGGCTTAGGGTTATTGTTAGGGTTAGTGTTTTGGTAAGTTAAAGGGTTAGGGTTAGGGTTAAGGTAAGGGTTAGGGTTAGGTTGAGGTTTAGGGTTAGGGTTAGGGTTATGGTAAGGGTAAGAGTTAGGGTTAGGGTTAGGGTGAGGGTTAGGTTTAGGGGTATGTAAGGGTAAGGGATAGGGTTAGGGTAAGGGTAAGGGTTAGGGTTAGGGTAGGGTTAAGTGTAAGGGTAAGTGTTAGTTTTAGGATTAGGGTTAGGATAAGGTAAGGGTTAGGGTTAGGGTTAGGGTTATGGTTAGGGTTAGGTTTAGTTGTTATGGTTAGGGATAGGGTTAGGTTTAGGGTTTTGTTTAGGGTAAGGGTAAGGATTAGGTTTAGGGTTAGGATTAGGGTTAGGTTAGGGTTAGGGTAAGGGTAAGTTTTAGGATTAAGCTTAGGGTTAGTGTTAGGGTTAGGTTTAGAGTTAGGTTTAGGGTAAGTGTAAGGGTTAGGGTTAAGATTAGGGTTAGGGTTAGGGTAAGGGTAAGGGTAAGGGTAAGGGTTAGGGTCAGGTTTAGGGTAAGGGTAAGGGTTAGCGCTAGGGTTAGGGTTAGGTTAAGGTTAGGGTAAGGGTTAGGGTTAGTGTTAGGGTAAGGATTAGTGTTAGGGTTAGGGTTAAGGTTAGGGTTAGGTTTAGGTTTAGGGTTACGGTTAGTGTTAGGGTTAGTTTTAGGTTAAGGGTATGTGTTAGGGTATGGGTTAGAGTTAGGGTTAGAGTTAGGGTAAGGGTAAGGGTTAGGGTTAGGGTTAGGGTTAGGGTAAGGGTTAGGGTTAGTGTTAGGGAAAGTGTAGGGTTTAGGGTTAGTGTTAGGGTAAGGATTAGTGTTAGGGTTAGGGTTAAGGTTAGTGTTAGGTTTAGGGTTACGGTTAGGGTTAGGGTTAGTTTTAGGTTAACGATATGTGTTAGGGTTTGGGTTAGAGTTTGGGTGACAGTTAGGGTAAGGGTAAGGGTTAGGGTTAGGGTTAGGGATAAGGTAAGGGTAAGGGTTCGGGTTAAGGTTAGGTTTAGTGTAAGGGTTAGGGTTAGGTTTAGGGTAAGTGTAAGTGTTAGGTTTAGTGTTAGGGTTAGGATTAGGGTTAGGGTAAGGGTAAGGGTTAGGGTTAGGGCTAGGGTTAGGGTTAGGTTTAGGGTTAGGGTATGGATAAGGGTTAGTGTTAGGGTTAGGGTTAGGGTTAGAGTAAGGATTAGGGTTAGGGTTAGGGTAGGGGTTACGGTAAGGGTAAGTGTTAGGGTTAGGGTTAGGGTACGGGTAAGATTTAGGTTTAGGGTTAGGTTTAGGTTTAGAGTTAGGTTTAGGTTTAGGGTTAGGGTAAGGGTTAAGGTTAGGGTTAGGATTGGAGTTACGGTTAAGGTTATGGTGAAGTTTAGGGTTAGGGTAAGGGTTAGGATTAGGGTTATGGTAAGGTTTATGGTTAGGGTTAGGGGTAGGGTTAGGTTTAGAGTTAGGTTTAGGGTTAGGGTAAGGGTAAGGTTTAAGTTTAGGTTTAAGTTAAGGGTTAGGTTTAGGGTTAGGGTAAGGATTAGGGTTAGGGTTAGGGTGAGGGTAAGGGTTAGGGTTAGGGATAGGGTTAGGTTTCGGGGAAGGTTTAGGTTTAGGGATAGGGTAAGGGTAAGATTTAGGGTTGGGTTAGGGTTAGGTTAGGGTTAGGGTTAGCTTTAGGGTAAGGGTAATGGTTAGGGTTAGGGTTGAGGTAAGTGTAAGGGTTAGGGTTAGGGTTAGGTTTAGTGTAAGGGTTAGGGTTAGGTTTATGGTAAGTGTAAGTTTTAGGTTTAGGGTTAGTGTTAGGATTAGGGTTAAGGTAAGATTACGGGTTAGGGTTAGGTGTAGGTTTAGGGTTAGGTTTAGGGTTAGGGTACGGGTAATGATTAGTGTTAGGGTTAGGGTTAGGTTTAGAGTAAGGATTAGGGTTAGGGTTAGGGTAGGGATTAGGGTAAGGGTAAGTGTTAGGGTCAGGGTTAGGGTACGCGTAAGAGGTTAGGGTTAAGTTCAGGGTTAGGGTTAGCGGTTAGGTTTAGGGTTATGGTTAGGGTAAGGGTTAGGGTTAGGGTTAGGGTTACGTTTAGGGTTAGGGGTTAGGGTTAGGGTTAGGTTTAGGGATTGTGTTAGGGTTAGGGTTAGGGTTAGGGTAATGGTTAGGGTTAAAGTTTGGGTTAGGGTTAGGTTTAGGATTAGGGTTAGGGTTAGGGAAAGGGTAAGGTTTAGGGTTAGGATTAGGGTTAGGGTTAGGGTAAGGGTTAGGTTTAGGGTTAGGGTTAGGGTTTATTTTAGGGTTAGTGTTAGGGTAAGGGTAAAGGTTCGGGTTAGGTTTAGGGTTAGGTTTAAGATTATGATTAAGGTGAGGGTTTCGGTTAGGGTAAGGGTTAGGTTTCGGGTTAGGGTTAGGTTTAGGGTTAGTGTTAGGGTTATGGTTAGAGTTAGGTTTAGGGTTAGGGTAAGGGTAAGGGTTAGGGTTAGGGTTAGGGTAAGGGTAAGGGTTAGTGTTAGGGTTAGGGTTAGGTTTACTGTTGGGGTTAAGGTTTGGGCTAGGGTAAGTGTTAGGGTTAGGGTTAAGGTTAGGATTAGGTTTAGGGTTATGGTTAGGGTTAGGGTTAGTTCTAGGTTAAGGGTATGTGTTAGGGTTAGGGTTAGGGTTAGCGTTAGGGTAAGGGAAAGGGTTAGGGTTAGGGTTAAGGTAAGGGTAAGGGTTCGGGTTCGGGTTAGGTTTAGTGTAAAGGTTAGGGTTAGGTTTAGGGTAAGTGTAAGTTTTAGGTTTAGTGTTAGGGTTAGGATTAGTGTTAGGGTAAGGGTAAGAGTTAGGGTTAGGGTTAGGGTTAGGGTATGGGTAAGGGTTAGTGTTAGGGTTAGGGTTAGGGTTAGAGTAAGGATTAGGGTTAGGTTTAGGGTTAGAGTAGGGGTTAGGGTAAGGGTAAGAGTTAGGGTTAGGGTTGGGTACGGGGAAGGGTTAGGGTTAGGGTTAGGGTTAGGGTTAGCGGTTAGGGATAGGGTTAGGGTTAGGGGTTAGGGTTAGTGTTAGGTTTAGGGTAAGGGTTAGGGTTAGGGGCTTTGGTTAGTGTTAGGGTTAAGTTAAGGGTTAGGGTTAGAGTTAGGGTTAGGGTTATGGTTAGGATAAGGGTTAGTGTTAGGGTTAGGGTTAGGGTTAGGGTAAGGGTAAGTATTAGTGTTAGGGTTAGGGTTAGGGTTAGGGTAAGGGTTGGGTTAGGGTTAGGGCTACGGTTAGGTTTAGGGTTGGGGTTGAGGTTAGCGTTAGGGTTAGGGTTAGGGTTAGGGTGAGGGTTAGGGTTAGGGTAAGGGTAAGGTTTCGGGTTAGGGTTAGGGTTAGGTGTTATGGTAAGGTTTAGGGTTAGGGTTAGGTTTAGGTTTAGGGCTAGGGTAAGGTTAAGGGTTAGGGTTAGGGTTAGGGTTAAGGTTAGGTTTAGGGTTAGGGTTAGAGTTAGGTTTAGGGTTAGGGTGAGGGTAAGGGTAAGGGTTAGGTTTAGGGTTAGGGTTCTGGGTAGGGAAAGGGTAAGCGTTGGGGTTAGGTTTAGGGCTAGGTTATGGATTAGGTTTACGGTTAGGGTTAGGTTTAGTGTTAGGGTATGGGTAAGGGTTAGTGTTCGGGTTAGGGTTAGGTTTAGAGTAAGGATTAGGGTTAGGTTTAGGGTTAGAGTAGGGGTTAGGGTAAGGGTTAGGGTTAGGGTTAGGGTTAGGGCTACGGTTAGGTTTAGGGTTGGGGTTGAGGTTAGCGTTAAGGTTAGGGTTAGGGTTAGGGTGAGGGTTAGGCTTAGTGTAAGGGTAAGGTTTCGGGTTAGGGTTAGGGTTAGGTGTTATGGTAAGGGTTAGGGTTAGGGTTAGGTTTAGGGTTAGGGCTAGGGTAAGGTTAAGGGTTAGGGTTAGGGTTAGGGTTAAGGTTAGGGTTAGGGTTAGGGTTAGAGTTAGGTTTAGCTGTTAGGATTCTGGGTAGGGAAAGGGTAAGGGTTAGGTTAGGGTTAGGGTTAGGTTGTGGATTAGGGTTAGGGTTAGGGTTATGATTAGGGTTACCTATGGTTTAGGGTTAGGGTTAGGTTTAGATTTAGGGTTAGGGTTAGGGTGGATAAGGGTTAGGGTTAAGGTTAGGGTAAGGGTAAGGGTAAGGGTTAAGTTAAGGGTTAGGGTTAGGGTAATGGTAAGGGTTAAGTTTAGGGTTAGGGTTAGGTTTAGGGTTAGGGTTAGGGTTAGGGTAAGAATAAGGGTTAGGGTAAAGGTTAGGTTTAGGGTTAGGGTTAGGTTTAAGTTTAGGTTAGGGTGAGGGTAGGGGTTAGGATTTGGTTTAGGGTTAGGGTTAGAGTAGGATAAGAGTTAGGGTTAGGGTTAGGGTTAGGTATAGGGTTAGGGTTAGGGTTAGGGTTAGGTATAGATTTAGGGTTAGGGTTAGGGTAAGGGTTAGGGTTATGGTTTATGTTAGGGTTAGGGTTAGGTTTAGGTTAGGGTTAGGGTTAGGGTAAGGGTAAGGTTTAGGGTCAGGATTAGGTTTAGGGTTAGCGTAAGGGTTAGGGTTAAGGTTAGGTTTAGTGTTGGGGTTAAGGTTAGGGTTAGGTTAAGGGTTACGGTTAGGGTTAGGGTTGGTTTTGTTAGGTTTAGGGTTACGGTTAGGGTTAGAGTTAGGGTTAGGGTAAGGGTATCTGTTAGGGTTAGGGTTAGGGTTAGGATAAGGGTTAGGGTTAGGGTTAGGGTTTGTGTAAGGGTAAGTGTTAGCGTTAGGGTTAGGCTAGGGTTAGTGTTAGGGTTAGGGTTAGGGTTAGGGTTAGGGTTTGGTTAGGGTTAGGGTTAGGGTTAGGGAAAGCGTAAGGTTTAGGGTTAGTTTTAGTGTAAGGATTAGTATTAGGGTTAGGGTTAGGGTAAGGGTTAGGTTTAGGGTTAGGGTTACGGTTAGGGTTAGGGGTTAGGGTTAGGTTAAGGGTAAGGGTTAGGGTTAGGGTTAATGTTAGGGTTAGAGTAATGGTTAGGGTTAGGGGTAGGGTTAGGGTTAGGGTAAGGGTAAGGGTAAGGGTAAGTGTTAGTGTTAAGATTAGGGTTAGGGTTAGGGTTGGGGTAAGGGTAAGAGTTAGGGTTAGGTTTAGGGTTAAGTTAAGGGTTAGGGTAAGGGTTAGGGTAAGGGTATGTGTTAGGGTTAGGCTTAGGGTTGCTGTTACGGTTAGCATTTGGGTAAGGGTAAGGTTTAGGGTTAAGGTTAGGGTTATTGTTAAGGTTATGGTTAGGGTTAGTGTAAGTGTTAGGGTTAGGGTTACGGTAAGGTTTAGGGTTATGTTTAGTGTTAGGGTTAGAGTTAGGTTTATGGTTAGGGTAAGGGTTAGGGTTAGGGTTAAGTTTAGGGTTAGGGTTAGGTTAAGGGTTAAGGTTAGGCGTTAGGGTTAGAGTTAGGGTTAGGGTTAGGTTAGGGTAAGGGTTAGGGTTAGGTTTAGGATTAGTGTAAGTGTTAAGGTTAGAGTTTGGTTTAAGGTAAGTGTTAGAGTTAGGGTTAGGGTTAGTGTTAGGGTAAGAGTTAGGGTTAGGGTTAGTGTTATGGTAAGGATTAGGGTTAGGGTTAGAGTTATGTTAAGGGTTAGGGGTTATTGTTAGGGTTAGGTTTAGTTCTAGGGTTTGGATAAGGGAAAGGGTTAAGGTTAGGGATAGGTGTAGGTTTCGGGTAAGGTTTAGGGTTAGGGTTAGGGTAAGGGTAAGAGTTAGGGTTGGGTTAGGGTTAGGGTTAGGGTTAGGGTTAGCGTTAGGGTAAGGGTAAGGGTTAGGGTTAGGGTTAAGGTAAGGGTAAGGGTTAGGGTTAGGGTTAGGTTTAGTGTAAGGGTTAGGGTTAGGTTTAGGGTAAGTGTAAGTTTTAGTTTTAGCATTAGGGTTAGGATTAGGGTTAAGGTAAGGTTAAGGGTTAGGGTTAGGTGTAGGGTTAGGGTTAGGTTTAGGGTTAGGGTACGGGAAAGGGTTAGTGTTAGGGTTAGAGTTAGGGTTACAGTAAGAATTAGGGTTAGGGTTAGGGTTAGGGTAGGGGTTAGGGTAAGGGTAAATGTTAGGGTTAGTTTTAGGCTACGGGTAAAGGTTAGGAATAGGGTTAGGTTTAGGGTTAGCTGTTAGGGTTATGGTTAGGGTTAGGGTTATGTTTAGGGTAAGGGGTTAGGTTAACGGTTAGGTTTAGGGTTACGGTTAGGGTTAGGTAAAGGGTAATGGTTAGGGTTAAGTTTAGGGTTAGGGTTAGGTTTAGGGTTAGGGTTAGAGTTAGGGAAAGGGTAAGGTTTAGGGTTAGGATTAGGGTTAGGGTTAGGGTAAGGATAGGGTTAGGTTTAGGGTTAGGGTTAGGTTTAGGGTTAGTGTTAGGGTAAGGGTAAAGTTTCGGGTTAGGTTTAGGGTTAGGTTTAAGGTTATGGTTAAGGTTAGGGTTGGGTTATGGTAAGGGTTAGGGTTAGGGTTAGGGTTAGGTTTAGGCTTAGGTTAGGGTTAGGGTTAGAGTTAGGTTTAGGTTTAGGGAAAGGGTAAGGGTTAGTGGTAGGATTAGGTTTAGTGTTAGGGTAAGGGTAAGGGTTAGGGTTAGGGTTAGGGTTAGGTTTACGGTTGGGGTTAAGGTTGGGTTAGGGTAAGTGTTAGGGTTAGGGTTAAGTTTAGGGTTAGGTTTAGGGTTACGGTTAGGGTTAGGGTTTGTTTTAGGTTAAGGGTTTGTGTTAGGGTTTGGGTTAGAGTTAGGGTTAGCGTTAGGGTAAGGGTAAGGGTTAGGGTTAGGGTTAGGGATAAGGTAAGGGTAAGGGTTCGGGTTAGGGTTAGGTTTAGTGTAAGGGTTAGGGTTAGGTTTAGGGTAAGTGTAAGTTTTAGGTTTAGTGTTAGAGTAAGGATTAGGTTTAGGGTTAGGGTAGGGGTTAGGGTAAGGGTAAGTGTTAGGGTTAGGGTTAGGGTACGGGTAAGGTTTAGGGTTAGGCTTAGGTTTAGGGTTAGAGTTAGGTTTAGGTTTAGGGTTAGGGTAAGGGTTAAGGTTAGGGTTAGGTTTAGAGTTAGGGTTAAGGTTATGGTGAAGGTTAGGATTAGGGTTAGGTTAAGGGTTAGGGTTAGGGTTAGGGTAAGGTTTAGGGTTAGGGTTAGGGTTAGGGTTAGAGTTAGGTTTAGGGTTAGGGTAAGGGTAAGGTTTAGGGTTAGGGTTAAGTTAAGGGTTAGGGTTAGGGTTAGGGTGAGGGTAAGGGTTAGGGTTAGGGATAGGGTTAGGTTTCGGGGAAGGTTTAGGTTTAGGGATAGGGTAAGGGTAAGATTTAGGGTTGGGTTAGGGTTAGGGTTAGGGTTAGGGTTAGCTTTAGGGTAAGGGTAATGGTTAGGGTTAGGGTTGAGGTAAGTGTAAGGGTTAGGGTTAGGGTTAGGTTTAGTGTAAGGGTTAGGGTTAGGTTTATGGTAACTGTAAGTTTTAGGTTTAGGGTTAGTGTTAGGATTAGGGTTGAAGTAAGATTACGGGTTAGGGTTAGGTGTAGGGTTAGGGTTAGGGTAAGGGTTAGGGTTAGGTTTAGAGTTAATGTTAGGATTAGGTTAAAAGTTAGGCTTAGGGTTAGGGTTAGGAGAAGGGTTAGGTTTAGGGTAAGGGTAAAGTTTAGGGTTAGGGTTAGGGTTAGGTTTTGGTTTACGGTTAGGGCTAGGGTCAGGGTAAGGGTAAGGGTTAGGGTTAAGGTTAGGGTTAGGGTTAGGTTTAGGGTTACGGTTAGGGTTAGGGTACGGGTAAGGGTTAGGTTTAGGATTAGGTTAAGGGTTAGGGTAAGGGTTAGGTTTAGGGTTCGGGTTAGGTTTAGGGTTAATGTTAGGGTTAAGGGTAGGGTTAGGGTTAGGTTTAGGGTTAGGTTTAGGATTAGGGTTAGCGTTAGAGAAAGGGTAAGGGTTAGGTTTAGGGTTAGAGTTAAGTTAAGGGTAAGGGTTAGGGTTACGGTTAGAGTTAGGTTTATGGTAAGGGTTAGGGTTAGGTTTAGGGTAAGTGTAAGGTATGGGTTGGGGTTAGGGTTAGGGTTAGGGTAAAGGTAAGGGTTAGGGTTAGGGTTGGGGTTAGGTTTAGGGTTAGGGTAAGGGTAAGGGTTAGGGTTAGTCTTAGGGTTTGGGTTAAGGTTACTGTAAGAGTAAGGGTTAGGGTTAGGGTTAGGTTTAGAGTTAGGGTAAGGGTTAGGGTTAGGGTTAGGGTTAGAGTTAGGTTAGGTTTAGGTTTAGTGTTGGGACTAAGGTTAGGGTTAGGGGAAGTGTTAGGGTTAGGGATAGGGTAAGGGTAAGTGTTAGGATTAGGGTTAGGGTTAGGGTAAGGGTAAGGTTTAGGGTTAGCGTCAGGTTTAAGGTTAGGGTTAGGGTTAAGGGTTAGGGTTAGGATTAGGGTTAGGGTTGGGGTAAGGGTTAGGGTTAGGGTTAGGGGTAGGGGTAGGGGTAGGTTTAGGGTTAGGGTTAGGGTAAGTATAAGGGTTAAGGTTAGACTTAGGGTTAGGGTTAGGGTTAGAGTAAGGGTTAGGGTTAGGGTTAGGGTAAGTGTAAGGGTAAGGGTTAGGGTTCGGGTTAGGGTTAGGGGTTACGGTTAGGGTTAGGTTTAGGGTTAGTGTTAGGGTAAGGGTAAGGGATAGGGTTAGGGATAGGGTTAGGGTTAAGGTTAGGTTTAGGGTTAGGTTTAGGTTAGGGTAGGGGTTTGTGTAAGTCTAAGTGTTAGGGTTAGTGTTAGGTTTAGGATAAGGGTAAGGTTTAGAGTTAGGGTTAGGGTTAGAGTTAGGGGTTAGGGTTAGGGTTAGGATTAGGGTTAGGGTGAGGGTTAGGGTTAGGGGTTAGAGTTAGTGTTAGGGTTAGGTTAAAGGTTAGGGTTAGGGTTAGGGTTAGGAGAAGTGTTAGGGTTAGTTTTAGGTTTAGGGTAAGGGTAAGGTTTAGGGTTATGGTTAGGGTTAGGTTTTGGGTTAGGGTTAGGTTTAGAGTAAGGGTAAGGGTTAGGGTTAAGGTTAGGGTTAGGGTTAGGTTTAGGGTTAGGGTTAGGGTTAGGGTAAGGTAAGGGTTAGGTTTAGGATAAGGTTAAGGGTTAGGGTAAGGGTTAGGGTTAAGTTTCGGGTTAGGTTTAGGGTTAGTGTTAGGGTAGGGTAAGGTTTAGGGTTAGGATTAGTTTTAGTGTTTGGGTTAAGGTTAGGGTTAGGGTTAGGTATACGGTTAGGTATAGGGTTAGGTTTAGGGTCAGGTTTAGGATTAGGGTTAGCGTTAGAGTAAGGGTAAGGGTTAGTTTTAGGGTTAGGGTTAAGGTAAGGGTAAGGGTTAGGGTTACGGTTAGGGTTAGGTTTAGGGTAAGTATTAGGTTTAGCTTTAGGGTAAGGGTAAGGTTTAGGGTTTGGTTTAGGGTTAGGGTTAGTGTAAGTATTAGGTTTAGGTTTAGGGTAAGGGTAAGGTTTAGGGTTTGTTTTAGGGTTAGGGTTAGGGTAAAGGTAAGGGTTAGGGTTAGGGTTAGGGTTAGGTTGAGGGTTAGGGTAAGGGTAAGGGTTAGGGTTAGGCTTAGGGTTAGGTTTAGGGTTACTGTAAGGATAAGGGTTAGGGTCATGGTTAGGTTTAGGGTTATGTTTAGGATTAGAATAAGGGTAAGGGTTAGTGTTAGGGTTATGTTTAGGGGTTAGGGTTATGGTTAGGGTTAGGGTAAGCGAAAGGGGTAGAGTTAGCGTTAGGGTTAAGGATAGGGTAAGGGTAAGGGTTAGGGTTATGGTTAGGGGTTACAGTTAGGGTTAGGTTTATGGGTAGGGTTAAGGTAAGTTTAAGGGATAGGGTTAGGGTTAGGGTTACGGTAAGGTAAGGGTTAGGGCTAGGGTTAGGGTTAGAGCTAAGGTTAGGGTTAAGGTTAGGGTTAGAGTAAGTGTTAGGTTTAGGGTTAGGGTTAGGTTTAAGGTTAGGGTTAGGGTTAGGGTTAGGTTTCGGATAAGGGTTAGGGTTAGGATTAGGGTAAGTGTAAGGGTAACGGTAAGGTTAGCGTTAGTGTTAGGGTTATGTTTAGGTTTAGGGTAAGGGTAAGGGTTAGGGTTAGGGTAAGGGTTTGGGTTAGGGTAAGGGTAAGGGTTATGGTTAGGGTTAGGTTTAGGGTTAGTTTTAGGGTTAGGGTAAGGATAAGGGTTAAGTTTAGGATTAGGGTTAGGGTTAGGGTAAGGGTTAGGATAAGGGTAAGGGTTAGGGTAGGGTTTGGGTTAGGGGTAAGGTTTAAGGTTAGGGTTAGGGTTAGGTTTAGGGGTTAGTGTTAGGGTTAGGGTTAGGGTTAGGGTAAGGGTTAGGGTTAGGGTTTAGGGTTAGTGATAGGGTTAGGTTAAGGGTTAGGGTTAGGGTTATTGTTAGGATAAGGGTTAGGGTTATGGTTAGGTTTAGAGTAAGTATCAGTGTTAGTGTTAGGGTTAGTTTTAGGATTAGGGTTAGGGTAAGGGTTAGGGTTAGGGTTAGGGTTAGGTTTAGGGTTGGGGTTAAGGTTTGAGTTAGGGTTAGGGAAAGGGTAATGTTAGGGTTAGGTTTAGTTTTAGGGTAAGGGTAAGGGTTATGGTTAGGGTTAGGGTTACGGGTTACGGTTAGGGTTAGGTTTAGGTTTAGGTGTATGGTAAGGGTAAGGGAGTGGGTTAGGGACAGGGTTAGGGTTAAGGTTAGGTTTAGGGTTAGGATCAGTGTAAGGGTAAGGGTTAGGGTTAGGGTTAGTATTAGGGTTAGGGTTAGGGTTAGGTATAGTGTTAGGTTAGGGTTAGGTATAGGTATAGGTATAGGGTTAGGGTAAGGGAAAGGGTTAGGGTTAGGGTTAGGGTTAGAGTTAGGTTAGGGAAAGGATAAGCATTAGGGTTAAGGTTAGGTTTAGGGTTAGGGTTAGGGTTAAGGTTAGGGTTATTGTTAGGGTTAGCGTTAGGGTAAGGGTAATGGTTAGGTTTAGGGTTAGGGTTAAGGTAAGGGTAAGGGTTAGGGTTAGTGTTAGGGTTAGGTTTAGGGTAAGGGTTAGGGTTAGGTTTAGGGTAAGGGTAAGGTTTAGGGTTAGGCCTAGGTTTAGGTTTAGGGTTAGGGTAAGGGTAAGGGTTAAGGTTAGGGTTAGGGTTAGGGTTAGCGTAGGGGATAGGGTAAGTCTAAGAGTTAGGGTTGGTGTTAGGGTTAGGATAAGGTAAGGGTTAGGGTTAGTGTTAAGGTTAGGGTTAGGGTTAGGGTTAAGGTTAGGGTTAGGGTTAGGGTAAGGGTTAGGGTTAGGGTTAGGGTTAGGTTTAGGTTTAGAGTTAGGGTTAGGGTAAAGGTAAGGATTAGGGTTAGATTTAGGGTTAGGTTTAGTGTTGGGGTTGAGGTTAGCGTTAGGGTAAGGGTTAGTGTTAGGGTTTGGGTTAGGTATAGGGTTAGGTTGAGGGTTAGGTTAGGGTTAGGGAGCTAGGGTTAGGGTAAGGGTATGTGTTAGATTTAGGGTTAGGGTTAGGGTTAGGGTTAGCATTAGGGTAAGGGTAATGGTTAGGTTTAGGGTTAGTGTTAATGTAAGGGTAATGGATAGGGTTAGGGTTACGTTTAGGTTTAGGGTAAGGGTTAGGGTTAGGATTAGGGTAAGGGTAAGGTTTAGCGTTAGGGTTTTGGGTTAGGGTTAGGGTAACGGTAAGGGTTAGGGTTATGGTTAGGGTTAGGTTTAGGGTTAGGGGAAGTGTAAGGGTTAGGGTTAGGGTTAGGGTTAGGGTTTGGGTTAGTTTAAGGGTAAGGGTTATGATTAGGATTAGGTTTAGGGCTAGGTTTAGGGTTAGGGTAAGGGTAAGTGTTAGCATTACGATTAGGTTTAGGGTTAGGGTAAGGGTTAGGTTTAGGGTTAGGGGTGGGTTTAGGGTAAGGGTAAGTGTTAGGGTTAGCATTAGGGTTAGGATAAGGGTAAGGGTTAGGGTTAGGGTTAGGTTTAGAGGTATGGTTTAGGTTTAGGGTTGGAGTTAAGGTTTGGGTTGGGGTTAGGGTCAGGGTAAGGGTTAGGGTTAGGGTTAGGGTTAGGGTATGGGTAAGGGTTAGCGTTAGGGTTAGGGTTAGGGGTTACGGTTAGGGTTAGGTTTAGGGTTAGTTGTAGGGTAAGGATAAGGGAAAGGGATAGGGATAGGGTTAGGGTTAAGGTTAGGTTTAGGGTTAGGATTAGGGTAAGGGTAAGGGTTAGGGTTAGGGTTAGGGTTAAGGTTAGGGTTAGGGTTAGGGTTAGGGTAAGGGTTAGGTTTAGATTAAGGGTTAGGGTTAGGGTAAGGGTAAGTGTTAGGGTTAGGGTTAGGTTTAGGGTTAGGGAAAGGATAAGGGGTAGGGTGAAGGTAAGGTTTAGGGTTTGGGTTAGTGTTAAGGTTAGGGTTAGGTTTAGGGTTAGGGTTAGCGTTAGGGTAAGGGTAAGGGTTAGGGTTAGGGTTAGGGTTAGGGTTAGGGTTAAGGTAAGAGTAAGGGTTAGGGTTACGGTTAGGTTTACGTTAAGGGTTAGGGTTAGGGTTAAGGTTAGGGTAGGGTTTAGGGTTAGGGTTAGGGTTAGGGTAGGGTTTAGGGTAAGTCTAAGTGTTAGGGTTGGTGTTAGGGTTAGGATAAGGTTAAGGGTTAGGGTTAGTGTTAGGGTTAGGGTTAGGTTTAGGGTTAAGGTTAGGATTAGGGTTAGGATAAGGGTAAGGGTTAGGGTTAGGTTTAGCGTTATGGATAGGGTAAGGGTAAGAGTTGGGGTTAGGGTTAGGGTTAGGTTTAGGGTTAGGGTTAGGTTTAGGGTTAGGGTAAGGGTTAGGGTTAGGGGTTAGGAATATGGTTAGTGTAAGGGTTATGGTTAGTGTTAGGGTTACGGGTAGGTTTAGGCTTAGGTTAAGGGTTAGGGTTAAGGTTTGGGTTAGGGTAAGGGCAAGTGTTAGGGTTAGGGTAAGGATTAGGTTTAGGGTAAATGTAAGGGTTAGGGTTAGGGTTAGGTTTAGGGTTAGGGTTAGGGTGAGGGTTAGGGTAAGGGTAAGCGTGAGGGTTAAGGTTAGGGTTAGGGTTACTTTTAGGGTTAGGGTTAGAGTAAGGGTTAGGGTTAGGGTTAGGATTAGGTTTAGGGTAAGGGTTAGGGTTAGGGTGAGGGTTAGGGTTAGGGTTAGGGTAAGGGTTAGGGTTAGGGTTATGTTTAATGTTTTTGTTAAGGTTAGGGTTCTGGTAAGGGTTAGGGTTAGTGTTAGGTTTAGGGTCAGGTTTAGGGTTACGGTTAGGGTTACGAATAGGGTTAGGCTAAGGGTATGTGTTAGGGTTAGGGTTAGAATTAGGGTTAGGGTTAGCATTAGGGTAAGGGTTAGGGTTAGGATTAGGTTTAGGGTTAAGGTAAGAATAAGGGTTAGGGTAAGGTTTAGGGTTAGGATTAGGGTAAGTGTTAGGGTTAGGTTTAGGGTAAGGGTAAGGTTTCCTGTTAGCGTTAGGGTAAGGGTAAGGGTTAGGGTTAGGGTTAGGGTTAAGTTAAGAGTATGTGTTAGGGTTAGGGTTACAGTTAGGGTAAGCGTTAAGGTAAGGGTAAGGATTAGGGTTAGGGTTAGGTTTAGGGTTAAGCTAAGGGTAAGTCTTAGTTTTAGAGTTAGGGTTAGGTTTAGGGTAAGGGTTAGGGTTAGGTTTAGGGTAAGGGTAAGGTTTAGGGTTAGTGTTATGGAAAGTGTAAGGGTTAGGATTAGGGTAAGGGTTAAGGTAAGAGTAAGGGTTAGGGTTAGGGTTAGGGTTAGGTTTAGGGTAAGGGTTAGGGTTAGGTTTAGGGTAAGGGTTAGGTTTAGGGTTAGGGTTAGGTTTAGGGTTAGGGTAAGGGTAAGGGTTAGGGTTAGGGTAAGGGTTAGGGTAAGGGTTAGGATTAGGTTAGGGTAGGGGTTAGTGTAAGTCTAAGTGTTGGGGTTAGTGTTAGGGTTAGGATAATGGTAAGGGTTAGAGTTTGGGTTAGGGTTAGAGTTAGGGTCTAGGGTTAGGGTTAGGGTTAGGGTAAGGGTTAGGGTTAGGGGTTAGGGTTAGTGTTAGGTTTAGGTTAAAGATTAGGGTTAGGGTTAGGGTTAGGAGAAGGGTTAGGGATAGGGTTAGGTTTAGGGTAAGTGTAAGGTTTAGGGTTAGGGTTAGGGTTAGGTTTTGGGTGAGGGTTAGGGTTAGGGTTAGGGTAAGGGTAAGGCTTAGGGTTAAGGTTAGGGTTAGGGTTAGGTTTAGGGTTATTGTTAGGGTTAGGGGAATTGTAAGGGTCAGGTTTAGGATTAGGTTAAGGGTTAGGGTAAGGGTTAGGGTTAGGTTTAGGGTTAGTGTTAGGGTGAAGGTTAGGTTTATGGTAAAGTTAAGGGTTAGGGTTAGGTTTAGGGTTAGGAGTAGGGTTAGGTTAAGGGTTAGGTGTAGGGTTAGGTATAGGGTTAGGTTTAGGGTTAGGTTTAGGATTAAGGTTAGCGTAAGAGTAAGGGTAAGGGTTAGGGTTAGGGTTAGGGTTAAGTTAAGGTTAAGGGTTAGGGTTACGTTTAGGGTTAGGTTTAGCATAAGGGTTAGGGTTAGGTTTAGGGTAAGGGTATGGTTTAGGGTTCGGGTTAGGGTTAGGGTTAGGGTAAAGGTAAGGTTTAGGGTTAGAGTTAGGGTTAGGTTTAGGGTTAGGTTAAGGGTAAGGGTTAGGGTTAGGGTTAGGGTTAGGGTTACTGTAAGGGTAAGGGTTAGGGTTAGGGTTAGGGTAAGGGTTAGGGTTAGGGTTAGGTTTAATGTTTTTGTTAAGGATAGGTTTCGGGTAAGGGTTAGGGTTAGGGTTAGCGTTAGGTTTACGGTCAGGTTTAGGGTTACGGTTAGGGTAACGGATAGGGTTAGGCTAAGGGTATGTGTTAGGGTTAGGGTTAGGATTAGGGTTAGGGTTAGCGTTAGGGTAAGGTTAAGGGTTAGGTTTAGGGTTAGGATTAGGGTTAGGGTTAAGGTAAGGATAAGTGTTAGGGTAGGTTTTAGGGTTAGGATTAGGGTAAGTGTTAGGGTTAGGTTTAGGGTAAGGGTAAGGTTTACTGTTAGCGTTAGGGTAAGGGTAAGGGTTAGGGTTAGTGTTAGGGTTAAGTTAAGGGTATGTGTTAGGGTTAGGGATACAGTTAGGGTTAGCGTTAAGGTAAGGGTAACGGTTAGGGTTAGGTTTAGGGTTAGGATTAGGGTTAGGGTAAGGGTTAGGTGTAGGGTTAGGTATAGGGTTAGGTTTAGGGTTAGGTTTAGGATTAGGGTTAGTGTAAGAGTAAGTGTAAGGGTTAGGGTTACGGTTAGGGTTAAGTCAAGAGTAAGGGTTAGGGTTAGGGTTAGGTTTAGGGTAAGGGTAAGGTTTAGGTTTAGGGTTAGGGTTAGGGTTAGGGTAAGGGTATGGTTTAGCGTTAGTGTTAGGGTTAGGGTTAGGTTTAGGGTTAGGGTAAGGGTAAGGGTTAGGGTTTGGGTAATGGTTAGGGTAAGGGTTAGGGTTAGGTTTAGGTTAGGGGTTAGTGTAAGTCTAAGTGTTAGGGTTAGTGTTAGGGTTAGGATAATGGTAATGGTTAGAGTTAGGGTTAGGGTTAGAGTTAGGGGTTAGTGTTAGGGTTAGGTTTAGGGTTAAGGTAAGGGTTAGGGTTAGGGGTTAGAGTTAGTGTTAGGGTTAGGTTAAAGGTTAGGGTTAGGGTTAGGGTTAGCAGAAGGGTTAGGGTTAGGGTTAGGTTTAGGGTAAGGGTAAGGCTTAGGGTTAGGGTTAGGGTTTGGTTTTGGGTTACCCTTAGGGTTAGGGTTAGGGTAACGGTAAGGGTTAGGGATAAGGTTAGGGTTAGGGTTAGGATTAGGTTTAGGGTTAGGGTTAGGGTAAGGGTTAGGTTTAGGATTAGGTTAAGGGTTAGGGTAAGAGTTAGGGTTAGGGTTCGGGTTAGGTTTAGGGTTAGTGTTAGGGTTAAGGTAAGTGTTAGGGTAAGGTTAAGGGTTAGGGTTAGGTTTAGGGTTAGGATTTGGGTTAGGGTAAGGGTTCGGTATAGGGTTAGGTATAGGGTCAGCTTTAGGGTTAGGTTTAGGATTATGGTTAGCGTTAGAGAAAGGGTAAAGTTTAGGTTTAGGGTTAGGGTTAAGTTAAGGGTAAGGGTTAGGGTTACGGTTAGGGTTACGGTTTAGGATAAGGGTTAGGTTTAGGGTAAGGGTAAGGTTTAGGGTTAGGGTTAGGGTTAGGTTTAGGGTTAGGGTAAGGGTAAGAGTTAGGGTTAGGCTTAGGTTAGGGTTAGGGTTACTGTAAGGGTAAGGGTTAGGGTTAGGGTTACGTTTAGGGTTAGGGTAGTGTTAGGATTAGGGTTAGAGTTAGGTTAGGTTTAGGTTTAGTGTTGTTGTTAAGGTTAGGGTTAGGGGAAGGGTTAGGGTTAGGGTTAAGGGTTAGTGTTAGGTTTAGGGTTAGGGTTGGGGTAAGGGTTAGGGTTAGGGTTAGGCATAGGGTTAGGTTTAGGTTTAGGGTTAGGGTAAGTGTGAGGGTTAAGGTTAGGCTTAGGGTTAGATTTAGTGTTTGGGTTAAGGTTAGGGTTAGTGTAAGGGTTAGGGTTATGGTTAGGGTTAGGTTTAGGTTTAGGTTTAGGGTTATGGTTAGGGTTAGGTTAGGGTTAGCGTAAGGGTATGTGTTAGGTTTAGGGTTAGGGTTAGGGTTAGGGTTAGGTTAAGGGTAAGTTTTAGGGTTAGGGTTAGGGTTAAGGTAAGAGTAAGGGTTAGGGTTAGGTTAGGGTTAGGTTTAGGGTAAGGGTTAGGGTTAGGTTTAGGGTAAGGGTAAGGTTTAGGGTTAGGGTTAATGTTAGGGTAAGAGTTAGAGTTATGGTTAGGGTTAGGGTTAGGGTAAGGGTAAGGGTTAGGTTTAGGGATAGGGTAAGTGTTAGGGTTAGGTTTAGGGTTAGGGTAGGGGTTAGGGTAAGGGTTAGGTTTAGGGTTAGGGTTAGGGTAAGGGTAAGGGTTAGGGTTAGGTTTAAGGGTTAGGTTTAGGGTTAGGGCAAGGGTTAGGGTTAGGGCTAGTTTTAGGGGTTAGGGTTAGGGTTAGGGTTAGGGGTTAGGGTTAGGTTTAGGGTTAGGGTAAGGTTTAGGGTTAGGGGTTGGACTTAGTGTTAGGGTTAGGTTAAGAGTTATGGTTAGGGTTAGGGTTAGGATAAGGGTTAGGGTTAGTGTAAGTGTTAGTGTTAGGGTTAGGGTTAGGGCTAGGGTTAGGGTTGGGGTAAGGTTAAGGGTTAGGGTTAAGGTTAGGGTTAATGTTATGTTTAGGGTTAGGGTTAGGGTTAGGGTTAGGGTAAGGGTTAGGGTTAGGTTTAGGGTTAGGGTTAGCGTAATGTGAAGGGTTAGAGTTAGGGTAGGTTTAGGTTTAGTGTTGGGGTTAAGGTTATGGTTAGGGTAAGGGTTAGGTTTAGGGTTATGTGTAAGTGTTAGTGTTAGGGTTAGGGTTAGGTTTAATGTTAGGGTTAGGGTTGGGGTTAGGGTTAGGGTATGGGTAAGGGTTAGGGTTAAAGTTAGGGTTAGGGTTAGTTTTAGAGTTAGGGGTAGTGTTAGGGTAAGTTAAGGGTTAGGGTTAGGGTTAGGGTTAGGTGAAGGTTTAGGATTAGGGTTAGGGTTAGGGGTAGGATAAGGGTTAGGGTTAGGGTTAGGTTAAGGCTAAGTGTTAGGGTTAGGGTTAGGGTTAGGGTTAGGTTAAGGGTAAGGGTTAGTGTTAGGGTTAGTTTTAAGGTTAGGGTTAGTGTAAGGGTAAGAGTTAGGGTTATGGTTAGGGTTAGGGTAAGTGTTAGGTTTAGGGTTAGGGTAAGGGTAAGGGTTAGGTTTAAGGTTAGGCTTAGGTTTAGGGTTAGGGTTAGGGTTAGAGTAAGGGTAAGGGTTAGGGTTAGGATTAGGGTTAGGTTTAGGGTAAGGGTTAGGGTTGGGGTTAGGGTTAGGTTTAGGGTTAGGGTTAGGGTAAGGGTAAGGCTAAGTATTAGGGTTAGAGTTATGGTTAGGTTTAGTGTTGGGGTTAAGGTTAGGGTTAGGGTAAGGGTTAGTGTTAGGGTTAGGGTTAGGTTTAGGGTTAGGTTAGGGTTAGGGTTAGGGTAAGGGTATGTGTTAGGGTTAGGGTTAGGTCTAGGGTTAGGTTTAGCGTTAGGGTAAGGGTAATAGTTAGGTTTAGGGTTCGGGTTAGGTAAGGGTAATGATTAGGGTTAGGGTTAGGGTTAGGTTTAGGGTAAGGGTTAGGGTTAGGATTAGGGTACATGTAAGGTTTAGGGTTAGGGTCAGGGTAAAGGTTAGGATTAGGGTAACGGTAAGTGTTAGGGCTAGGGTTAGGTTTAGGTTTAGGGTAATGGTAACGGTTAGGGTTAGGGTTAGGGTTAGGGTTTGGGTTAGTGCATGGGTAAGGGTTATGGTTAGGGTTACGTTTAGGGTTACGTTTAGGGTTAAGGTAAGGGTAATGGTTAGCTTTAGGATTAGGGTTAGGGTTAGGGTAAGGGTTAGGTTTAGGGTTAGGGGTGGGTTTAGGGTTAGGGTAAGTGTTAGGGTTAGGGTTAGGGTTATGATAAGGGTAAGGGTTAGGGTTACGGATAGGGTTAGGGGTAAGGTTTAGGGTTAGGTTTAGCTTTAGGGTTAGGGGTTAGGGTTAGGTTTAGGGTTAGGGTTAGGGTTAAGGTAAGGGTTAGGGTTAGGGGATAGGGTTAGTGTTAGGGTTAGGTTAAGGGTTAGGGTTAGGGTTAGGGTTAGGATAAGGGTTAGAGTTATGGTTAGGGTTAGATTAAGTGTAAGTGTAAGTGTTAGTGTTAGGGTTAGAGTTAGGCTTAGGGTAAGGGTTAGGGTTAGGGATAGGGTAAGGTTTAGGGATGGGGTTAAGGTTTGGTTTAGGGTTAGGGTAAGGGTAAGGGTTAGGGTTAGGGTTAGGGTTAGGATAATGTTAAGGGTTAGGGTTAGGGTTAAGGTAAGGGTTAGGGTTAGGGGTTAGGGGTTAGGGTTAGGGTTAGGATAATGTTAAGGGTTAGGGTTAGGGTTAAGGTAAGGGTTAGGGTTAGGGGTTAGGGTTAGGGTTAGGGTAAGGTTTAGGGTTAGTGTTAGTGTTAGGGTTAGGGTTTGGTTTACGTAAGCGTTAGGGTTAGGGTTAGGTTAAGGGTAAGTGTTAGGGTTAGGGTTAGGGTAAAGGTAAGGGTGAGGGTAAGGTTAGGGTTAGGGTTAGTTTTAGGGTTATGGTTAGGGTTAGGGTAAGGGTAAGTGTTAGGGTTAGGATTAGGTTTATGGTAAAGGTTAGGATTAGGGTTAGGGTTAGGTTTAGGGTTATGGTTAGGGTAAGGGTAAGGGTTAGAGTTAGGGTTAGGTTTAATGTTTTTGTTAAGCTTAGGGTTCGGGTAAGGGTTAGGGTTAGGGTTAGCATTAGGTTTAGGGTTAGGTTAAAGGATAGGGTTATGGTTAGGTTTAGGATAAGGGTTAGGGTTCGGTTTAGGGTAAGGGTTAGGGTTAGGGTAAGTGTTTGAGTTATGGTTAGAGTTAGGGTTAGGGTTAGGATAAGGGTTAGGGTTAGGGTTAGGTTTAGGGTAAGGTTAAGGTTTAGGGTTAGGGTTAGGGTTAGGTTTTGCGTTAGGTTTAGGGTTAGGGTTATGGTAAGGGTTAGGGTTAGTGTTAGTGTTAGGGTTAGGGTTAGGGTTATGTAAGGGTTAGGGTTAGGGTTAGGTTAAGGGTAAGTGTTAGGGTTAGGGTAAGGGTTAGGTTTAGGGTAAGGGTAAGGGTAAGGGTTAGGGTTAGGTTTAGGGTTAGAGTTAGGTTTAGGGTTAGGGTAAAGGTAAGGGTGAGGGTTAAGTTTAGGGTTAGGGTTAGGATTAGGTTTAGGGTAAGGGTTAGGATTAGGGTTTGTGTTAGGTTTAGGGTTATGGTTAGGGTAAGGGTAAGGGTTAGGGTTAGGGTTAGGTTTAATGTTTTTGTTATGGTTAGGGTTCGGGTAAGGGTTAGGGTTAGGGTTAGCTTTAGGTTTAGGGTCAGGTTTAGGGTTCCGGTTAGGGTTACGGTTAGGGTTAGGGTAAGGGTATGTGTTAGGGTTAGGGTTAGAGTTAGGGTTAGCGTTAGGGTAAGGGTAAGGGTTAGGGTTAGGGTTAGGGTTAGCGTTAAGGTAAGGGTAAGGATTAGGGTTAGAGTTACTGTTAGGTTTAGGGTAAGGGTTAGGGTTAGTTTTAGGGCAAGGGTAAGGTTTAGGGTTCGTGTTAGGGTAAGGGTAAGGTATAGGGTTAGGGTTCGTGTTAGGGTTAAGTTAAGGGTAAGGGTTAGGGTTACGGTTAGATTTAGGGTAAGGGTTAGGGTTAGGTTTAGTGTAAGTGTAAGGTTGAGGGTTAGGCTTAGGGTTAGGTTTAAGGTAAGGGCAAGGGTTAGGGTTAGGGTTAGGGTTAGGTTGAGGGTTAGGGTTAGGGTTAGGTTTAGGGTTAGGGTAAGGATAAGGGTTAGGGTTAGGGTTAGGGATTAAGGTTAGGGTTAGTGTTAGGGTTAGGGTAAGGGTTAGGGTTAGGGGTTAGCGTTAGTGTTAGGGTTAGGTTAAAGGTTAGGGTTAGGGTTAGGGTTAGGATAAGGGTTAGGGTTCGGTTTAGGTTAAGGGTTAGGGTTAGGGTAAGTGTTAGAGTTATGGTTAGAGTTAGGGTTAGGGTTAGGGTAAGGGTTAGGGTTAGGGTTAGGTTTAGGGTAAGGTTAAGGTTGAGGGTTAGTGTTAGGGTTAGGTTTTGGATTAGGGTTAGGGTTAGGATTAGGGTAAGGGTAAGGGTTAGGGTTACCGTTAGGTTTAGGGTTAGGGTTAGGGTAAGGGTATGTGTTAGGGCTAGGGTTAGGGTTAGGATTAGGTTTAGCGTTAGGGTAAGTGTTAGGGTTAGGGTTAGGTTTAAAGTAAGGGTAAGGGTTAGGGTTAGGTTTAGGTTTAGGATTAGGGTAAGGGTTAGGGTAAGGTTTAGGGTAATGCTAAGGTTTAGGTTTAGGGTTATGGTTAGGGTTATGGTAAAGGTAAGGGTTAGGGTTAGGGTTAGCGTTAGGTTTAGGGTTAGGGAAAGGGTAAGAGTTAGGGTTAGGGTTAGGGTCAGCGTAAGGTTTACTGTAAGGGTAAGGGTTAGGGTTAGGGTTAGGTTTAGGGTTAGGATAAAAGCAAGGGTTAGGTTTAGGGTTATGGATAGGGGTTAGGGTTAGGGTTAGGTTTAGGGTAAGGGTAATGGTAGAGTTAGGGTTAGGGTTAGGGTTAAGGTAAGGGTAAGGGTTAGGGTTAGGGTTAGGGTTAGGGGTTACAGTTAGGGTTAGGTTTAGGGTTAGGGTTAGGGTAAGGGTAAGGGATAGGGTTCGGTTTAGGTTTAGGATTAGGGTTAGGGTTAGGGTAAGGGTAAGAGTTAAGGATAGGGTTAGTATTAGGGTTAAGGTTAGGGTTAGGGTTAGGGTTAGGTTTAGGGTTAGGGTTAGGGTTAGGGTTAGGGTTAGGTTTAAGGGTTAGGTTTAGGGTTAGGGCAAGGGTTAGGGTTAGGGCTAGTTTTAGGGGTTAGGGTTAGGGTTAGGGTTAGGGGTTAGGGTTAGGTTTAGGGTTAGGGTAAGGTTTAGGGTTAGGGGTTGGACTTAGTGTTAGGGTTAGGTTAAGAGTTATGGTTAGGGTTAGGGTTAGGATAAGGGTTAGGGTTAGTGTAAGTGTTAGTGTTAGGGTTAGGGTTAGGGCTAGGGTTAGGGTTGGGGTAAGGTTAAGGGTTAGGGTTAAGGTTAGGGTTAATGTTATGTTTAGGGTTAGGGTTAGGGTTAGGGTTAGGGTAAGGGTTAGGGTTAGGTTTAGGGTTAGGGTTAGCGTAATGTGAAGGGTTAGAGTTAGGGTAGGTTTAGGTTTAGTGTTGGGGTTAAGGTTATGGTTAGGGTAAGGGTTAGGTTTAGGGTTATGTGTAAGTGTTAGTGTTAGGGTTAGGGTTAGGTTTAATGTTAGGGTTAGGGTTGGGGTTAGGGTTAGGGTATGGGTAAGGGTTAGGGTTAAAGTTAGGGTTAGGGTTAGTTTTAGAGTTAGGGGTAGTGTTAGGGTAAGTTAAGGGTTAGGGTTAGGGTTAGGGTTAGGTGAAGGTTTAGGATTAGGGTTAGGGTTAGGGGTAGGATAAGGGTTAGGGTTAGGGTTAGGTTAAGGCTAAGTGTTAGGGTTAGGGTTAGGGTTAGGGTTAGGTTAAGGGTAAGGGTTAGTGTTAGGGTTAGTTTTAAGGTTAGGGTTAGTGTAAGGGTAAGAGTTAGGGTTATGGTTAGGGTTAGGGTAAGTGTTAGGTTTAGGGTTAGGGTAAGGGTAAGGGTTAGGTTTAAGGTTAGGCTTAGGTTTAGGGTTAGGGTTAGGGTTAGAGTAAGGGTAAGGGTTAGGGTTAGGATTAGGGTTAGGTTTAGGGTAAGGGTTAGGGTTGGGGTTAGGGTTAGGTTTAGGGTTAGGGTTAGGGTAAGGGTAAGGCTAAGTATTAGGGTTAGAGTTATGGTTAGGTTTAGTGTTGGGGTTAAGGTTAGGGTTAGGGTAAGGGTTAGTGTTAGGGTTAGGGTTAGGTTTAGGGTTAGGTTAGGGTTAGGGTTAGGGTAAGGGTATGTGTTAGGGTTAGGGTTAGGTCTAGGGTTAGGTTTAGCGTTAGGGTAAGGGTAATAGTTAGGTTTAGGGTTCGGGTTAGGTAAGGGTAATGATTAGGGTTAGGGTTAGGGTTAGGTTTAGGGTAAGGGTTAGGGTTAGGATTAGGGTACATGTAAGGTTTAGGGTTAGGGTCAGGGTAAAGGTTAGGATTAGGGTAACGGTAAGTGTTAGGGCTAGGGTTAGGTTTAGGTTTAGGGTAATGGTAACGGTTAGGGTTAGGGTTAGGGTTAGGGTTTGGGTTAGTGCATGGGTAAGGGTTATGGTTAGGGTTACGTTTAGGGTTACGTTTAGGGTTAAGGTAAGGGTAATGGTTAGCTTTAGGATTAGGGTTAGGGTTAGGGTAAGGGTTAGGTTTAGGGTTAGGGGTGGGTTTAGGGTTAGGGTAAGTGTTAGGGTTAGGGTTAGGGTTATGATAAGGGTAAGGGTTAGGGTTACGGATAGGGTTAGGGGTAAGGTTTAGGGTTAGGTTTAGCTTTAGGGTTAGGGGTTAGGGTTAGGTTTAGGGTTAGGGTTAGGGTTAAGGTAAGGGTTAGGGTTAGGGGATAGGGTTAGTGTTAGGGTTAGGTTAAGGGTTAGGGTTAGGGTTAGGGTTAGGATAAGGGTTAGAGTTATGGTTAGGGTTAGATTAAGTGTAAGTGTAAGTGTTAGTGTTAGGGTTAGAGTTAGGCTTAGGGTAAGGGTTAGGGTTAGGGATAGGGTAAGGTTTAGGGATGGGGTTAAGGTTTGGTTTAGGGTTAGGGTAAGGGTAAGGGTTAGGGTTAGGGTTAGGGTTAGGATAATGTTAAGGGTTAGGGTTAGGGTTAAGGTAAGGGTTAGGGTTAGGGGTTAGGGGTTAGGGTTAGGGTTAGGATAATGTTAAGGGTTAGGGTTAGGGTTAAGGTAAGGGTTAGGGTTAGGGGTTAGGGTTAGGGTTAGGGTAAGGTTTAGGGTTAGTGTTAGTGTTAGGGTTAGGGTTTGGTTTACGTAAGCGTTAGGGTTAGGGTTAGGTTAAGGGTAAGTGTTAGGGTTAGGGTTAGGGTAAAGGTAAGGGTGAGGGTAAGGTTAGGGTTAGGGTTAGTTTTAGGGTTATGGTTAGGGTTAGGGTAAGGGTAAGTGTTAGGGTTAGGATTAGGTTTATGGTAAAGGTTAGGATTAGGGTTAGGGTTAGGTTTAGGGTTATGGTTAGGGTAAGGGTAAGGGTTAGAGTTAGGGTTAGGTTTAATGTTTTTGTTAAGCTTAGGGTTCGGGTAAGGGTTAGGGTTAGGGTTAGCATTAGGTTTAGGGTTAGGTTAAAGGATAGGGTTATGGTTAGGTTTAGGATAAGGGTTAGGGTTCGGTTTAGGGTAAGGGTTAGGGTTAGGGTAAGTGTTTGAGTTATGGTTAGAGTTAGGGTTAGGGTTAGGATAAGGGTTAGGGTTAGGGTTAGGTTTAGGGTAAGGTTAAGGTTTAGGGTTAGGGTTAGGGTTAGGTTTTGCGTTAGGTTTAGGGTTAGGGTTATGGTAAGGGTTAGGGTTAGTGTTAGTGTTAGGGTTAGGGTTAGGGTTATGTAAGGGTTAGGGTTAGGGTTAGGTTAAGGGTAAGTGTTAGGGTTAGGGTAAGGGTTAGGTTTAGGGTAAGGGTAAGGGTAAGGGTTAGGGTTAGGTTTAGGGTTAGAGTTAGGTTTAGGGTTAGGGTAAAGGTAAGGGTGAGGGTTAAGTTTAGGGTTAGGGTTAGGATTAGGTTTAGGGTAAGGGTTAGGATTAGGGTTTGTGTTAGGTTTAGGGTTATGGTTAGGGTAAGGGTAAGGGTTAGGGTTAGGGTTAGGTTTAATGTTTTTGTTATGGTTAGGGTTCGGGTAAGGGTTAGGGTTAGGGTTAGCTTTAGGTTTAGGGTCAGGTTTAGGGTTCCGGTTAGGGTTACGGTTAGGGTTAGGGTAAGGGTATGTGTTAGGGTTAGGGTTAGAGTTAGGGTTAGCGTTAGGGTAAGGGTAAGGGTTAGGGTTAGGGTTAGGGTTAGCGTTAAGGTAAGGGTAAGGATTAGGGTTAGAGTTACTGTTAGGTTTAGGGTAAGGGTTAGGGTTAGTTTTAGGGCAAGGGTAAGGTTTAGGGTTCGTGTTAGGGTAAGGGTAAGGTATAGGGTTAGGGTTCGTGTTAGGGTTAAGTTAAGGGTAAGGGTTAGGGTTACGGTTAGATTTAGGGTAAGGGTTAGGGTTAGGTTTAGTGTAAGTGTAAGGTTGAGGGTTAGGCTTAGGGTTAGGTTTAAGGTAAGGGCAAGGGTTAGGGTTAGGGTTAGGGTTAGGTTGAGGGTTAGGGTTAGGGTTAGGTTTAGGGTTAGGGTAAGGATAAGGGTTAGGGTTAGGGTTAGGGATTAAGGTTAGGGTTAGTGTTAGGGTTAGGGTAAGGGTTAGGGTTAGGGGTTAGCGTTAGTGTTAGGGTTAGGTTAAAGGTTAGGGTTAGGGTTAGGGTTAGGATAAGGGTTAGGGTTCGGTTTAGGTTAAGGGTTAGGGTTAGGGTAAGTGTTAGAGTTATGGTTAGAGTTAGGGTTAGGGTTAGGGTAAGGGTTAGGGTTAGGGTTAGGTTTAGGGTAAGGTTAAGGTTGAGGGTTAGTGTTAGGGTTAGGTTTTGGATTAGGGTTAGGGTTAGGATTAGGGTAAGGGTAAGGGTTAGGGTTACCGTTAGGTTTAGGGTTAGGGTTAGGGTAAGGGTATGTGTTAGGGCTAGGGTTAGGGTTAGGATTAGGTTTAGCGTTAGGGTAAGTGTTAGGGTTAGGGTTAGGTTTAAAGTAAGGGTAAGGGTTAGGGTTAGGTTTAGGTTTAGGATTAGGGTAAGGGTTAGGGTAAGGTTTAGGGTAATGCTAAGGTTTAGGTTTAGGGTTATGGTTAGGGTTATGGTAAAGGTAAGGGTTAGGGTTAGGGTTAGCGTTAGGTTTAGGGTTAGGGAAAGGGTAAGAGTTAGGGTTAGGGTTAGGGTCAGCGTAAGGTTTACTGTAAGGGTAAGGGTTAGGGTTAGGGTTAGGTTTAGGGTTAGGATAAAAGCAAGGGTTAGGTTTAGGGTTATGGATAGGGGTTAGGGTTAGGGTTAGGTTTAGGGTAAGGGTAATGGTAGAGTTAGGGTTAGGGTTAGGGTTAAGGTAAGGGTAAGGGTTAGGGTTAGGGTTAGGGTTAGGGGTTACAGTTAGGGTTAGGTTTAGGGTTAGGGTTAGGGTAAGGGTAAGGGATAGGGTTCGGTTTAGGTTTAGGATTAGGGTTAGGGTTAGGGTAAGGGTAAGAGTTAAGGATAGGGTTAGTATTAGGGTTAAGGTTAGGGTTAGGGTTAGGGTTAGGTTTAGGGTTAGGGTTAGGGTTAGGGTTAGGGTTAAGTTAGGGTTAGGGTTAGGTTAAGGTTAAGGGTGAGGTTAGGTTTAGGTTTAGCATTAGGGTAAGGGTAAGGGTTAGGGTTACGGTTAGGGTTAGGTTAGGGTTAGGGTTAGGCGTAGGGTTAGAGTAAGGGTAAGGGTTAGGGTTAGGGTTAGTAAAAGGGTTAGGGTTACGGTAAGGGTTAGGGTTAGGGTTAGGTTTAGGGTTAGAGTTAGGATTAGGATTAGGTTAAGGGTAAGGGTAAGGGTTAGGTATAGGGTTAGGGTTAAGGTAAGGGTTAGGGTTAGTGGCTAGGGTTAGGTTTAGGGTAAGGTTTACGCTCAGAGTTAGGGTTAGGTTTAGGGTTAGGTTAAATGATAGGGTTAGGGTTAGGGTTAGGCTAAGGGAAAGTGTTAGGTTTAGGGTTAGGGATAGGGTTAGTGAAAGGGTAAGTGATAGGGTTAGGTTTAGGTTTAGGGTTAGGGTTACGGGTAGGGTTAGGGTAGGAGTAAGGGTTACGGTTAGGGTTAGGGTTAGGTTAAGGGTAAGTGTTAGGGTTAGGGTTAGGGTTATAAGGGTAAGGGTTAGGGTTACGGTTAGGGTTAGGGGTAAAGTTTAGGGTTAAGGTTAGGGTTAGGTTTAGTTTTAGGGTTAGGGTTAGGGTTAGGGTAAGGGTAAGGGTTAGGGTTATGGTTAGGGTTAGGTTAAGGGTTAGGGTTAGGGTTAGGGTAAGGGTAAGGGTTAGGGTTAGGGTTAGGGTTAGGTTAAGGGTTAGGGTTAGGGTTAGGGTAAGGGTAAGGGTTAGGGTTAGGGTTAGGAAAAGAGTTAGGGTTATGGTTAGGTTAGGTTAATGCTAAGTGTTAGGATTAGGGTTAGGGTTAGGGTTAGGTTAAGGGTAAGGGTTAGTGTTAGGGTTAGTTTTAATGTTAGGCTTAGTGTATGGGTAAGGGTTAGGGTTAAGGTTAGGGTTAGGGTTAGTTTTAGGGTTAGGGTTTGGGTTAGGGTAAGGGTTAGGGTTAGGGTTAGGATTAGGATTAGGGTTAGGGTAATGGTTAGGGTTAGGGTTAGGGTTAGGATTAGGGTTAGGGTAAGGGTAAGTGTTAGAGTTATGGTTAGCATTAGGTTTGGTGTTGGGGTTAAGGTTAGGGTTAGGGTAAGTTTTAGGTTTAGGGTTATGGTTAGGTTTAGGTTTAGGTTTAGGTTTACGGTTTGGGTTAGGGTTGGGGTTAGGGTAAGGTTTTGTGTTAGGGTTAGGATTAGGGTTAGCGTTATGGTAAGTGTAAGGGTAACGGTTAGGGTTAGGGTTAAGGTAAGGGTAAGGGTTAAGGTAAGGTAAGGGTAAGGGTTAAGGGTTAGGGTAAGGTTATGTGTTAGGGTTATGGTTAGGGTTAGGGGTAGCGTTAGGGTTAGGGTAAGGTTTATGGTTAGGGTTAGGTTTAGGGTTAGGGTTAGGTTTACTGTTAGGTTAAGGGCAAGGGTTAGGGTTAGTCTTATGGTAAGGGTTAGGGTTAGGGTAGGGGTTAGGGTAAGGGTTATTGTTAAGGTTAGGGTTAGGGTTAGGTTTATGGGTTATGGTTAGGGTTGGGGTTAGTTTTAGGGTTAGGTTTAGGGTTAGGGTTAGATTTTAGGTTAGGGTTAGAGTTAGGTTAACAGTTACGTTCAGGGTTAGGGTTAGGATAAGGGTTAGGGTTAGGTTTAGGGTTAGGGTTAGGGTAAGTGTTAGAGTTAGGGTTAGGGTTAGGGTTAGGGTAAGGGTTAGGATTAGGGTTAGGTTTAGGGTAAGGGTAAGGTTTACGGTTAGGTTTAGGTTTAGGTTTTCGCTTAGGGTTAGGGTTAGGGGTAGGTAATGGTTAGGGTTAGGTTTACGGTTAGGGTTAGGGTAAGGGTAAGGGTTAGGTTTAGGTTTAGAGTTAGGTTTAGAGTTAGGTTTAGGGTTAGGGTTAGGGTAAGGTTAAGGTTTAGGGTTAGGTTTAGGGTTAGGATTAGGGTAAGGGTAAGGTAAGGGTTAGGGGTAGGGTTAGGGTAAGGGTATGTGTTAGGGTTAGGGTTAAGGTTAGGGTTAGGGTTAGAGTTAGGGTAAGGATAAGGATAAGGGTTAGGGTTAGGGTTGAGGTAAGGGTAAGGGTTAGGATTAGAGTTAGGGTTTGGTTTAGGGTAAGGGTTAGGGTTAGGTTTAGGGTAAGGGTAAGGTTTAGGGTTAGCGTTAGGGTAAGTGTAAGGGTTAGGGTTAGGGTTAGCGTTAAGGTAAGGGTAAGGGTTAGGGATAGATTTAGGGTAAGGGTTAGGGTTAGGCTTAGGGTAAGTGTAAGTTTTAGGGTTAGGGTTAGGGTTAGGGTAAAGTAAGGGTTAGCGTTAGCTTTAGGGTTAGGGTGAGGTTTAGGGTTAGGGTAAGGGTAAGGGTTAGGATTATTGTTAGTGTTAGGGTAAGGATTAGGGTTAGGGTTAGGGTAGGGGTTAGTGTAAGTCTAAGTGTTAGGGTTAGTTTTAGGGTAAGGATAAGGGTAAGGGTTAGGGTTAGGGTTATGGTTATAGTTAGGGGTTAGGGTTAGGGTTACAGTTAGGGTTAGGGTAAGGGTTAGGGTTAGGGGTTAGAGTTAGTGTTATGGTTAGCTTAATGGTTACGGTCAGGGTTAGGGTTAGGATAAGTGTTAGGGTTATGTTTAGGGTTAGGTTTAGGGTAAGTGTTAGAGTTAGGGTTAGGGTTAGGATTAGGGTTAGGGTAAGAGTTAGGGTTAGGGTTAGGTTTAGGGTAAGGGTAAGGTTTAGGGTTATGGTTAGGTTTAGGTTCTCGGTTAGGGTTAGGGTTAGGGTTAGGTAACGGTTAGGGTTAGGTTTACGGTTAGGGTATGGGTAAGGGTTAGGTTTAGGGTTAGGTTTAGGGTTAGGGTTAGGGTTAGGGTAAGGTTAAGGTTTAGGGTTAGTTTTAGGGTTAGGATTAGGGTAAGTGTAAGGGTTAGGGGTAGGGTTAGGGTTTGGTTAGGGTTAAAGTTAGGGTTAGGGTTAGTGTAAGGGTAAGCTTTAGGGTTAAATGTAAGGTTGGGATTATGTTTAGGGTTAGGGTTAGAGTAGGGTAAGTGTAAGGGTTAGAGTTAGGATTATGGTAGGGGTTAAGGTTAGAGTTAGGTTTAGGGTTAAGGTAAGGGTAAGGATTAGGGTTAGGGTTAGGATTAGGTTTAGGGTAAGGGTTAGGGTTAGGTTTAGGGTAAGTGTAAGGGTAAAGTTTAGGGTTAGGGTTAGGGTTAGGTTTTCGGTTAGGGTTAGGGTTAGGGTAAGGGTAAGGGTTAGGGTTAATGTTAGGGTTAGGTTTAGGGTTAAGGTTAGGGTTAGAATAAGGGTAAGTGTTAGGGTTAGTATTAGGGTTAGGGTTAGAGTAAGGGTTAGGTTTAGGGTTAGAGTTAGGTTTATGGTTAGTGTTAGTGTAGGGAAAGTGTTAGGGTTAGGGTTAGGGTTAGGTTTAGCGTTGGGGTTAAGTTTCGGGTTAGGGTGTTAAGGATAGGGTTAGGTTTAGGGTTACGTTAGGTTTAGGGTTAGGGTTAGGGTAAGGGTATGTGTTAGGGTTAGGGTTAGGGTTAGGGTTAGCGTTAGGGTAAGGGTAATGGTTAGGGTTAGGGTTAGGGTTAAGGTAAGGTTAAGTTTTAGGGTTTTGTTTAGGGTTAGATTTAGGGTAAGGGGTAGGCTTAGGTTTAGGGTAACGTTATGTTTTAGGGTTAGGATTAGGTTTAGGGTTAGGTTTAGGGTAAGGGTTGGGGTTAGGTTTAGGGTAAGGGTAAGTTTTAGGGTTAGGGTTAGGGTTAGGGTAAAGGTAAGGTTTAGGTTTAGGGTTAGGGTTAGGTTTAGGGTTAGGGTAAGGGTAAGGGTTAGGGTTAGGCTTACTCTAAGGGTAAGGGTTAGGGTTAGGGTTAGGTTTAGGGTTAGGATAAGGGTAAGGGTTAGGGTTTGGGTTATGGTTAGGGGTTAGGGTTAGGGTTAGGGTTAGGGTAAGGGTAATGGGTAGGGTTAAGGTTAGGGTTAGGGTTAGTTTTAGGGTTAGCGGTAGGGTTAGGGTAAGTGTAAGGGTTAAGGTTAGGAATAAGTTTAGGGCTAGGGTAAGTGTTAGGGTTAGGGTTAGGGTTAGGGTTAGGGTAAGTGTTAGGGTTATGGTTGGGGTAAGGATTAGGTTTAGGGTTAGGGTTAGGTTAAGTGTAAGGGTTAGGGTTAGGGTTAGGGTTAGGGTATGGGTAATGGTTAGGGTTAAGGTTAGGGTTAGGGTTAGTTTTAGGGTTAGTGGTAGGGTTAGGTTAAGGGTACGGGTAAGCTTTAGGGTTAAGTTTAGGGTTGGGATTAGGTTTAGGGTTAGGGTTAGGGTAGGGTAATTGTAAGGGTTAGAGTTAGGATTATAGTAGGGGTTAAGGTTAGAGTTAGGTTTAGGGTTAAGGTAAGGGTAAGGATTAGGGTTAGGGTTAGGATTAGGTTTAGGGTAAGGGTTAGGGTTAGGTTTAGGGTAAGGGTAAGGGTAAAGTTTAGGGTTAGGGTTAGGATTAGGTTTTTGGTTAGGGTTAGGGTTAGAGTAAGGGTTAGGGTTAGGGTTAGTATTAGGGTTAGGGTTTGGGTAAGGTTTAGGTTTAGGGTTAGAGTTAGTTTTATGGTTAGTGTTAGTGTAGGGTAAGTGTTAGGGTTAGGGTTAGGGTTAGGTTTAGCGTTGGGGTTAAGGTTCGGGTTAGGGTAAGTGTTAGGGATAGGGTTAGGTTTAGGGTTAGTTTAGGTTTAGGGTTAGGGTTAGGGTAAGGGTATGTGTTAGGGATAGGGTAAGGGTTAGGGTTATGGTTAAGGTAAGGGTAAGGCTTAGGGTTAGGGTTAGGTTTAGTGTAAGGGGTAGGGTTAGGATTAGGGTAACGGTATGTTTTAGGGTTAGGGTTATGGTTAGGGTTAGGTTTAGGGTAAGGGTTAGGGTAAGGTTTAGGGTAAGGGAAAGTTTTAGGGTTAGGGTTAGGGTTAGGGTAAAGGTAAGGGTTAAGGTTAGGGTTAGGGTTAGGTTTTGGGTTAGGGTAAGGGTAAGGGTTAGGGTTAGGCTTACTCTAAAGGTAAGGGTTAGGTTTAGGGTTAGGTTTAGGGTTAGGATAAGGGTAAGGGTTAGGGTTTGGGTTATGGTTAGGGGTTAGGGTTAGGGTTAGGTTAAGGGTAAGGGGCAGAGTTAAGGTTAGGGTTAGGGTTTGGGTTAAGGTAAGGGTAAGGGTTACGGTTAGGGTTAGGGTTAGGGTTTACAGTTAGGGTTAGGTTTAGGATTAGGGTTAGAGTAAGGGTAAGGGATAGGGTTAGGATTAGGTTTAGGGTTAGGCTTAGGGTAAGGGTAAGGATTAGGGTTAGGGTAAGCGTTAGGGTTAAGGTTAGGGTTAGGGTTAGGGTTAATGTTAGGGTAAGGGTAAGGGGTAGAGTTAGGGTTAGGGTTAGGGTTAGGGTTAAGGTAAGGGTAAGGGTTAGGGTTAGGTTTAGGGTTAGGGTTAGGGTAAGGGTAAGGGTTAGGTTTAGGATTAGGGTTAGGTTTAGGGTTAGGGTTAGGGCTAGGGTTAGTGTAAGGGTAAGCTTTAGGGTTAAGTGTAGGGTTGGGGTTAAGTTTAGGGTTAGGGTTAGAGGAGGGTAAGACTAAGGGTTAGAGTTAGGATTATGGTATTGGTTAAGGTTAGAATTAGGTTTAGGGTTGAGTTAAGGGTAAGGATTAGGGTTAGGGTTAGGATTAGGTTTAGGGGAAGGGTTAGGGTTAGGTTAAGGGTAAGGGTAAAGTTTAGGGTTAGGGTTATGGTTAGTGTCAGGTCAAGGGTAAGGGTTAGGGTTAGGTTTAGGGTTAGGTTTAGGGTTAGGGTAAGGGTAAGTGTTAGGGTTAGGGTTAGGGTAAGGGTTAGGGTTAGGGTTAGGGTAGGGGTTAGGGTAAGGATAAGTGTTAGGGTTAGGGTTAGGGTTAGGATAAGGGTAAGGGTTAGAGTCAGGGTTAGTGTCAGGGTTAGGGTTATTATTAGGGTTAGGGGTTAGTGTTAGGGTTAGTGTTAGGGTAAGGGTTAGGGTTAGGGGATAGATTTAGTGTTAAGGTTAGGTTTAGGGTTATGGTTAGGTTTAGGGTTAGGGTTAGGGTTATGATAAGGGTTAGGGTTAGGGTTAGGGTAAGTGTTAGGGTTAGGATTAGGATTAGTGTAAGTGTTAGGGTTAGGGTTATGGTTATGGTTAGGGTAAGGTTTAGGGTTAGGGTTAGGGTTAGGTTAAGGGTAAGGGATAGGGTTAGGGTTAGTGTTAGGTTTAGGTTTAGGTTTAGGGTTAGGGTTAGGGTTAGGGTAAGGTTTAGGGTTAAGTTTAGGATTAGGGTTAGGGTTAGGGTTAGGGTTAGGGTTTGGGTAAGGGTAAGGGTTAAGGTTAGGATTAGGGTTAGGGTTAGGGGAGGGTTAGGGTTAGGGTTAGGGTTAGAGTTAGGGTTAGGGTTAGGGTTAGGGCTAGGGTAAGGGAAAGGTTTAGACTTAGGTTAGGTTTAGGTATTGTGTTGGGGTTAAGGTTAGAGTTAGGGTAAGGTTTAGGGTTAGGGTTAGGGTTAGGTTAAGGGTAATTGTTAGGGTTAGGTTTACGGTTAGGGTAAGTGTAAGGGTTAGGGTCAGGGTTAGGGCTAGGGTATGGCTAATGGTTAGGGTTAAGGTTAGGGTTAGGGTTAGTTTTAGGGTTAGGGGTAGGGTTAGGGTAAGTGTAAGGTTTAAGGTTAGGATTAAGTTTAGGGCTAGGGTAAGTGTTGGGTTTAGGTTTAGTGTTAGGGTTAGGGTAAGTGTTAGGGTTAGGGGTAGGGTAAGGGTTAGGTTTAGGGTTAGGGTTAGGTTAAGGGTAAGGGTTAGAGTTAGGGTTAGGGTTAGGGTATGGGTAAGGGTTAGAGTTAAGGTTAGGGTTAGGGTTAGTTTTAGGGTTAGGGGTAGGGTTAGGATAAGGGTAAGGGTTAAGGTTACGATTAGGGTTAGGGCTAGGGTAAGGGTTAGGGTTAGGGTTAGGTTTAGGGTAAGGTTAAGGTTTAGGTTTAGTGTTAGGGTTAGGGTTAGGGTTAAGATTAGGGTTAGGTTTAGGGTTAGGGTAAGGGTAGGGGTTAGATTTAGGGTTACGGTTAGGGTAAGGGTTAGGGTTAGGGTTAGGGTTAAGGTAGGGGTTAGGGTAAGGGAAGTGTTATGGCTAGGGTTAGGCTTAGGCTTGGGGTAAGGTTTAGGGTTAGGGGTTAGAGTTAGTATTAGGGTTAGGTTAGGGTTAGGGTTAGGGTTAGGATAAGGATTAGGGTAAGGGTTAGGGTAAAGGTTAGTGTTAGGGTTAGGGTTAGTGCAAGTGTTAGGGTTAGGGTTAGGGTTAGGGTAAGGGTTAGGATTAGGGTTAGAGTTAGGGTAAGGGTAAGGGTTAGGGTTAGGTTTAGGGTTATGTTTAGGGTTAGGGTTAGAGTTAGGGTTAGGGTTAGGTTTAGGGTTAGGATTAGGGTTAGGGTTAGGATAAGGGTTAAGGTTAGGGTTAGGTGTAGGGTTAGATTAGGGTAAGGGTAAGGGTTAGGATTAGCGTCAGGGTTAGGTTTAGTGTTGGGGTCAAGGTTATGGTTAGGGTAAGGGTTAGGGTTAGGGTTAGGTTTAGGGTTAGGTTAGGGTTAGGGTGAGGGTTAGGGTAAGGGTAGGTGTTAGGGTTAGGGTTAGGGTTAGGGTTAGGGGTTAGGGTTAGGGTTAGGGTTAGGGATAGGGTTATGGTTAGTGTTAGGGTAAGGGTTAGTGTTAGGGGTTAGATTTAGTGTTAGGGTTAGGTTAAGGGTTATGGTTAGGGTTAGGGTTAGGGTTAGGATAAGGGTTAGGGTTAGGGTTAGGGTAAGTGTTAGGGTTAGGGTTAGGGTTAGGGTAAGTGTTAGGTTTAGGGTTAGGTTTAGGGTTAGGGTTAGGTTAAGGGTTAGGGTTAGGCTTATGGTTAGGGTAAGGGTTAGTGTTAGGGTTAGGGTTAGGGTAGGGGTTAGGGTAAGGGAAGTGTTATGGTTAGGGTTTGGCTTAGGGTTGGGGTAAGGGTTAGCGTTAGGGGTTAGAGTTAGTATTAGGGTTAGGGTTAGGGTTAGGGTTAGGATAAGGGTTAGGGTTACGGTTAGGGTTAGTGTTAGGGTTAGGTTTAGGGTTAGTGTAAGTGTTAGGGTTAGTGTTAGGGTTAGGGTTAGGGTGAGGGTTAGGGTTAGGGTTAGGGTTAGGGTAAGGGTAAGGTTTAGGGTTAGGGTTAGGGCTATGTTTAGGGTTAGGGTTAGAGTTAGGGTAAGGATAAGGGTTAGGGTTAAGGTTAGGGTTAGGGTTAGGTTTAGGGTTAGAGTTAGGGTTCGGGTAAGAATAAGGGTTAAGGTTAGGATTAGGGTTAGTGTTAGGATAAGGGTTAAGGTTAGGTTTAGGTGTAGGGTTAGGTTAGGGTAAGGGTAAGGGTTAGGATCAGCGTTACGGTTAGGTTTAGTGTTGGAGTCAAGGTTATTGTTAGGGTAAGGGTTATGGTTAGGGGTAGGTTTAGGGTTAGGTTTAGGGTTAAGTTAGGGTTAGGGTTAGGGTTAGGGTAAGGGTGTGTTAGGGTTAGGGTTACGGTTAGGGTTAACGTTAGGGTAAGGGTAAGGATTTGAGTTAGGGTTAGGGTTAAGGTAAGGTTAAGGTTTAGGGTTAGGGTTAGTGTTAGGGTTAGGTTTAGGCTAAGGGTAAGGTTTAGGTTTAGGGTTAGGTTAGGGTTAGGTTAAGGGTAAGGGTTAGGGTTAGGTTTAGGGTTAGGGTAAGGGTAAGGGTTAGGGTTAGGGTTACGGTTAGGGTTAGAGTAAGGGTAAGGGTTAGGGTTAGGGTTAGGTTTAGGGTTAGGGTTAGGGTTAGGGTAAGGAGAAGAGTTAGGGTTAAGGTTAGGGTTAGGGTTATTTTTAGGGTTAGGGGTAGGGTTAGGGTAAGGTTAAGGGTTAGGATTAGGATTAGGGTTAGGGTTAGGGTAACTGTTAGGGTTAGGGTTAGGTTTAGGGTTATGGTTAGTGTAAGGGTAATGGTTAGAGTTAGGGTTAGGGTTAGGTTTAGGTTTAGTGTTGGGGTTAAGTTTAGGGTTGGGGTAAGGGTTAGGGTTAGGGTTAGGTTTAGGATTAGGTTTGGGTTAGGGTTGGGGTTAGGGTTAGGGTCAGGGTTAGGGTAAGGGTATGTTTTAGGGTTAGGATTAGGGTTAGGGTTAGAGTTAGGGGTAGGCTAAGTGTTAGGGTTAGGTTTAGGGTTAAGGTAAGTGTAAGGGTTATGGTTAGGGTTAGGGTTAGTTTTAGGGTAAGGTTGAGGGTTAGGTTTAGGGTAAGGGTTAGGTTTAGGGTTAGGGTTGGGGTTAGGGTTATGTTAAGGGTAAAGGGTTAGGGTTAGGGAGAAGGTTAGGTTTAGGGTTAGGGTAACGGTAAGGGTTAGTGTTAGGGTTATGGTTAGGATTAGGGTTAGGGGTTAGGGTTAGGGTTAGGCTTAGGTTTAGGTAACGGTTAGGGTTAGGGGTTAGGGTTAGTGTTAGGCTTGGGTTAATTGTTAGGGTTTGGGTTAGGGTTAGGGTTAGGATAAGGGTTAGGGTTAGGGTTAGGTTAAGTGTTAGTGTTAGGGTTAGGGTTAGGGTTAGGGTAAGGGTTAGGGCTAGGGTTATGTTTAGGGGTTAGGGTTAGGTTTAGGGTAAGAGTAAGCGTTAGTGTTAGGGTTAGGGTTAGGGTTAAGATTAGGGTTAGGGTTGGATAAGGGTAAGGGTTAGGGTTAGGTATAGGGTTAGGTTTAGGGTAAGGGTGAGGGTTATGGTTAGGGTTAGGGTTAGGATTAGGGTTAGGGTTAGGTTTAGTGTAAGGGTAAGGGTTATGGATAGGGTTAGGGTAAGGGTTAAGGTTAGGGGTTAGGCTTAAGGTTAGTGTAAGTTTAAGATTTAGTGTTAGGATTAGGGTTAGGTTTAGGGTAAGCGTTAGGGTTAAGGTTAGGGTTAGGTTGAGGTTAAGTGTTATGGTTAGGGTTAGGGTTAGGGTAAGGGTAAGGGTTAGGGTTAGAGTTAAGGTTATGGTTATTTTTAGGTTTAGGGTTAGGGTTAGGGTTAGGGTAAGGTTACGGGTTAGGGTTGGGTTTAGGGTTAGGGTTAGTGTAAGGGTTAGGGTTAGGGTGAGGGTTAGGTTTAGGGTTAGGGTTAGGGTAAGGGGAAGGGATAGGGTTAGGGTTAGGTTTGGTGTTGGGGTTAAGGTTAGGGTTAGGGTAAGGGTTAGGGTTAGGTTTAGGGGAAGATTTACGGTTAGGTTAGGGTTAGGGTTAGGGTTAGTTAAGGGTATGTGTTAGGGTTAGGGTTAGGGTAAGTGTATGTGTTAGGGTTAGAGTTAGGGTTAGGGTTAGGGTTAGCGTTAGGGTTAGACTAAGTGTTAGGGTTAGGTATAGTGTTAAGATAAGGGTAAGGGTTAGGGTTAGGGTTAGGTTAAGGGTAAGGTTCATGTTTAGGGAGAGGGTTAGGTTTAGGGTTAGGGTTAGGGTTAGGTTTTGGGTAAGGGTAAGGGTTAGGGTTAGGGTTATGGTTATGGTTAGGGTTAGGGGTTAGGGTTAGGGTTAAGGTTAGTGTTAGGTAAGTGTTAGGGTTAGCGGTTAGTGTTTGTGTTAGGGTTTTGTTAAGGGTTAGTGTTAGGGTTAGTGTAAGTGTTAGTGTTAGAGTTAGGGTTAAGGTTAGGGTAAGGATTAGGGTTAGGGTTAGGGTCAGGGGTTAGGGTTAGGGTTAGGGTTAGGTTTAGGGTTAGGTAAGGGTTAGTGTTAGGGGTTAGGGTTAGTGTTAGGGTTAGTTTAAGGGTTAGGGTTAGGGTTAGGGTTAGGATAAGGGTTAGGGTTAGGGTTAGGGTAAGAGTAAGTGTTAGTGTTAGGGTTAGGGTTAGGGTTAGGTTAAGGGTTAGTGTTATGTTTAGGGTTAGCTATAGGGTTTGCGTTAATGTTAGGTTTAGGGTTAGGGTAAGTGTAAGGGTTAGGGTTAGGGTTAGGATTAGGGTTAGGGTGAGGGTAACGGTTAGGTTAGGGTCAGGGTTAGGGGTTATAGTTTGGGTTAGGTTTACGGTTAGGCTTAGGGTAAGGGTAAGGGGTAGGGTTTGGGATAGGGTTAGGGTTAGGGTTGGGTTTAGGGTTAGGGTTATGTAAGGGTTAGGGTTAGGGATTAGGGTGAGGATAAGCGTTAGGGTTAGGGTTAGGGTTAGGGTAAGAGTAAGTGTTAGGGTTAGGGTTAGGGTTAGGGTAAGGGTTAGTGTTATGGTTAGGGTTAGGGTTAGGGTTTGCGTTAATGTTAGGTTTAGGGCTAGGGTAAGTGTAAAGGTTAGGGTTAGGGTTAGGATTAGGTTTAGGGTAAGGGTAGTGGTTAGGGTTAGGGTCAGGATTAGGGGTTATGGTTAGGGTTAGGTTTACGGTTAGGGTTAGGGTAAGGGTAAGGGTTAGGGTTAGGAATAGGGTTAGGGTTAGGGTTGGGTTTAGGTTAGGGTTAGTGTAAGTGTAAGGGTTAGGGTTAGGGTTAGGGTGAGGATTAAGTTTAGGGTTAGGGTTAGGGTTAGGGTAAGGGTTAGGTTTAGGGTTATGGTTAGGTTCAGGGTTAGGGTTAGGGTTAGGGTAAGGGTAAGGGTTAGGGTCAATGTTAGGGTTAGGGTTAGCGTTAGGGTTAAGGTAAGGGTAAGGGTTAGGGTTACGTTTAGGGTTAGGTTTGGGGTAAGGGTAAGGGTTAGGTTTAGGGTTAGGGTTAGGGTTAGGGTTACGGTTAGGGTTAGGGACAGGATAAGGTTTAGGGTTTGGGTTAGGTTTAGTGTTTCGGTTAAGGTTAGGTTTAGGGTAAGGGTTAGGGTTAGGGTTAGGGTTAGGGTTAGGTGTAGGGTTACGGTTAGGGTTAGGGTTACGGTTAGGGTAAGGGTATGTGTTAGGGTTAGGGTTAGGGTTAGGTTTAGGTTAAGGGTAAGGTTTAGGGTTAGGGTTAGCGTAAGGGTAAGGGTTAGGGTTAAGATTAGTGTTAAGGTAAGGGTAAGGGTTAGGGTTAGGGTTAGGGTTAGGTTTAGGGTAAGGGTAAGGGTTAGTTTTAGGGTTAGGGTAAGGGTAAGGGTTAGGGTTTGGGTTAGGGTTAGGTTAGGGGTTAGGGTAAGGGTAAGGGTTAGGTTTAGGTTTAGGGTAAGGGTTAGTGTTGGGGTTAGGGTTAGGTTAGGGGTTATGGTAATTGTAAGTGTTGGATTTAGGGTTAGGGTTAGGATACTGTTAAGGGTTAGGGTTAGGGTTAGGGTTAGGGGTTAGGGTAAGTGTTAGGGTTAGGTGTTAGAGTTAGTGTTAGGGTTAGGTTAAGGGATAATGTTAGGGTTAGGGTTAGGGTAGGGATAGGTTAAGGGTTAGCGTTAGGGTAAGGGTAATGTTAGGGTTAGGGTTAGTGTTAAGGTAAGGTTAAGGGTTAGGGTTAGGGTTAGGGTTAGGGTAAGGGTAAGGGTTAGGGTTTGGGTTAGGGTTAGGTTAGGTTTTAGGGTAAGGGTAAGGGTTAGGTTTAGGGTTAGGGTAAGGGTTAGTGTTGGGATTAGGGTTAGGTTAGGGGTTATGGTAATTGTAAGTGTTAGGTTTAGGGTTAGAGTGAGGATAAGGTTAAGAGTTAGGGTGAGGGTTAGGGTTAGGGGTTAGGGTTAGGTTTAGGGGTTAGAGTTACAGGTAGGGTTAGGGTTAGGGTTAGGTTAAGGGTTAGGGTTAGGGGTTAGATTTAGTGTTAGGGTTAGGTTAATGGTTAGGATTAGGGTTAGGGTTAGGGTTAGGATAAGGTTTAGGTTCAGGGTTATGGTTAGGGGTAGGGTAAGGGTTAGGGTTAGGGTTAGGGTGTTAAGGTTAGGCTTAGGGTTAGGGTTAGTGTAGGGGAAGGGTTAGGGTTAGGGTCAGGGTTGGGGGTTATGGTTAGGGTTAGGTTTACGGTTAGGTTTAGGGTAAGGGTAAGGGGTAGGGTTAGGGTTAGGGTTAGGTTATGGTTAGGGTTAGGGTAAGGGTTAGGTTTAGGGTTAATGTTAGTTTCAGGGTTAGGGTTAGGGTTAGGGTTAGGGTAAGGGTAAGGGTTAGGGTTAAGGTTAGGTTTAGGGTTAGCGTTAAGGTTAGGGTTAGGGTAAGGGTAAGGGTTAGGTTTAGGGTTAGGTTTAGGGTTAGGGTTAGGGTTAGGGTTAGGGAAAGGATAAGGGTTAGGGTTTGGGTTTGGTTTAGTGTTTCGGTTAAGTTTAGGGTTAGGGTAAGGGTTAGGGTTAGGGTTAGGGTTAGGTTTAGGGTTAGGTGTAGGGTTACGGTTAGGGTTAGGGTTAGGTTTAGGGTAAGGGTATGTGTTAGGGTTAGGGTTAGGGTTAGGTTTAGGGTAATGGTAAGGGTTAGGGTTAGCATTAGAGTAAGGGTAAGGGTTATGGTTAGGGTTAGTGATAAGGTAAGGGTAAGGGTTAGTGTTAGGGTAAGGGTTAAGTTTAGGGTAAGGGTTAGGGTTAGGTTTAGGGTTAGGGTAAGGGTAAGGGTTAGGGTTGGGGTTAGGGTTAGGGTAAGGGTTAGGGTTAGGTTTAGGGGTAGATTTAGGGTTAGGTTAGGGTTAGGGTTAGGGTAAGGGTATGTGTTAGGGTTAGGGTTAGGGTTAGGGTTAGGGTTAGCGTTAGGTTTAGACTAAGTGTTAGGGTTAGGTATAGTATTACGATAAGGGTAAGGGTTAGGGTTAGGGTTAGGTTAAGGGTAAGGGTCATGTTTAGGGAGAGGGTTAGGTTTAGGGTTAGGGTTAGGGTTAGGTTTAGGGTAAGGGTAAGGGTTAGGGTTAGGGTTATGGTTATGGTTAGGGTTAGCGATTAGGGTTAGAGTTAAGGTTAAGTTTTGGTAAGGGTTAGGGTTAGCGGTTAGTGTTTGTGTTAGGGTTTTGTTAAGGGTTAGTGTTAGGGTTAGGGTAAGTGTTAGTGTTAGAGTTAGGGTTAAGGTTAGGGTAAGGATTAGGGTTAGGGTTAGGGTCAGGGGTTAGGGTTAGGGTTAGGGTTAGGTTTAGGGTTAGGTAAGGGTTAGGGTTAGGGGTTAGGGTTAGTGCTAGGGTTAGTTTAAGGGTTAGGGTTAGGGTTAGGGTTAGGATAAGGGTTAGGGTTAGGGTTAGGGTTAGGGTAAGAGTAAGTGTTAGTGTTAGGTTTAGGGTTAGGGTTAGGGTAAGGGTTAGTTTTATGTTTAGGGTTAGCTTTAGGTTTTGCGTTAATATCAGGTTTAGGGTTAGGGTTAGTGTAAGGGTTAGGGTTAGCGTTAGTATTAGGGTTAGGGTAAGGGTAAGGGTTAGGTTAGCGTCAGGGTTAGGGGTTATAGTTTGGGTTAGGTTTACGGTTAGGGTAGGGTAAGGGTAAGGGTTAGGGTTAGGGATAGGTTTAGGGTTAGGGTTGGGTTTAGGGCTAGGGTTAGGTAAGGGTTAGGTTTAGGGATTAGGGTTAGGATAAGCGTTAATGTTAGGGTTAGGGTTAGGGTAAGAGTAAGTGTTAGGTTTAGCGTTAGGGTAAGGGTTAATGTTATGGTTAGGGTTAGGTTTAGGGGTTGCGTTAATATTAGGTTTATGGCTAGGGTAAGTGTAAGGGTTAGGGTTAGGGTTAGGATTAGGTTTAGGGAAAGGATAAGGGTTAGGGTTTGGGTTAGGTTTAGTGTTTCGGTTAAGGTTAGGGTTAGGGTAAGGGTTAGGGTTAGGGTTAGGTTTAGGGTTAGGTGTAGGGTTACGGTTAAGGTTAGGGTTAGGGTTAGGGTTAAGGTAAGGGTTAGGTTTAGGGTTAGGGTTAGGTTGAGGGTTAGGGTTAGGGTTAGGGATAGGGTTAGGGTTAGGGTTGGGTTTATGGTTAGGGTTAGTGTAAGTGTAAGGGTTAGGGTTAGGGTTAGGGTGAGGGTTAAGGTTAGGGTTAGGGTTAGGGTTAGGTTAAGGATTAGGTTTAGGGTAATGGTAAGGATTAGGGATAAGGATAGAGTTAGGGTTAGCGTTAGGGATACGGTAAGGGTACGGATTAGGGTTACGTTTAGGGTTAGGTTTGCGGTAAGGGTAAGGGTTAGGTTTAGGTTTAGGGTTAGGGTTAGAGTTAGGGTTAGGGCAAGGATAAGGGTTAGGGTTTGGGTTAGGTTTAGTTTTTCGGTTAAGGTTAGGGTTAGGGTAAGGGTTAGGGTTAGGGTTAGGGTCAGGATTAGGGTTAGGTGTAGGGTTACGGTTAGGGTTAGGGTTACGGTTAGGGTAAGGGTATGTGTTAGGGTTAGGGTTAGGGTTAGGTTGAGGGTAAGGGTAAGGTTTAGGATTAGGGTTAGCGTAAGGGTAAGGGTTAGGGTTAGGGTTAGTGTTAAGGTAGGGTAAGGGTTAGGGTTAGGGTTAGGGTTAGGTTTAGGATAAGGGTTAGGGTTAGGTTTAGGGTTAGGGTAAGTGTAAGGGTTAGGGTTTGGGTTAGGGTTAGGTTAGGGTTTAGGGTAAGGGTTAGGGTTAGGTTAGGGTTAGGGTTAGGGTTAGGGTTAGGGTTAGGTTTAGGGTAAGGGTTAGTGTTGGGGTTAGGGTTAGGTTAGGGGTTATGTTAATTGTAAGTGTTGGATTTAGGGTTAGGGTTAGGATACTGTTAAGGGTTAGGGTTAGGGTTAGGGTTAGGGGTTAGGGTAAGTGTTAGGGTTAGCGGTTAGTGTTAGTGTCAGGGTTAGGTTAAGGGATAGGGTTAGGGTTAGGGTTAGGGTTAGGGTAAGGCTTAGGGTTAGGTTTAGGGTTAGGGTAAGTGTTAGGGTTGGGGTTAGGGTTAGGTTAGGGGTTAGTGTAAGGGTAAGGGTTAGGTTTAGAATTAGGGTAAGGGTTAGTGCTGGGGTTAGGGTTAGGTTAGGGGTTAGGGTTAGGGTTAGGGTTAGGGGTTAGAGTTAGGTTTAGGGTTAGGTTAGGGGTTATGGTAATTGTGTTAGGTTTAGGGTTAGGGTTAGGATAAGGTTGAGGGTTAGGGGTAGGGTTAGGGTTAGGGGTTAGGGTTAGGGTTAGGGGTTAGAGTTAAGGGTAGGGTTAGGGTTAGGGTAAGGTTAAGGGTTAGGGTTAGGGGTTAGAGTTGGTGTTAGGGTTAGTTTAAGGGTTAGGGTTAGGGTCAGGTTTAGGGAAAGGTTAAGGGTTAGGGTTTGGGTTAGGTTTAGTGTTTCGGTTAAGGTTAGGGTTAGGGTAAGGGTTAGGGTTAGGGTTAGGGTTAGGTTTAGGGTTAGGTGTAGGGTTACGGTTAGGGTTAGGGTTAGGTTTAGGTTTAGGGTAAGGGTAAGGTTTAGAGTTAGGGTGTTAGGGTAAGGGTAAGGGTTAGGGTTAGGCTTAGTGTTAAGGTAAGTGTAAGGGTTAGGGTTAGGGTTAGGGTTAAGTTTAGGGTAAGGGTTAGGGTTAGGGTTAGATTTAGGGTTAGGTGTATTGTTACGGTTAGGGTTAGGTTTAGGGTTAGGGTAAGCTTTAGGGTTAGCGTTAGGGTAAGGGTTAGGGTTAGGGTTAGTGTTAAGGTAAGGGTATGGGTTAGGGTTAGGGTTAGGGTTAGGGTTAGGTTTAGGGTAAGTGTTAGGGTTAGGTTTATTGTTAGGTTAAGGATAAGGGTTAGGGTTGGTGTTAGGGTTAGGTTAGTTGTTATGGTAATTGTAAGTGTTAGGTTTAGGGTTAGGGTTAGGATAAGGTTAAGGTTTAGGTTTAGGGTTAGGGTTAGGGTTAGGGTTTAGGGTTAGTGTTAGGGTTAGGGGTTAGAGTTAGGGTTAGGGTTAGGTTAGGGGTTATGGTAATTGTCAGTGTTAGGTTTAGGGTTAGGGTTAGGATAAGATTAAGGATTAGGGTTAGGGTTAGGGGTTATGTTTAGGGTTAGGAGTTAGAGTTAGGGTTAGGGTTAGGGTTAGGGTTAGGGTAAGGGTTAGGGTTAGGGGTTAGAGTTAGTGTTAGGGTGAGGTGAAGGGTTAGGGTTAGGGTTAGGGTTAGGGTTAGGATAAGGTTTAGGTTCAGGGTTATGGTTAGGGTTAGGGTAAGGTTAGGGTTAGGGTTAGGGTTAGGGTAAGGGTTAGGGTTAGGGGTTAGAGTTAGTGTTAAAGTTAGGTTAAGGGTTATGGTTAGGTTTAGGTTTAGGATAAGGTTTAGATTCAGGGTTATGGTTAGGGTTAGGGTAAGGGTTAGCGTTAGGGTTAGGGTTAGGGTTAGGTTAAGGGTTAGGGTTATGGTTAGGGTTAGGGTAACTGTAAGGGTTAGGGTTAGGGTTAGGTTTAGGGTTAGGGTTAGGGTTAGTGTAAGGGTAAGTGTTAGGGTTATGGTGAGGGTTAGGATTAGGTTTAGGGTTAGGGTTAGGATTAGGGTAAGGGTTAGGGTTAGGGTTAGGGTTAGAGTAAGGTTAGGGTTAGGGTTAGGTTAAGGGTAACGGTCATGGTTAGGGAAAGGGTTAGGTTTAGGTTAGGGTTAAGGTTAGGTTTAGGGTAAGGGTAAGGGTTAGGGTTAGGGTTATGGTTATGATAGGGTTAGGGGTTCGGGTTAGGGTTAAGGTTAGGGTTAGGTAAGGGTAAGGGTTAGCGGTTAGGGTTTGTGTTAGGGTTGGGTTAAGGGTTAGAGTTAGGGCTATGGTTAAGTTAAGGGTTAGGGTGAGGGTTAGGGTTAGGATAAGGGTTAGGGTTAGGATTAGGGTTAGGGTAAGTGTAAGTGTTAGTGTTAGGGTTAGGGTTAGGGTAAGGGTTAGTTTTATGGTTAGGGTCAGGTTTAGGGTTTGCCTTAATGTTAGGTTTAGGGTAAGTGTAAGGGTTAGGGTTAGGGTTAGGATTAGGGTTAGGGTAAGGGTAAGGGTTAGGGTTAGGGTCAGGGTTAGTGGTTATGGTTAGGGTTAGGTTAAGGGTAACGGTCATGGTTAGGGAAAGGGTTAGGTTTACGGTTAGGGTTAAGGTACGGTAAGGTGTAGTGTTAGGGATAGGTTTAGGGTTAGGGTTGGGTTTAGGTTTAGGGCTAGTGAAAGTGTAAGGCTTAGGGTTAGGGTTAGGGTGAGGGGTAAGTTTAGGGTTAGGGTTAGTGCTAGGGTAAGGGTTAGGTTTAGGGTTAGGCTTAGGTTCAGGGTTAGGGTTAGGGTCAGGGTTAGGGTAAGGGTAAGGTTTAGGGTTAAGGTTAGGGTTAGGGTTAGCGTTAGGGTTACGGTAAGGGTACTCATTAGGGTTAGGTTTAGGGTTAGGGTTAGGGTAAGGGTAAGAGTTAGGTTTAGGGTTAGGGTTAGATTTTGGGTAAGGGGAAGGGTTAGAGTTAGGGTAAGGGTTAGGGTTTGGTTTAGGGTTAGGTTTAGGGTTGGAGTAAGGTTAGGGTTAGGGTTAGGGTAAGGGTAAGATTTAGGGTTAGGGTTAGGGTTAGGGTAAGGGTAAGATTTAGGGTTAGGGTTAGGGTTAGGGTAAGGGTAAGGGTTAGGCTTAGGGTTAGTGTTAGGGGTTACGGTTAGCATTAGGTTTAGGGTTAGAGTAAGGGTAAGGGTTAGGGTTAAGGTTAGGTTTAGGGTTAGGGTTAGTGTAAGTCTTAGGTTTAGGGTTAGGATTAGGTTTAGGATTAGGGTTAGGTTTAGGGTTAGGGTTAGGGTTAGGGTAAGGGTAAGGGTTAGGTTTAGGGTTAGGTTTAGGTTTAGGGTTAGGGTTAGGGAAAGGATAAGGGTTAGGTTTAAGGTTAGGTTTAGGGTTAGGGTTAGGGTTAAGATTAGGGTTACGGTTAGGGTAAGGGTTAGGGTTTGGTTTAGTGTTAGGGTTAGGGTTAGTGTAAGAGTTAGGGTAGGGTTAGGGTTAGGGTTAGGTTTAGGGTTAGGGTTAGGGTTAGGGTTAGTGTAAGGGTAAGGGTTAGGGTTAAGGTTAGGATTAGGGTTAGGTTTAGGTTTAGGGTTAGGGTTAAGTTTAGGGGTTAGGGTTAGAGTTAGGTTTAGGTTTAGGTAAGGGTTAGGGTTAGGGGTTAGGGTTAGTGTTAGGGTTAGGTTAAGGGTTAGGGTGAGGGTTAGGGATAGGATAAGGGTTAGGTTAAGGTTAGGGTAAGGGTCAGGGTTAAGGTTAGGGTTAGGGTTAGGGTAAAAGTTAGGGTTAGGGTTAGGGTTAATGTTAGGGTAAGGGTTAGTGTTATGGTTAGGGTTATGTTTAAGGTTTTCGTTAATGTTAGGTTTAGGGTTAGGGTAAGTGTAAGGGTTAGGGTTAGGGTTAGGATTAGGGTTAGGGTAAGGGTAAGGGTTAGGGTTAGGGTCAGGGGTAGGGGTTATGGTTAGGGTTAGGTTTACGGTTAGGGTTAAGGTAAGGGTAAGGGGTAGGGTTAGGGATAGTGTTAGGGTTAGGGTTGGGTTAAGAGTTAGCGTTAGGGTAAGGGTAAATGTTAGGGTTAGGGTTAGTGTTAAGGTAAGGGTAAGGGTTAGGGTTAGGGTTAGAGTTAGCTTTAGGGTAAGGTTTAGGGTTAGGTTAATGTAAGCGTAAGTTTTAGGGTTAGGGTTAGGGTTAGGTTAAGGGTTAGGTTTAGGGAGAGGGTTAGGTTTAGGGTTAGGGTATGGGTAAGGGTTAGGGTTAGGGTTAGGGGTTAGGGTTAGGGTTAAGGTTATGTAAGGGTTAGGGTTAGGGGTTAGGGTTGGTGTTAGGGTTGGGTTAAGGGTTAGAGTTAGGTTTAGTATAAGGGTTAGGGTTAGAGTTAGGGTAAGGGGATAGGGTTAGGGTTAGGGTTAGGGTTAGGTTTAGGGTTAGGGTTGGGGTTAGGGTTAGGGTAAGAGTAAGTTTTAGTGTTAGGGTTATGGTTAGTGTTAGGGTTAGGGTTAGGATAAGGGTTAGGGTTAGGTTTAGGGTAATAGTAAGTGTTAGTGTTAGGGTTAGGTTTAGGGTAAAGGTTAGGGTTAGGGTTACGGTTAGATTTAGTGTTTGGGTTAAGGTTCGGTTTATGTTTAGGGTAAGTGTAAGGGTTAGGTTTAGGGTTAGGATTAGGTTTAGGGTAAGGGTAAGGGTTAGGGTTAGGATTATGGTTACGGGTTATGATTAGCGTTAGGTTTAGGGTTAGGGTTAGGGTAAATATAAGGGATAGGGTTAGGGATAGGGTTAGGGTTAGGGTTGGGTTTAGTGTTAGTGTTAGTGTAAGGGTAAGTGTTAGGGTTAGGGTTAGGGTTAGGGTTAAGTTTAGGGTTATGTTTTGGGTTAGGGTAAGGGTTAGGTTTAGGGTTAGCGTTAGGTTTAGGGTTAGGGTTAGGGTTAGGGTATTGTTAGGGTAAGGGTAAGGTTAGGGTTAAGGTTAGGGTTAGGGTTAGGGTTACGGTAAGGGTACGGGATAGGGTTAGGTTTAGGGTTAGGGTTAGGGTTAGGGTAAGGGTAAGGGTTATGTTTAGGGTTATGTTTAGGTTTAGGTTTAGGGTTAGGGTTAGGGTTAGGGAATGGATAAAGGTTAGGGTTAAGGTTAGGTTTAGGTTTAGGGTTAGGGTTAGGGTAAGTGTAAGGGTTAGTGTTAGGTTTAGGGTTAGGTTTAGGGTAAGGGTAAGGGTTAGGTTTAGGGTTAGGATTAGGTTTAGCATTAGGGTTAGTGTAAGGGTAAGGGTTAGGGTTAAGGTTAGGGTTAGGTTTAGGTTTAGGGTTAGGGTTAGTTTAAGGGTAAGGGTTAGGTTTAGGGTTAGGGTTAGGGTTAGGGTAAGTTTACGGGTTAGGTTTAGGGTTAGGGTTAGGGTAAGGGTTAGGGTTAGGGTAGGGTTAGGGTTAGGGTTAGGGTAAGGTTTAGTGTTAGGGTTAGTGTTCGGGTTAGGTTTAGGGTTAGGGTAAGGGTAAGGGTTAGGGTTAGGGTAAGTGTTAGGGTTAGGGTAAGGCTTAGGGTTAGAGTTAGGGTTAGGGTAGGGGTTAGGGTAAGTGTAAGTGTTAGGGTTAGGTTTAGGGTTAGGATAAGGGTAAGGGTTAGGGTTAGGGTAAGTGTTAGGGTTAGGGTAAGGGTGAGGGTTAGGGTTAGGGTTAGGTTTAGAATTACGGTTAGGGTTAGGGTAAGGTTAAGGGTTAGGTTAGGGTTAGGGTTAGGGTAAAGGTGAGGGTTAGGGTTAGGGTTAGGGTTAAGTTTAGGGTTAGGGTTAGGGTTAGGGTTAGTGTAAAGGTAAGGGTTAGCGTTAAAGTTAGGGTTAGGTTTAGGTTTAGGGTTAGAGTTAGGGTAAGGGTAAGGGTTAGGTTTAGGTTTAGGATTAGGTTAGGGTTTAGGGTAAGTGTTAGGGTAGGGTTAGGGTTAGGTTTAGAGTTAGGGTTAGGGTAAGGGTAAGGGTTAGGGTAAGGGTAAGGGTTAGAGTTAGGTTTAGGGTCAGGGTTAGAGTTAGGTTTAGGGTTAGTTTAATGGTAAGGGTAGGGTTAGTGTTAGGGTTAGGTTTAGGGTAAGTGTTTGGGTTATGGGTTAGGCTTAGGGTTAGTGTAAGGGTTAGGGTTAATGTTAGGGTTAGGTTTAGGGTTAGGGTAAGCGTTAGGGTTAGGGTTAGAGTTAGGTTAAGTGTAAGTGTTAGGGTTAGAGTTAGGTTTAAGGTTAGGGTTAGGATAAGGGTAAGGGTTGGGGTTAGGTTTAGGGTTAGGTTTAGTGTTTCGGTTAAGGTTAGGGTTAGGGGAAGGCTTAGGGTTAGGATTAGGGTTAGGTTTAGGGTTAGGTTTAGGGTTACGGGTTAGGGTTAGGGTAAATGGTATGTGTTAGGGTTAGGGTTAGGTTTAGGATAAGGGTAAGGTTTAGGGTTAACGTTAGGGTAATGGTAAGGTTTACGGTTAGGGTTAGGGTTAAGGTAAGGGTAAGGGTTTTGGTTAGGGTTAGGGTTAAGTTTAGGGTAAGGGTTAGGGTTAGGTTTGGGGTAAGGCTAAGGTTTAGGGTTAGGTTTAGGGATAGGGTGAGGGTTAGGGTTGGGGTTAGGTTTAGGTAGGGGTCAGAGTAATTGTAAGTGTTTGGTTTAGTGTTAGTGTTAGGATAAGATTAAGGGTTAGATTTAGGGTTAGGGGTTAGGTTTATGGTTAGGGTTAGTGGTTAGGGTTAGGGTTAGGGGTAGGGGTAATGGAAGGGTTATGGTTAGGTGTTAGAGTTAGTGTTAGCGTTAGGTTAAGGGTTAGGGTTACGGTTAGGGTTAGGGTTAGGATAAAGGGTAGGATTAGGGTTAGGGTTAGGGTAAGGGTTAGGGTTAGGGTTAGAGTGTTAGGGTTAGGGATAGGGTTAGGGTTAGCGTTAGGGTAAGGGTTAGGGTTAGGGTTAGGGTAAGTATAAGTGTTAGGGTTAGAGTTAGGGTTAGGTTTAGAGTTAGGGTTAGGGTTAGGATAAGGGTAAGTGTTAGGGTTAAGGTTAGGGTTAGGGTTAGGTTTAGTGTTAGGGTTATGGTTACTGTAAGTGTAATGGTTAGGTTTAGGATTAGGGTTAGGTTTAGTTTAAGGATTAGGGTTAGGGTTAGGGTTAGGTTTAGGGTTACGGTTAGGGTAAGGGTAAGGGTTAGGGTTAGGGTTATTGTTAGGTTTAGTGTTGGGGTTTGTTGGGAGCCAGAGTGGAATCAAAGCGTACCTTGACTTGCATCAGATGATGGCTTTATTGTCTTATTGCTTTCTGGCCCTATTCTATGTAAATGTCCTGAGATTTACCATATGAATGTAACACCTGGAGGTTCCCTGGGTCAGGAGGAGGGAAGTAGGGGGAGTGGAAAATAAACGCGGCAGTCTCGGCAGTCTTTGCCTGGACTGCGGACATCCCGGACCCGGTGTGTCTGTCTCTCTTCTTTTTCTTCCTAGTCCTTGTCCCCTATTTCAGGAACCCCTATCTGCAAACCCTGGTTTGCTGCCGGTTGGCCCCGGCATCTGGCGCCCGAACAGGGACCCTGAAAATCTGGGACTAAGGTGAAGGACCCCTTCCTGTGGTGAGTAACACATCGTAGGACTATTAATAGAGGATCTTAAGAGAGAGTATAGTCAGGAGTAAAATTTATGGGTCAAGCTAATAGCCATAGGTTATTTCTACCGATCTTAACAGGCCTATTTGAAGCCCACGGAACGTGGGTGGAAAAAGGGGTGCTTCAGAGCTTCCTACAGTTTGTCGAGGTGGCATACCCGAGGTCTATAGAGGAGGAATTCCAAAAAGCCTGGCAGCGGATAGGAAAAAGAATTCAAGATTATTAAAATGTATATGGCTCCGAAAAGACCCCAGTAGAGGCTACTACTGTATGGAATTTAGTAAGTGAATACATAGATCCTCTACATGAAAATGCTGAACTTAATCTTGAATTAAGGGAACTTTATGAGTTAAAGGACCCTTCTGAAGAACCTGAGGCTGAGCCATATGCCGCAGCCCAAGAGAGTCTAAGTGAGATCTTGAAAAGGGAACAACAACCAGTAGATATTGAGTATCAGAATTCAGGTTTGAATATCAAGGAGGAAAGTTATGATGAGTCAATGGAGGGCCGGGTGGCTACGATACAGAAGAAGTTAGAAGAAATGGTACATCTTCTATCGAAAATGGGGATAGAGCAGAGAGTCCCCCCAGAAGTAGGAAAGAAATATGACCCTCAGGCCACTATGGTGTCTGATTCTAAACCTTACCCCTCACACCCACCGCCTCCGTCTGCAGCCTTACGGCCTCAATCCCTTTTTCAACCTTTAGGCAAGCCTAAAGGCCCTAGCAACAAGTCCCTTTTAACAGGCACTACAACCAGGCACAGTGCATCGCAATTAAACCTGACTCAGGCTGCTAGAGAGAGGGAAGATATTTCAGGGCCTCGATGCTTCCCTAGTTTAGTTGATCATGATGAACAAGTATACCATCAACCTGTTCCTGTTAAACTATTACAGGATTTAAAAAATGCCTGCTCCCAATATGGGCCAACTGCCCCTTTTACTCAAGTAATATTGGAGGCCGCATGTGCTGGGATTGCATGCCCAAATGACTGGAAGAGGCTTGCAGAGCATGCCTTAGTGCAGGAGAGTACTTATTATGGGAGACAGAGTTCACTGCACAGTGTCGGGCTAAAATTGAAACAAATGGGTCTAAGAACCTGCCTTACACTTTTGATCAGTTGTTAGGAGAGGGAACCTATAAAAACACCGAAGATCAATTGGGTTATGCAAAGGAGGCTTATTTACAAATAAATGCTGCGGCGAGAGAGTCTTGGAAAAAGTTACGCAATTCCAATCGTACAAAAAATTTAGTAGAAGTTAAACAGGGACCGAATGAACCTTATCTAGAATTTTTGTCTCGATTAATGGAGACTGCACACTGCCTAGTACAAGATGAGAATGCAAGGAAGAGTATAGTTAGACACATAGCCTATGAAAATGCCAACGCCGCCTGTCAGGCGGCTATCAGACCCCATAGGAATAAGGGAGGAATCACGGACTTTATTTCACTGTGTGCTGATATTGGACCCTCCCATGTACAAGGCCTTACTTTAGCCGCCGCTCCTCAAGGAAAGACTGTTACTGAGTCTCTAAAATATAGAGGTCAGCGGCATTCTCAGGATGCTAGACCCCCAGGGCGTTGCTTTTCTTGTGGACAAATAGGACATTGGATGACGCAATGCCCACGCCAGGCCAGGCAAAAGAGAGAAAAATCACCTGGCACATGTCCACGTTGTGGTAAAGGGAAGCACTGGGCTAAAGATTGCAAGTCAGCAACAAATCACAATGGCCGCCCGTATTTGGGAAACTAGAGAAGGGGCCAGCCCCTGGCCCCGCAAAACCATGGGGCAGTCCCTCCCTCTTCTCGGCCACAAGTGCATCTTCTAACAACCCCCCAAGATCAGTCTCCAGCCTCCTCCGTGCCACCCCAGGCAGTGCAGGATTGGACCTCTGTTCCTCCACCTGCTCAGTATTGACCCCAGAGATGGGGACACAAGCTCTCCCCATGGGGGTCTTCGGCCCCCTTCCCCCGGGAGTGGCTGGATTGCTGTTAGGGCGAAGTAGCTCAGCCCTTAAAGGGATACAGATTACACCTAGCAAAATTGACCAGGATTTTACTGGAGAAATCAAAGTTATGTCCTCTGCCCCGAAACACGTGGTATCGATCCCAGCTGGTCAAAAATTAGCACAATTAATACTTGTGCCTTTACCTTCCGGGGAGACTGCTAATTCCCCATGTGGACAGAGAGGATTTAGATCTTCTGATATCTATTCTGTACAAAGCATAAAACAAGAGAGGCCTGAGATGACTATATTTATACAAGAAAAGCCCTTTAAAGGAATATTAGACATTGGAGTAGATGTGTCTGTGATATCTAAAAAACATTGGCCAGCCCAATGGCCCCTGACAACCTCTATGACTTCCCTACAGGGGGTTGGGCAAGCAACTGACCCACAGCAGAGCAGTGCGATCCTTGTTTGGAGAGATGAGGAAGGGCACTCTGGTCATTTTCAGCCATTTGTCTTGGATCATCTGCCAATTAATTTATGGGGTCGTGATATCATGGAAAAAATGGGAGTGTATATGTTTAGTCCTAGTGCTGCGGTCACTAAGCAGTTACTTGAATAAGGCCTCCTCCCCTTTAGGGGACTAGGCCGAGCAGCACAGGGGGAGCTAGAGCCACTCCAACCCCAGTCTCACCCTACGAGACAAGGATTGGGGTATTCTCTAACGGGAGCTGTCGTTTGCCCTCCCCCTCATGCTGATCCCATAAATTGGCTCTCTGAACAACCGGTATGGGTCGAACAGTGGCCTCTTTCACTAGAAAAGATCATTGCAGTACAGCAGCTGGTACAGGAACAGCTGGACTTGGGACATGTGGCCCCTTCTAACTCTCCATGGAATTCTCCAATTTTTGTTATAAAGAAAAAATCAGGTAAATGGAGGCTGTTACAGGATTTGAGAAAAGTCAACGCCACTATGGAACTGATGGGGGCCCTACAGCCTGGCTTGCCTTCACCCATGGCAATCCCAAAGGATACTTAGAAGATTATTATAGATTTGAAGGATTGTTTCTATACCATACCCCTGGCGCCTCAAGACTGTAAGCGCTTTGCCTTCAGCGTCCCCTCTGTTAATTTTAAAGAACCCATGAAGGGATATCACTGGCTTGTGCTCCCACAGGGCATGGCAAATAGCCCAACTTTATGTCAAAGTTTTGTAGCTAGAGCCATTTCTTCCACTCGTGAAAAATTTTCTTCTGTTTATATTGTTCATTATATGGATGACATCTTGTTGGCTTGTTCTGACCCTATCGTCGTACGACAAGCCTTTGGACAACTAAAGCAAGATCTGAGCCTCTTTGGCCTTATAATAGCAGCTGAAAAGGTTCAGGAACACCCCCCTTTTACATATCTAGGCCATATATTAGGCCCACACTATTTTAAAACCCAAAAAATACAATTAAAAACTTCACACTTAAGAACTCTTCATGATTTTCAGCAATTCTTAGGAGATATAAATTGGCTTCGGCCTTATCTAAAGCTCTCCACAGGAGGGTTAAAACCCCTTTTTGATCTCTTAAAAGGAGCTACCAACCCTACATCCTTGCGCGAATTAAATCCTGACTCCAGGAGGGCCATCCAAATTGTCGAAAAGGCAATTTCCCAGCAACAAGTGACCTATTGTGACTATTCTAAACCATGGGGAGTTTACATTTTAGCTACTTCTCACTCCTCAACTGCTGTATTGTGGCAGGATGGCCCACTTTTATGGCTTTATCTACCATCAACACCCGGCAAAGTGCTGACCCCCTACTACGAATTGGTAGCTAATCTGATACATATGTGCCGAGTGGATTCCCATAAATATTTAGGTCGGGAACCTCATTTTATCTGTGTCCCATATAATCTACAACAACAAGATTGGCTATTCGCCCATTGCGATTCTTGGGCCATTGCTTGGGCCAATTATACGGGGAAAATTTTGCATCACTACCCGTCTAACAAACTTCTCCAATTTGCTGCGTGTCATACGTTTCTATTTCCTTCCATAGTACAGGCCTCGCCTTTATCTTCTGCTGCTTTGGTATTTACAGATGGATCCTCTAATGGAACGGCTGCTTTGACCATTAATGGGAAAACTCAATTTTGGGTTACGGGTTTTTCCTCCACCCAAGAGGTGGAATTAGAGGCTGTTTTACAAGCACTCGTTCTGTTACAAGAAGAGCCCTGTAACTTATACTCAGACAGTCAATATGTAATTCGTGCTCTTCAAGTCATAGAAACTGTTCCCTTTATTGGAACTACTAACTCCAATATTCAGACCCAATTTCGCCAAGTACAAACTTTGCTTTGTTCTCGCAACCACCCCTGTTTTTTGGTTTTGTTCGAGCTCACACTAATCTTCCTGGCCCTTTAAGTGAGGGCAATGCGGTTACTGACTCCGCCACCAGAGTTTACTTAACTCAGGTTGAACTTGCTAAGCATTCACATGCCATCCATCATCAAAACAGTCAAGCCTTGCGCCGACAGTTTAAATTATCTAGAGAAGCAGCACGACAAATAGTTAAGACTTGCTCCAACTGTGTCCCTTTTTCACCAGCCCCCCATTTAGGCATAAATCCACGAGGACTGCTTTCTAATCACATTTGGCAGATGGATGTCACACATGTTCCATCATTTGGCCGATTAAAATATGTTCATGTTACTGTAGGTACATATTCTAATTTTATCTTGGCCACCCCCCTTGCTGGGGAAGCCACTAAACATTGTATCTCTCACTGCATTCGATGCTTTGCTGAGATGGGGATTCCCTCGCAAATAAAAACAGATAATGGCCCTGGCTATGCAAGCCGAGCATTTCAATCCTTCTGCCATTCCTATAATATCACTCATATTACAGGCATTCCTTACAATCCTCAAGGTCAAGGCATCGTGGAGACAGCTAATGGATTATTAAAACATCAAATTGCTAAAATACAGAAAGGAGAGTCATATCCCGCTACCCCTGTGAATATACTTAATCATGCTTTATTTGTTTTAAATTTTTTGAATTTGGATTCAAATAATTTATCTGCTGCTCAGCGATTCTGGGAAAAAAGAGCGCAGCGTCCTTTTGCCTTAGTAAAATGGAAGGATCCCCTAACTGGTGCTTGGCATGGACCCGATCCTGTTCTAACCTGGGGTCGAGGGCATGTATGTGTTTTTTCACAAGGAGAAAATGACGCCCGCTGGCTGCCTGAACGCTGCGTTCGGATCGTGGAGAGTGACAGTGGCCATCCTAGAAGCGACTCACTGGGCCTACACCCTCAACCCTCCTGTGGTGCATCCTGCGACGTGGGAAGGACCTGAGTTATTTGTGCATGTCAATCGGGACTGCTACTGATCCACTTGTTCCACACATTCATATGAGCTGTGTTTCTCCTCCTTTTACTATTATGTAGGGACCTTTTAATATATTTATTGACTCTACACAATTTAATATGTGACATTATTTTGTCTTTACCAGCCCTCTTCTTAATAACCTTTTTTGTAAAAGATGCCCAGGTGAAAAGCAAAGGCCTCCAGAGGTAAGTAGAAGTCGGCCGACCCCCTTGTATGTCTGCGTTTTATTTTATTTTATTTTTGTTTGTTTGTTTGAAAAGGTGCACTGTGGACCTAAAACAGAGGCCTGGGTGGTCAAGGGAAGCCTTGACCCCCCCTCCCCTTCTGAGTTTCTTGTCGATAACAAGGCATACCTGAGAGTCCCACCAGCAAGACATGTCTAAATCTAAAAATAACTGTTTGGTGAAAACATTCATTTGAGCTCAGGTTTTTTGTGTTAAGTGTATCTGATTGAGTCCAATTTTCTTGTTATATGTCAATGTCTGATTATTTAAAAGTCTCCGTTTCTCTGTCTTGTTCGTGTTACATATTTTTTCTTGTCCAGTTTTGTCTTTAAAATTGGTACCATTTCTAAGTATGGATCCTTATGGTTTTTCTGTGCGTACTCAAGCACAAATCCTTGTTATTTATTTGAACATTTCTGGGCCTAGCATGGCCGCTCCCCCATGTCTGCAGTTGTGACAAGCCCTGGAAAAATAAATTCCAGCTAAGTTGCCTTGCAAAAAGTTTTGTTTTGAACCTGGTTCTCACCTGTAAGAGTAAAATTGGCAAAACTCTCTTGACACAAACTTCCGGAAAACGAACGGCCGATATTAATTTTGTGCGCTTTATGATCTTTGAGTATGAATGTGTGTGAATGAGTGAGTGAACATGTTCAAGGTTAAATTGTCAGCATGCTGTATAAAACAATGGTTGAGCTCATTTGAAACAAATGCAATTGGGTAAATCTAAGTCTAAACTTCAAGAAAATTATTATGCTTGAATGTTTCCTATGTCTTAAAAGTATTATTGCATTGTTTTAAAGAAAAACTGGTGAAAAGTATTTTTCTAAAGATCCTGAAATCTGCATTTTAAAAAATCTGGTATTGCAATACATACAGCTGTTTACATTCTAAACATTGTATCCTGTTCAGCACAGAGGTGTTAGGGAATTTGGGATTTATTACTTTAAGTTAAAGTTTGGAAACATGTATTAGAGATTTAAATGTAAAATTGTTCATTAACGTCAGAAATTTTGCCTGTCCTTTCTTGCAAACTGACACTAGAAATCTGATGGTAAAATGTGGACAATGTGATTAGTATTTTAAAGGAATGTTTAAAGGTTTATCTCCATGCTATTGGGTGTATTTTAAAAAAGGAGAGGAAACTAAGTCCAGACTTAGACTTTTGGTGCACTGATGTCTATAGTTCTTGAATTAGGGAAAAACTGTTATTTGAGTTTAAACTGTTGTTGGAGTTCTAGACAGTAATCTAAACTGCAAAAGAGCCCTTTTTTCTAAAAGGCAAGAGGAGTGCCTTGAGCCTTAGGGGGCCTGAAGGCAGAAGGAGTTCTTTGTTCCCTTAAAGGTTTTTCAATTGCAAATAAAGGCTAAGGTGTTAATTGTTTAAGCCAGTATCAGTAAAAGTTATTAAGAACATTGGAAATGGGTTTCTAAACAATATTTGAAAGTGAAGTTGTCTTAAATGTTTAAAGAAAGAGAAAAAAGGAAAATTAGGACTACCAAAGTAATTGCTTAATTGCTATTTCAGCTTGCTCTTTAAGTTACCTTATAGCAACTTCCAGCTAGCCCATGGAGAAGGACAGCAATCCTTATTCAGACGTAACTTTGGCTTTTACCAGGTTCTAGGTAAGCTAATGCTTAGAGACTATTTCTGTGTTGACCACCTTGTTGCTTTAATTGGGAGTAACGTGGTCTTTTGTAGGACTCATTGATCTGAAAGCCACAGCTTTGAGCCTGCCCGGGCAAAGCAAAGTCCCTGTGAGACTATGGTGTCTAATCTGGAAGCAGGATGCTAGGACAGAGTTGTTTTGGAGCTTGAAGTGGCAGAGTGGTAGCTCTGAGCTGAAAAGCTGGGGGGAAGCACTCAAGCACCAAGCTCGGGAATCATAGTGGTAGGGTGCTAGCCTTGAGCTGGAGAGCTGAGAGACAGTACCCAGGCCCCGAGTTCAAGTACAGCAACCAACAAAGTGAAATGACAATGGCATGTTTATCCCTGTGTGGAGAGACACTACTGGGACACGAAAGCCTCTGCTTGGATGGCAGAGATGGTGTCAGATCTTAGTCACTTGTGCTTGGCCAATCAAATTAATCAGAGCCGGGAGGTCATAGAATAGTTTGTAAGTATGCCTTACTAATGCCAGTGCCTTTCATAACTGGGCAGGAACTTGTCAATCTTCTGTGATAGCGGGTAGTTTAAAGTCCTAATTGAGTAAAATTTTTATTTTTGACACCAGCCACAAATTCAGGAAAAGTTTGTGGATCTGAGGCTTGTGTCTCTATTAATCTGTTTAGATCTGACAACTGAAGCATTGTTAAGGTTGCAGAAATTTAGTTCCCCAGACAATCAAGAAAAAGCCTTTGCAAATGGGTGCTAGGTAGGCTGCGCTGTTGTGGCCAAGGATGGTTTGTGCAGTTGTTGAATGTCAAGTATGATCTCTAGTTTGGAGTAGATTGTTGTTCCTGGTGTCTAATCCTTGCAACCCCTTGATAAAACAGGCTGGGCTTCTTAAGGTCCCTGGTCAAACGCGGAGACGGCGCCCCTGAGTCAGCTTGAAGAAGTCACGGAAGTTGAATCTCCGCCCATCAAATCCCCGTTGGACCAAGGGACCAAAGTCATTTTTGGAAAATGTGACAGGATAAATCAGGGGTATAGAAAAGAGTAAAAATTGCACTTGTGTTTCTTTTAAAATAAAAAACGGGGGACATGTTGGGAGCCAGAGTGGAATCAAACTGTACCTTGACTTGCATCAGACGATGGCTTTATTGTCTTATTGCTTTCTGGCCCTATTCTATGTAAATGACCTGAGAATTACCATATGAATGTAACACCTGGAGGTTCCCTGGGTCAGGAGGAGGTAAGAAGGGGGAATGGAAAATAAACGCGGCAGGCTCGGCAGTCTTTGCCAGGACTGCGGACATCCCGGACCCGGTGTGTCTGTCTCTCTTCTTTTTCTTCCTAGTCCTTGTCCCCTATTTCAGGAACCCCAATCTGCGAACCCTGGTTTGCTGCCGGTTGGCCCCGGCAGGGGTTAAGGTTAGGGTCAGGGTAAGACATAGCGTTAGGGTTAGGTTTAGGGTTAGGTTAAGGCTTAGGTTAGGGTTAAGGTTAGGGTTAGGGTAAAAGTATGTGTTAGGATTAGGGTTAGGGTTAGGGTTAGGGTTAGCGTTAGGGTAAGGGTAAGGGTTAGGGTTAGGGTTATGGTTAAGGTAAGGGTAAGGGTTAGGGTTAGGTTTAGGGTAAGGGTAAGGGTAAGGTTTAGGGTTAGGGTAGGGTTAGGGTTAGGTTAAGGGTAAGGTTTAGGGTTAGGGTTAGTGTTAGGTTTAGGGTTAGCGTAAGAGTAAGCGTTAGGTTTAGAGTTAGGGTTAGGGTTAGGGTTAGGGTTAGGGTAAGAGTAAGTGTTAGGGTTAGGGTTAGGTTTAGGGTTAGGTTTAGGGTTAGGGTAAGTTATAGGGTTAGGGTTGGGGTTGGGGTTAGAGTAAGGGTAAGTGTTAGGGTTAAGGTTAGTGTTAGGATAAGGATAAGGGTTAGGGTTAGGTTTAGGGTTAGGATTAGGGGTTAGGGTTAGGGTTAGGTTTAGGTATGGGTTAGGGTTACGGGTTAGGGTTAGGGTTAGGGTGAGGGTTAGGGTTAGGTTTAGGGTTAGGGTTAGCGTAAGAGTAAGAGTTAGGTTTAGAGTTAGGGTTTGTTTTAGGGGTTATGGTTAGGGTTATGGTTAGGGTTAGGATTAGGGGTTAGGGTTATGGTTAGGGTTAGGTAAGGGTTAGAGTTAGGGGTTAGGGTTAGTGTTAGGTTTAGGTTAAGTGTTAGTGTTAGGGTTAGTGTTAGGGTTAGGATAAGAGTTAGGGTTACGGTTAGGGTAAGGGTAAGTGTTAGTGTTAGGGTTAGGGTTAGGGTTAGTGTAAGAGTTAGGGTTAGGGTTAGGGTTAGGTTTAAGGTTGGGGTTAAGGTTAGGGTTAGGGTTAGGGTAAGGGTAAGGGTTAGGCTTAGAGTTAGGTTTAGTGTAAGGTTAAGGATTAGGGTTAGGGGTAGGGTTAGGTTTAGGGTTAGGGTAAGTTTAAGGGATAGGGTTAGGGATAAGGTTAGGGTTAGGGTTGGATTTAGGGTTAGGGTTAGGGTAAGGGTAAGGGTTAGGGTTAGGGTTAGGGTTAGGGTCAAGATTAGGTTTAGGGTTAGGGTTAGAGTAAGGGTTAAGTTTAGGGTAAGGTTTAGGTTTAGGGTTAGGGTTAGGGTTAGTGTAAGGGTAAGGGTTAGGTTTAGGGTTAGGGTTAGGTTTAGGGTCAGGGTTAGTGTAAGGGTAAGGGTTAGGGTTAAGGTTAGGGTTTGGGTTAGGTTTTGGGTTAGGGTTAGTGTAAGGGTAAGGGTTAGGTTTAGGGTTAGAGTTAGGGTTAGGGTAAGGGTTAGGGTTAGGGTTAGGGTTAGTTTTAGTGTTATGGTGAGGGTTAGGGTTAGGGTTAGGGTTAGGGTAAGGGTTAGTGTTAGGGTTAATGTTAGGGTTAGCTTTAGGTTTAGGTTAAGGGTAAGGGTTAGGGTTAGGTTTAGGGTTAGGGTTAGACTTAGGGTTTGGGTTAGGGTTAGGGTAGGGGTTAGGTGCAGGGTAAGTGTTAGAGTTAGGGTTAGGGTTAGGATAATTGTAAGGGTTAGGGTTACGGTAAGTGTTAGGGTTAGGGTTAGGGTAAGGGTTAGGGTTAGGGTTATATTTAGGTTTATAGTTAGTGTTAAGGTTAGGGTAAGGTTAAGGGTTAGGTTAGGGTTAGGGATAGGGTAAAGGTGAGGGTTAGCGTGAGGGTTAGGGTTACGTTTAGGGTTAGGGTTAGGGTTAGGTTTAGTGTAAGTGTACGTGTTAGGGTTAAGGTTAAGGTTAGGTTTAGGTTTAGGTTTAGGGTGAGGGTTAGGGTAAAGTAAATGTTAGGTTTAGCATTAGTGTAGGGGTTAGGGTAAGTGTTAGGGTTAGGATTAGGGTTAGGTTTAGAGTTAGGGTTATGGTTAGGGTAAGGGTAAGGGTTAGGTTTAGAGTTAGGGTTAGGGTAAGGGTAAGGGTTAGGGTAAGGGTAAGTGTTACGGTTAGGTTTAGGGTCAGGGTTAGAGTTAGGTTTAGGGTTAGGTTAATGGTAAGGGTTAGGGTTAGGGTTAGGGTTAGGGTAAGGGTTAGGGTTAGGGGTAAGGCTTAGAGTTAGTGTAAGGGTTGGGGTTAGTGTTAGGGTTAGTGTTAGGGTTAGGTTTAGGGTAAGCATTAGGGTTAGGTTAAGGGTAAGTGTTAGGATTAGGGTTAGGGTTAGGGTGAGGGTGAGGGTTAGGATTAGGGTTAGGTTTAGGGTTAGGGTAAGGGTAAGAGTTAGGGAGAAGTTTAGGGTTTGGGTTAGTTTTACAGTTAGGGTTATGGTTATGGTAAGGGTAAGGTTTAGGGTTATGATTAGGTTAGGGTTAGGGTAAAGGTTAGGGTTAGGGTTAGGGTTGGTTGTAAGGTTAGGGTTACGATAAGGGTAAGGGTTGGGGTTAGGTTTAGGGTTAAGTTTAGTGTTTCGGTTAAGGTTAAGGTTAGGGGAAGGGTTAGGGTTAGGGTTAGGGTTAGGTTTAGGGGTAGGTTTAGGGTAACGGGTAGGGTTAGGGTTAGGGTTAGGGTAAGGGTATGTGTTAGTGTTAGGGTTACGGTTAGGTTTAGGGTAAGGGTGAGGTTTAGGGTTAGAGTTAGGGTAAGGGTAAGGGTTAGGGTTAGGGTTAGGGTTAAGGTAAGGGTAAGGGTTAGGGTTAGGGTTGGGGTTAGGTTTAGGGTAAGGGTTAGGGTTAGGTTTAGGGTAAGGCTAAGGTTTAATGTTAGGTTTAGGGACAGGGTTAGGGTTAGGGTTGGGGATAGGGTTAGGTTAGGGGTTAGGGTAATTGTAAGTGTTAGGTTTAGTGTTAGGGTTAGGATAAGGTTAAGGGTTATGGTTAGGGGTTAGGTTTAGGGTTAGGGTTAGGGGTTAGGGGTAGGGGTAGGGGTAGGGTTAATGGAAGGGTTAGGGTTAGAGGTTAGAGTTAGTGTTAGCGTTAGTTTAAGGGCTAGGGTTAGGGTTAGGGTTAGGGTTATGATAAGGGTAAGGATTAGGTTTAGGGTTAGGGTAAGGGTTAGGGATAGTGTTAGGGTTAGGGATAGGGTTAGGGTTAGGGTTAGGGTAAGGGTTAGGGTTAGGGTTAGGGTAAGTGTAAGTGTTAGGGTTAGGGTTAGGGTTAGGTTTAGAGTTAGGGTTAGGGTTAGTGTAAGGGTAAGGGTTAGGGTTAAGGTTAGGGTTAGGGTTAGGTTTAGGGTTAGGGTTAGGTTTATGGTAAGGGTAAGGGTTAGGTTTATGATTAGGGTTAGTGTTAGGTTAAGGGTTAGGTTTAGGGTTAGGGTCAGGTTTAGCGTTAGGGTTAGGGTGAGGGTAAGGGTTAGGGTTAGGGTTAGGGTTAGGGTTAGGTTTAGTGTTTGGGTTAAGGTTAGGGTTAGGGTAAGGGTTATGGTTAGGGTTAGGGTTAGGGTTAGGATTAGGTTTAGGGTTACGGTTAGGGTTTGGGTTAGGGTTAGGGTAAGGTTATGTGTTAGGTTTAGGGTTAGTGTTAGGGTTAGCGTTAGGGTAAGGGTAGGGTTAGTGTTAGGGTTAGGGTTAAGGTAAGGGTAAGGTTTAGGGTTAGGGTTAGGGTTAGGTTTAGGGTAAGGGTTAGGGTTAGGTTTAGTGTAAGGGTTAGGTTTAGGGTTAGGGTTAGGGTTAGGGTTAGGGTTAGGGTTAGGGTAAGGGTAAGGTTTAGGTTTAGGTTTAGGGTTAGGGTTAGGGTTAGGTTAAGGGTTAGGGTAAGGTTAAGGGTTCGGATTAGGTTTAGGGTTAGGGTAAGGCTTAGGTTTACTGTTAGGGTTAGTGTAGGGGTTAAGGTAAGGGTAAGTGTTAGGGTTAGGTTTTGGGTTAGGAGAAGGTTATGGGTTAGGGTTAGGGTAAGGGTTAGGGTTAGGTTTAGGGTAAAGGTTAGGGTTAGGGTTAGGGTTAGTTTTAGTGTTGGGGTTAAGGTTAGGGTTAGGGTAAGTGTTAAGGTTATCCTTAGGGTTAGGTTTAGGGTTAGAATATGGTTAGGGTTAGGGTTAGGGTAAGGGTATGTGTTAGGGTTCATGTTAGGGTTAGGGTTAGGGTTAGAGGTTAAGGTGAGGGTTAGGGTGAGGGGTTAGGTTTAGGGTTAGGGTTAGGTAAAGGGTTAGGGTTAGGGTTAGGGTTAGGGTTAGGGTTAGAGGTTAGGGTTAGGGTTAGGGTGAGGGTTTAGGGTTAGGGTTAGGGTTAGGGGTTAGGGTAAGGGTTAGGGTTAGGGTAAGAGTAAGGGATGGGTTAGGGTTAGGTTTAGGGGTTAGGGTTTGGGTTAGGGTTAGGGTAAGGGTATGTGTTAGGGTTAGGGTTAGGGTTAGGGATAGGGGTTAGGGTTAGGGTTAGGGTTAGGCTTAGTGTAAGGGAGGGTTAGGCTTGGGTTAAGGGTTACGGTTAGGGTTAGGGTTAGATTTAGGGTTAGGTTTAGGGTAAGGGTTAGGGTTAGGGTTAGGTTTAGGGTTAGGTTAAGGGTTAGGGTTAGGGCTGAGGGTTAGGTTAAAGATTAGGGTTAGGGTTAGGTTTAGGTTTAGGGTTAAGTTTAGCGTTAGGGTGAGGGTTAGTTTTAGGATTAGGGTAAAGGTTAGGGTTAGGGTTAGGTTTAAGGTTGATGTTACGGTTAGGGATAGAGTAAGGGATAGGTTTAGGTTTAGAGTTAGGGTTAAGTTTGAGATTAGGTTTAGGTTTAGAATAAGGGTTAGGGTTATGGTTAGGGTAAGGGTTAGGGTTAGGGTTAAGGTTAGGATTGGGGTTAAGGTTAGGGTTAGGGTTAGGGTAAGGGTTATGCTTAGGGTTACAGTTAGGATTAGGGTAAGGGTAAGGGTTAGGGTTAGGGTTAGGGTTAGCGTAAGGGTTAGGGGTAAGGTTAGGGGTAGGGTTAGTGTTAGGGTTAGGGTTAGGGTTATGGTTACAGTTAGGGTTTGGGTAAGGGTATGGGCTAGGGTTAGGGTTAAGTGTTAGGGTTAGGGTTAGGGTTAGTTTTAGGGTTAAGGTTAGGGTAAGTATTAGTGTTAGGGTTAGGGTAAGGGTTACGGTTAGGGTTAGGGTAAGTGTAAGGATTAGGGTTAGGGTTAGGTGTTAGGGTTAGAGTTAGGTTTAGGGTTAGGTTTAGGGTTAGAGTTAGGGTAAGGGTAAGGGTTAGGGGTAGGGTTAGGGTTAGAGTAAGTTTTAGGGTTAGGGTTAGGGTTAGGGTTAGGGTAAGGGTAAGGTTAGGGTTATTGTTAGGGTTAGGTGTTAGGGTTAGGTTTAGGGTTAGGGTTAGGTTTAGGGTTAGGGTGAGGGTAAGGTTAAGGGTTAGGTTTAGGGTTAGGGTTAGGGTAGGGTAAAGGTAAGGGCTAGGGTTAGGGTTAGGGTTAGGGTTAAGGTTATGGTTAGGATTAAGGTTAGGGTTAGGTTTAGGGTTAGGGTCTGGTTAAGGGTAAGGATTAGGGTTAGGGTTAGTGTTAGGGAAAGGGTAAGGGTTAGGGTTAAGGTTAGGGGTAGCATAAGGATTAGGGTTTGGATTAAGGTTACGGTAATGGTCAGGGTTAGTGTTAGCATTAAGTTTAGGGTTAGGGTTAAGGTATGGGAAAGGGTTAGGGTTAGGGTGAGGGTTACGGTTAGGGTAGGGTTTGGGGTTAGTTTTAGGTTTAGGGTTAGGGTTAGGGTAAGTATAAGAGTTAGGGTTAGGGTTAGGGTTAAAGTTAGGTTTAAGGTAATGGTTAGGGTTAGGGTTAGGGTAAGGATAAGAGTTAGGGTTAGGGTTAGGGTTAGACTAAGGGTTAGGGTTAGGGTTAGGGTTAGGGTAAGGGTAAGTGTTAGGGTTAGGGTTAGGGTTAGGGTTAGGTTAGGGTTAGGTTAGAGTTAGGGTAAGGTAAGTGTCAGGGTTAGGGTTAGGTTTAGGGTTAGGGTTAAGGTTGAGGTTAGGGTTAGGGTTAGGGTTAGGGTAAGTATAAGAGTTAGGGTTAGGGTTAGGGTTAAAGTTAGGTTTAAGGTAATGGTTAGGGTTAGGGTTAGGGTTAGGGTCAGGGTAAGGGTTAGTGTTAGGGTTAGGTTTAGGGTTGGGGTTAAGGTTAGGGTTAGGGAAAGGGTAAGGGTTAGGGTTAGGGAAAGTGTAAGTTTAGGGTTAGGCTTAGGGTTATGGTAAGGGTAACGGTTAGGGTTAGGGTTAGGGTTAGGGGTTAGGGTAAGGGTTAGGGTTAGGTTTAGGGTTAGGGTTAGGGTAAGGGTAAGGGTTAGGATTAGGGTTAGGGTTAGGGTTAGGTTAGGGTTAGGTTAGAGTTATGGTAAGGTAAGTGTCAGGGTTAGGGTTAGGTTTAGGGTTAGGGTTAAGGTTGAGGTTAGGGTTAGGGTTAGGGTTAGGGTAAGGGTTAAGGTTAGGGTAAGGGTAGGGGTTAGGGTTAGGGTTAGGGTTAAGGTTGAGGTTAGGGTTAGGGTTAGAGTAAGGGTTAGGGTTAGGGTTAGGGTAGGGGCTAGGGTTAGGGGTAGGGTTACGGTTAAATTTAGGGTTAGGATTAGGGTAAGGGTAAGGGTTAGGATTATAGTTAGGGTTAGGGTAAGGGTTAGGTTTAGGGGTTAGGGTTAGGGTAAGCCTAAGGGTTAAGGTTAGAGTTAGTGTTAGGGTTAAGATTACGGTTAGGGTTAGGGTAAGGATAAGGGTTAGGTTTACGGTTAGGGTTAGTTTTAGGGTTAGGTTTAGGGTTAGGGTTAGTGTAAGGGTAAGGGTTAGGTTTATGGTTATGGTTAGGTTTAGGTTTAGCATTAGGGTTAGGGTTAGGGTAAGGGTATGGTTTAGGGTTAGGATTAGATTAGGGTTAGGGTTAAGTTTAGGGTAAGTGTTAGGGTTATGTTTATGGTTAGGGTTTGGGTAAGGGTAAGGGTTATGGTTATGGTTAGGGTTAGGGGTTAGGGTTAGGTTTAGGGTAAGGGTAAGTGTTAGGGTTAGGGTTAGGGTTAGAGTAAGGGTTAGGGTTAGGGTTAGGGTTAGGGTAAGGGTAAGTGTTAGGGTTAGGGTTAGGGTTAGGTTTAGGGTTGGGGTTAAGTTTAGGGTTAGGGTTATGGAAAGGTAAGGGTTAGGGTTAGGGAAAGTGTTAGGGTTAGGGATAGGCTTAGGGTTAGGGTAAGGGTAACGGTTAGGGGTAGGGTTCGGGTTAGGGGTTAGGGTAAGGGTTAGGGTTAGGTTTAGGGTTAGAGTTAGGGTAAGCGTAAGGGGTAGGGTTAGGGTTAGGGTTAGGTTAGGTTTAGGTTAGAGTTAGGGTAAGGTAAGGGTCAGGGTTAGGGTTAGGTTTAGGGTTAGGCTTAAGGTTGAGGTTAGGGTTAGGGTTAGGGTAAGGGTTACGATTAGGGTAAGGGTAAGGGTTAGGGTTAGTGTTAGGGTAAGGGTTAAGGTTGAGATTAGGGTTACAGTAAGGGTTAGGGTTAGGGTTAGGATAAGGTTTATGGTTAGTGTTAGGGTTACGGTTAGAGTTAGGGTTAGGATTAGGGTAAGGGTAACGGTTAGGATTAGAGTTAGGGTTAGGGTAAGGGTTAGGTTTAAGGGTTAGGGTTAGGGTAAGCGTAAGGGTTAAGGTTAGGGTTAGGGTTAGGTTTAAGGTTAGGGGTAGGGTTAGGGTAACCGTAAGGGTTAGGTAAAGGTTAGGGTAAGGGTTAGGGTAAGGGTTAGGGTTAGGGTTAGGGTTAGGTTAAGGGTTTGGGTTAGGGTAATGGTAAGGGTAAGGGTTAGGGTTAAGTTTAGGGTTAGGGTTAGGGTAAGGGTAATGGTTGGGGCTTGGTTTAGGGTTAGGGGTAGGGTAAGGGTAATTGTTAGGTTTAGTGTTAGCTTTAGGTTTAGGGTTAGGGTTATGGTTAGGGTTAGGGAAAGGATAAGGTTTAGGGTTAAGGTTAGGTTTAGGTTTAGGGTTAGGGTTAAGGTTAGGGTTAGGGTAAGGGTAAGCGTTAGGTTTAGGGTTAGGATTAATTTTAGGGTTAGGTTTAGGGTTAGGGTTAGTGTTAGAGTAAGGATTAGGGTTAGGGATAGGGTAAGTTTTAGGGTTAGGGTTAGGGTTAGCATTAAGTTTAGGGTTAGGGTTAAGGTAAGGGGAAGGGTTAGGGTTAGGCTTAGGGTTAGGGTTAGGGTAAGGGTCAGGATTAGGTTTATGTTTAGGGTTATTGTTAGGTTTAGGGTTAGGGTTAGGGTTAGGGTTAGTGTAAGGGTAAGGTTTAGGGTTAAGATTAGGGGTAGGGTTAGGTTTAGGGTTAGGGTTAGTGTTAGGGTAAGGATAAGGGTTAGCATTAGGATTAGGGTAGGGTTAGGTTCAAGGTTAGGGTAAGTGTTAGGGTTAGGATTAGGGTTAGGGTTTGAGTAAGGGTAAGCTTTAGGGTTAAGAATAGGGTTAGGGTTAGGGTTAGGGTTAGTATACGGGTAAGGGTAAGGGTTAGGGTTAACTTTAGGGTTAGGGTTAGGTTTAGGGTTAGGTTAGGGTTAGGGTTAAGGTAAGGGTAAGGGTTAGGGTTAAGGTTATGGTTAGGTTTAGTTTTAGGGTTAGGGTTAGGTTTAGGGTTAGGGTAAGACTTAGGGTTAGGGTTAGGGTAACTGTTAGGGTTAGGGTTAGGGTAAGGGTTAGGTTTAGGGTTAGGTTTAGGTTTAGAGTTAGGGTTACAGTTAGGGTAAGGTTAAGGGTTAGGTTAGGGTTAGGGTTAGGGTAAAGGTGAGGGTTAGGGTTAGGGATAGGGTTAGGTTTAGGGTTAGGGTTAGGGTTAGGGTTAGTGTAAGGGTAAGGGTTAGGGTTAAGGTTAGGGTTAGTTTTAGGTTTAGGGTTAGGTTTAGGGTTAGGTAAGGTAAATGTTAGGTTTAGCATTAGGGTAGGGGTTAGGGTAAGTGTTAGGGTTAGGGTTAGGTTTAGGTTTAGAGTTAGGGTTAGGGTTAGGGTACGGGTAAGGGTTAGGTTTAGAGGTAGGGTTAGGGTAAGGGTAAGGGTTAGGGTTAGGGTTACTGTGAGGTTAAGGGTAAGTGTTACGGTTAGGGTTAGAGTTAGGGTTAGGGTAAGGCTTAGGGTAAGGGTTAGTTTTAGGGTTAGGGTTAGGTTTAGGGTAATGGTAAGGGTTAGGGTTAGGATTAGCATTAGGGTTAGGGTTAGGGTAATGGTTTGGGTTAGGGTTAGGGTTAGGGTAAGGGTAAGGGTAAGGGTTAGGGTTAGGGTTAGGGTTAGGTTTAGAGTTAGGGTTAGGGTTAGGGTTAGGGTAAGGGTAAGTGTTAGGGTTAAGGTTAGGGTTAGCGTTAGGTGTAGAGTTAGGTTTAGTGTTAGGGTAAGGGTAAGGGTACGGTTTAGGGTTAGGATTAGGGTTAGGGTTAGGGTAAGGGTTAGGGTTAGATTTAGGGTTAGTTTAGGGTTAGGGTTGGGTAAGGGTAAGGTTTAGGGTTAGGGTTAGGGTTAGGTTTAGTTTTGGGGTGAAGGTTAGGGTTAGGGTAAGGTTTAGGGTTAGGGTTATTGTTAGGTTTAGGGTTAGGTTTAGGGTTAGGTTAACGTTAGGGTTAGGGTTAGGGTAAGGGTATATGTTACGGTTAGAATTAGGGTTAGGGTAGCTTTAGCGTTAGGGTAAGGGAAAGGGTTAGGGTTAGGGTTTCGGTTAGGGTTAAGGTAAGGTTAAGGGTTAGGTTAGGGTTAAGTTTAGGGTAAGAGTTAGGGTTAGGTTTAAGGTAAGGGTAAAGTTTAGCGTTATGTTTAGAGTTAGGGTTAAGGTAAGGGTAAGGGTTAGGGTTAGTGAGGGTTAGGTTTAGGTTTAGGGTTAGGGTAAAGGTAAGGGTTAGGGTTAGGTTTAGGCTTAGGGTTAGGATAAGGGTTAGGGTTAGGGTTAGGTTTGGGTACGGGTTAGAGTAAGGGTAAGTGTCAGGGTTAGGGTTAGGGTGAGGATAAGGTTAAAGGTTAGGGTTAGGGTTAGAGATAGGGTTAGGGGTTTAGGGTTAGGGTTAGGGTTAGGATTAGGGTTAGGGTTAGGGTTAGGTTTAGGGTTAGGGTTAGGGTTAGAGTTAGGTTTAGGGTTAGGGTAAGGGTAAGGGTTGGGGTTAGATTTAGGGTTAGGGTAAGCGTTAGGGTTAGGGTTAGGGTTAGGTTTAGGGTTAGGGTTAGGGTAAGGGTAAGTGTTAGGGTAGAGGTTAGAGTAAGGGTAATTGTTAGGGGTAGGGATAGGGGTAAGGTTTAGGGTTAGGGTTAGGTTTAGGGGTTAGGGTTAGGGATAGGTTTAGGGTTAGGGTTAGGGTTAGGGGTTATAGTTTGTATTAGGTTTAGGTTAAGGGTTAGGTTAGGTTTAGGGTTATGGTTATGTTTAGGATTAGGGTTAGGGTTAGGGTAAGGGTTCGCATTAGGGTTAGGGTTTGGGTTAGGGTTAGGGTAAGGGTTCGCATTAGGGTTAGGGTTTGGGTTAGGGTTAGGGTAAATGTTAGGGTTATGGTTAGGGTTAGGGTAAGTTTTAGGGTTAGGGTAAGGGTAAGGGTTAGTGTTAGGCTTAGGGTAAGGTTTAGGGTTAGGTTTAGGTTAAGGGTAAGGGTTAGGATTAAGTTTAGGGTTAGGGTTAGGTTTAGGTTAGGGTTAGGGTTAGGATTAGGAGTAGGGTTTGGGTTAGGTTTAGGTTGAGGGTTAGGTTAAGGGTTAGGTTTGGGTTAGGGTTAGTGTTAGGTTAAGGGTATGTGTTAGGGTTAGGGTTAGGGGTTGGTTAGGGTTAGCGTTAGGGTAAGGGTAAGGGTTAGGGTTAGGGTTAGGGTTAAGGTAAGGGTAAGGGTTAGGGTTTGGGTTAGTGTTAGGTTTAGGGTAAGGGTTAGGGTTAGGTTTAGGGTAAGGGTAAGGTTTAGGGTTAGGGTTAGGGTTAGTGTTACGGTTAAGTTACGGTTATGGTTAGGGGTATTGTTCCTGTTAGGGGTAGCGTTAGGTTTACAGTTTGGGTTACGGTTAGGGTTAGGGATTTAGGGTTAGGTTTAGGGTTAGGTTAGGGTTAGGAGTAGGGGTAGGATAGGGGTAGGGTTAGGGTTAGGGTTATGGTTAGGGGTAGCTGTAGGGGTAGGATTAAGTTTAGGGGTAGGCATAGATTTAGGGGTAGGGTTAGGGTTAGGGTTAGGTAGGGGTAGGTTTAGGGTTAGGGTTAGGGTAAGGGTTAGGGGTAGGATTAGGTTTAGGGTTAGGGTTAGGGTTAGCGTAAGGCGTAGGGTTAGGGTTACCGTTAGGGGTAGGGTAGGGTTAGGTTTAGGGTTAGGGGTAGGGTTAGGGTTAGGGTTAGGGTTAGCGTTAGGATTAGGCTTAGGGTTAGGGTTAGGGTTATGGTTAAGGGTAGGGTTAGGGCTTGGGGTAGGGTTAGGGTTAGGTTTAGGGTTAGGATTAGTGTTAGGGTTTTACGGTTTGGATTAGTGTTTGGGGTAGGGGTAGGGTTAGTGGTAGGGTTAGGGTAATGGTTAGGGGTAGGGGTAGGTTTAGGGTTAGGGCTAGGGTTAGGGTTAGTGTTAGGTTTAGGGGAAGGGTTAGTTTTAGGGGTAGGGTTAGGTTAGGGGTAGGGGTAGAGTTAGGGGTAGGGTTAGGGGTAGGGTTAGGGTTAGGATCAGGGTTAGGGTTAAGGTTAGGGTTAGGGCTAGGGTTAGGGTTAGGGTTAAGGGTAGGATTAGGGGTAGGGTTATGGTTAGGGGTAGGGTTATGGTTAGGGTTAGGTTTAGGGGTAGGGGTAGGTATAGGGTTAGGGTTAGGGTTAGGGTTAGGGTTAGTGTTAGGGTTAGGTTATGGTTAGGGTTAGGGTAAGGGTAAGGGTAGGGTTAGGATTAGGGTAAGGGGTAGGGTTAGGGTTAAGTTTAGGGTTAGGTTTAGGGTTAGATTTATGGTAAAGGTAAGGTTTAGGGTTAGGGTTAGGGTTAGGTTATGGTTAGGGTTAGGGTAAGGGTAAGGGTTAGGGTTAGGTTTAGGGTTAGGCTTAAGGCAAGGGTAAGGATTAGGGTTAGGGTTAGGGTTAGGTTTAGGTTTATGGTCAGGGTTAGGGTAAGGCTAAGGGTTAGGTTAAGGTTAGGGTTAGGGTTAGGTTTAGGGTTAGGTTAAGGGTTAGATTTGGGTCAGGGTTAGTGTTAGGGTAAGGGTATGTGTTAAGGATAGGGTTAGGGTTGGGTTAAGGTTTGCGTTAGGGTAAGGGTTAGGGTTAGGGTTAGGGTTAAGGTAAGGGTAAGGGTTAGAGTTAGGGTTAGGGTTAGGTTTAGGTAAGGGTTAGGGTTAGGTTTAGGGTAATGGTAAGGTTTAGGGTTAGGGTTAGAGTTAGGGTTAGGTTAAGGATAAGGGTTAGGGTTAGGGTTAGAATTATATTTAGGTTAAGGGTTAGGTTTAGGTTAAGGGTAAGGTAAGGTTTAGGGTTAGGGTTAGGGTAAGGGTAAGGGTTAGGGTTAGGGTTAGGTTTAGGGGTAGGTTTATGGTTAGGGTAAGGGTAAAGTTTAGGGTTAGGGTAAGAGTTAGGGTTTGGGTTAGGGTTAGAGTTAGGGTTAGGTTTAGGTTAAGGGTAAGAGTTACGGTGAGGGTTAGAGTTAGATTTAGGGTTAGGGTAAGGGTTACGGTTAGGGGTTAGGGTTAGGTTTTATGGTATGGTTTAGGGTTAGAGTTAGGGTTAGGGTTAGGGTAAGGTTTAGGGTTAGAGTTAGGATTAGGGTAATGGTTAGGGTTAGGGTTACAGTTAGGTTAAGCGTAAATGGTAGGGTTAGGGTTAGAGTTATGGTTAGGGTAAGGGTAAGGTTAGGGTTAGGGTTAATTTTAGGTTTAGGTTTAGGGTTAGGTTAAGGGTAAGGGTAATGGTTAGGATTAGGGTTAGGGTTAGGGTAAGGGTTAGGGTTAAGGTTAGGGTTAGGGTTAGGTTTAGTGTTTGACTTAAGGTTAGGGTTAGGGTAAGGGTTAGGTTTAGGGTTAGGGTTAGGTTTAGGGTTAGGTTTAGGGTTACGGTTAGGGTTACGGTTAGGGTTAGGGTAAGGGTATGTGTTAGGGTTAGGGTTAGGGTTAGCGTTAGGGTAAGGGTAAGGGTTAGGGTTAGGGTTAGGGTTAGGATTAGGTTTAGGGTAAGGCTTAGGGTTAGGTTTAGGGTAAGGTTAAGGGTAAGGTTTAGGGTTATGATTAGGATTAGGTTAGGGTAAGGGTAAGGGTTAGGGTTACGGTTAGGTTTAGGGTTAGGTTTAGGGTTAGGGTTAGGGTAAGGGTAAGGGTTAGGGTTAGGGTTCGGGTAAGGATTAGGGTTATGGTTAGGTTTAGGGTTAGGGTTAGAGTTAGGGTTAGGGTTAGGTTAAGTGTAAGGGTTAGGGTGAGGTTTAGGGTTAGGGTTAGGGTCAGGGTAAGGGTTACGGTTAGGGGTTAGGGTTAGGGTTAGGGTTAGGTTTAGGATTAGTTTTAAGGTTAGGGTTAGGGTGCGGGTAAGGGTAAGGTTTAGGGTTAGATTTAGGTTGAGGGTTAGGGTAAGTGTTAGGGTTAGGGTTAGGGTTAGGGTTATGGTTAGGGTAAGGGTAAGTCTTAGGGTTAGGATTAGGTTTAGGGTTGGGGTTAAGGTTAGGGTTAGGGTTAGGGTAAGAGTAAGGGTTAGGGTTAGGGTTAAGGTAAGTGTTAGGGTTTGGGTTAGGGTTAGGGTTACAGTTACGGTTAGGTTTCGGACTAGGGTAAGGGTAAGGGATAGGGTTAGGTTTAGCGTTCTGGAAGCGTAACAGTTAGGATTATGGTTAGGGTTAAGGTAAGGGTTAGGTTTAGGGTTAGGGTAAGGGTAAGGGTTATGGTTAGGATTAGGGTTAGGGTAGGGTTAGGGTTAGGGTTAGGGTAAGGGTTATGTTAGGGTTTAGGATAAGGGTAATTGTTAGTGTTAGGGTTAGGTTTAGGATAAGGGTAAGGATTAGGGTTAGGGTTAGGGTTAGTGTTAGGTTCAGGGTTAGGGTTAGGGTAAGGGCAAGGGTTAGAGTTAGGTTTAGGGTTAAGGTTAGGGTTAGGATTAGGGTTAGGTTTAGGTTTAAGGTTAGGGTTATGTTTAGGGTTAGGGTAAGGATTAGGGTTAGAGTTAGGGTAAAGGTTAGGTTTAAGGTTAGGTTTAGGGTAAGGGTAGGGTGAGGGTTACGGTTAAGTTAAGGGTAAGTGTTAGGGTTAGGGTTAGAGTTAATATTAGGGTAAGTGTTAGGGTTAGGATAAGGGTGAGGGTTAGGGTTAGGTTTAAGGTTAGGGTTAGGGGTTAGGGATAGGGTTAGGGGTTAGGGTTAGGGTTAGGCTTAGGGTAAGGGTAAGGGTTGTGTTTAAGGTTAGGGTTCGAGTTAGGTTTCGAGTTAGGTTTAGGTTTAGGGTAAGGGTAAGGGTTAGGGTTTGGATTAGGGTTAGGGATAGGGTTAGGGTTAGGGTTAGGTTTAGGGTTAGGGTTAGGGTTGGGGTAAGTGTAAGTGTTAGGGTTAGGGTTAGCGTTAGGTTTAGTGTTGGAGTTAAGTTTAGGGTTAGGGTAAGGGTTAGGGTTAGGATTAGGGTTAGGTTTAAGGTTAGGTTAAGGGTTAGGTTAGGGTTATGGTTATAGTTAGGGTAAGTGTATGTGTTAGGGTTAGGGTTAGGATTAGGGTTAGGGTTAGGGTTAGGGTTCGGGTAAGGATTAGGGTTATGGTTAGGTTTAGGGTTAGGGTTAGAGTTAGGGTTAGGGTTAGGTTAAGTGTAAGGGTTAGGGTGAGGTTTAGGGTTAGGGTTAGGGTCAGGGTAAGGGTTACGGTTAGGGGTTAGGGTTAGGGTTAGGGTTAGGTTTAGGATTAGTTTTAAGGTTAGGGTTAGGGTGCGGGTAAGGGTAAGGTTTAGGGTTAGATTTAGGTTGAGGGTTAGGGTAAGTGTTAGGGTTAGGGTTAGGGTTAGGGTTATGGTTAGGGTAAGGGTAAGTCTTAGGGTTAGGATTAGGTTTAGGGTTGGGGTTAAGGTTAGGGTTAGGGTTAGGGTAAGAGTAAGGGTTAGGGTTAGGGTTAAGGTAAGTGTTAGGGTTTGGGTTAGGGTTAGGGTTACAGTTACGGTTAGGTTTCGGACTAGGGTAAGGGTAAGGGATAGGGTTAGGTTTAGCGTTCTGGAAGCGTAACAGTTAGGATTATGGTTAGGGTTAAGGTAAGGGTTAGGTTTAGGGTTAGGGTAAGGGTAAGGGTTATGGTTAGGATTAGGGTTAGGGTAGGGTTAGGGTTAGGGTTAGGGTAAGGGTTATGTTAGGGTTTAGGATAAGGGTAATTGTTAGTGTTAGGGTTAGGTTTAGGATAAGGGTAAGGATTAGGGTTAGGGTTAGGGTTAGTGTTAGGTTCAGGGTTAGGGTTAGGGTAAGGGCAAGGGTTAGAGTTAGGTTTAGGGTTAAGGTTAGGGTTAGGATTAGGGTTAGGTTTAGGTTTAAGGTTAGGGTTATGTTTAGGGTTAGGGTAAGGATTAGGGTTAGAGTTAGGGTAAAGGTTAGGTTTAAGGTTAGGTTTAGGGTAAGGGTAGGGTGAGGGTTACGGTTAAGTTAAGGGTAAGTGTTAGGGTTAGGGTTAGAGTTAATATTAGGGTAAGTGTTAGGGTTAGGATAAGGGTGAGGGTTAGGGTTAGGTTTAAGGTTAGGGTTAGGGGTTAGGGATAGGGTTAGGGGTTAGGGTTAGGGTTAGGCTTAGGGTAAGGGTAAGGGTTGTGTTTAAGGTTAGGGTTCGAGTTAGGTTTCGAGTTAGGTTTAGGTTTAGGGTAAGGGTAAGGGTTAGGGTTTGGATTAGGGTTAGGGATAGGGTTAGGGTTAGGGTTAGGTTTAGGGTTAGGGTTAGGGTTGGGGTAAGTGTAAGTGTTAGGGTTAGGGTTAGCGTTAGGTTTAGTGTTGGAGTTAAGTTTAGGGTTAGGGTAAGGGTTAGGGTTAGGATTAGGGTTAGGTTTAAGGTTAGGTTAAGGGTTAGGTTAGGGTTATGGTTATAGTTAGGGTAAGTGTATGTGTTAGGGTTAGGGTTAGGATTAGGGTTAGGGTTAGGGTTAGGGTTAGCGTTAGGGTAAGGGTAAGGGTTAGGGTTACGTTTAGGGTTAAGGTAAGGGTAAAGGTTAGGGTTAGGGTTACGGTTAAAGGTGATGGTTAGGGTTATGGTTAGGATTAGTTTAAGAGTAAGGGTTAGGGTTAGGTTTAGAGTAAGGGTAAGGGTAAGGTTTAGCGTTAGGGATATGGTTAGGGTTAGGGTAAGGGTAAGGGTTAGGGTTAGGGTTAGGTTTAGGGTTAGGTTTAGGGTTAGGGTAAGGTAAGTTTTGGGTTAGGGTTTGGGTAAGGGTTAGGATTAGGGTTAGGGTTAGCGTTAGGTTTAGAGTTAGGGTTAGGGTTAGGTTAAGAGTAAGGTTTAGGGTGAGGGTTAGGGTTAGGGTTGGTCAGGGTAAGATTAAAGGTTAGGGGTTAGGGTTAGGGTTAGAGTAAGGGTTAGGGTTAGTGTTAGGGTTAGGGTTAGGGTAAGGGTTAGGGATAGGGTTATGATTAGGGTAAGGGTAAGTGTTAGTGTTACTGTTAGGTTAAGGGTAAGTGTTACGGTTAGGGTTAGAGTTAGGGTTAGGGTAAGGGTTAGGGTTAGGGTTAGTTTTAGGGTTAGGGTTGGGCTTAGGGTAAGGATAAGGATTAGCATTAGGGTTAGGGTTAGGGTAAGGGTTAGGGTTAGGGTTAGGGTTAGGTTTATGGTTAGGGTTAGGGTTAGTGTTAGGGTTAGGGTTAGGTTTAGTGTTTGGGTTAAGGTTATGGTTAGGGTAAGTGTTATGGTTAGGGTTAGGATTAGGTTTAGGGTTAGGTTTATGGTTACTGTTAGGGTTACGGTCAGGGTTAGGGTAAGGGTATGAGTTAGGGTTAGGGTTAGTGTTAGGGTTAGGGTAAGGGTAAGGTTTCGGGTTACGGTTAGGGTTAGGGTTAGGGTTAGGGTAAGGGTTAAGGATAGGGGTTAGGGTTGTGTTAGGGTTGGTTAAGAGTTAGGGTTAGGGTTGGGGTTATGGTTAGGAGAAGGGTTAGGGTTAGGATTAGGTAAGTATTAGGGTTAGGATTAGGGTTAGGGTAAGTGTTAGGGTTAGGGTTAGGGTTAGGGTTAGGGTAAGGGTTAGGGTTAGGGTTAGGGTTTGTGTTAGGGTAAGGGTAAGGGTTAGGGTTAGAGTTAGGTTTAGGTTTAGGGTTAGGGTTAGGGTTAGGGTAAGGGTAAGAGTTAGGGTTAAGGTTAGAGTTAGGGTTAGGTTTAGGGTTAGGGTTAGGGTTAGTGTAAGGGTAAGGTTTAGGGTTAGGATTATGGTTAGGGATAGGGTAAGGGTTAGGGTTAGGGTTAGGGTTAGTTTAGGGTTAGGGTTGGGTAAGGGTAAGATTTAGGCTTCGGGTTAGGGTTAGGTTTAGTTTTGGGGTTAAGGTTAGGGTTAGGGTAAGGTTTAGGGTTAGGTTTAGTGTTAGGTTTAGGGTTAGGTTTAGGGTTAGGTCAATGTTAGGGTTAGGGTTAGGGTAAGGGTGTGTGTTAGGGTTAGAATTAGGGTTAGGGTAGCTTTAGCGTTAGGGTTATGGTAAGGGTTAGGGTTAGGGTTACGGTTAAGGTTAGGGTAAGGGTAAGGGTTAGGTTAGGGTTAGGTTTAGGTTTAGGGTATCAGTTAGGGTTAGGCTTAAGTTAAGGGTAAAGTTTAGCGTTATGTTTAGAGTTAGGGTTCGGGTAAGGGTAAGGGTTAGGGTTAGTGAGGGTTAGGGTTAGGTTTAGGGTTAGGGTAAAGGTAAGGGTTAGGGTTAGGTTTAGGCTTAGGGTTAGGATAAGGGTTAGGGTTAGGGTTAGGGTTGGGTATGGGTTAGGGTAAGGGTAAGTGTCAGGGTTAGGGTTAGGGTGAGGATAAGGGTAAGGGTTAGGGTTAGGGTTAGAGTTAGGTTTAGGTGTTAGGATTAGGTTTAGGGTTAGGATTTGGGTTAGGGGTTATGTTTAGTGTTAGGGTTAGTGTAAGTGTTAGGGTTAGGTGTTAGGGTTAGTGTTAGGGTCAGGTTAAGGGTTAGGGTTAGGGTTAGGATAAGGGTTAGGGTTAGGGTTAGGGTAAGCGTAAGTGTTAGTGTTAGGGTTAGGGTTAGGGTTAGGGTAAGTGTTAGGCGTAGGGTTAGGGTTAGGTTTAGTGTTGGGCTTGAGTTTACGGTTAGGGTTAGGGTAAGGTTAAGGATTAGGGTTAGGTTTAGGGTTAGGGTTAGGGTAAGGGTTAGGATTAGGTTTAGGGTTAGCATTAAGGTTAGGGTTGGGGTTAGGGTAAGGGTAAGGGTTAGGGTTAGGGTTAGGTTTAGGGGTTACGGTTAGGGTAGGTTTAGGTTTTGGGTTGGGTAAGGGTAAGGGTTAGGGTTAGGGATAGGGTTAGGGTTAGGTTTAGGGTAAGGGTTAGGGTTAGGGTAATTGTAAGGGTTAGAGTAAGGGTTAGAGCTAGGGTTAGGTTTAGTGTTGGGGTTAATGTAAGGGGAAGGGTTATGGTTATGTTTCGGGTTAGGGTTAGCGTTAAAGTTAGGGTTAGGGTTAGGTTAGGGTTAGGGTAAGTCTAAGTCTTAGGGTTAGTGTTAGGTTTAGGGTTAGGTTTAGTGTATGGGTAAGGTTTAGGGTTAGGATTAGGGTTAGGGTTAGGATTAGGTTTAGGGTTAGGGTAAGGGTAAGGTTTAGGGTTAGGGTTAGGGTAAAGGCACGGGTTAGGGTTAGGGTTAGGGTAAGGGTAAGGGTAAGGTTAGGGTTAGGGTTAATTTTAGGTTTAGGGTTAGGGTTAGGGTAAGGGTAAGGGTTAGGGTTAGGATTAGGGTTAGGGTTAGGGTAAGGGTTAGGGTTAGGGTTAGGGTTAGGGTAAGGGTAAGGGTAAGGGTTAGAGTTAGGGTTAGGGTTAGGTTTAGTGTTTGACTTAAGGTTAGGGTTAGGGTAAGGGTTAGGGTTAGGGTTAGGGTTAGGTTTAGGGTTAGGTTTAGGGTTACGGTTAGGGTTAGGGTAAGGGTATGTGTTAGGGTTAGGGTTAGGGTTAGCGTTAGGGTAAGGGTAAGGGTTAGGGTTAGGGTTAGGGTTAGGATTAGGTTTAGGGTAAGGCTTAGGGTTAGGTTTAGGGTAAGGTTAAGGGTAAGGTTTAGGGTTATGATTAGGATTAGGTTAGGGTAAGGGTAAGGGTTAGGGTTACGGTTAGGTTTGGGGTTAGGTTTAGGGTTAGGGTTAGGGTTAGGGTAAGGGTAAGGGTTAGGGTTAGGGTTCGGGTAAGGATTAGGGTTACGGTTAGGTTTAGGGTTAGGGTTAGGGTTAGGGTTAGGGTTAGGTTAAGTGTAAGGGTTAGAGTGTGGGTTAGTGTTAGGGTTAGGGTCAGGGTAAGGGTTACGGTTAGGGGTTAGGGTTAGAGTTAGGGTAAGGGTTAGGGTTAGTGTTATGGTTAGGGTAAGGGTAAAGGTTAGGGTTAGGGTTAGGTTTAGGGTAAGGGTTAGGGTGAGGGTTACGGTTAAGTTAAGGGTAAGTGTTAGGGTTAGGGCTAGAGTTAATATTAGGGTAAGTGTTAGGGTTAGGATAAGGGTAAGGGTTAGGGTTAGGTTTAAGGTTAGGGTTAGGGGTTAGGATTAGGGTTAGGGGTTAGGGTTAGGGTTAGGTTAGGGTAAGGTTAAGGGTTGTGTTTAAGGTTAGGGTTCGAGTTAGGTTTCGAGTTAGGTTTAGGTTTAGGGTAAGGGTAAGGGTTAGGGTTAGTATTAGGGTTAGGGATAGGGTTAGGGTTAGGGTTAGGTTTAGGGTTAGGGTTGGGGTAAGTTTAAGTGTTAGGGTTAGGGTTAGCGTTAGGTTTAGTGTTGGAGTTAAGTTTAGGGTTAGGGTAAGGGTTAGGGTTAGGATTAGGGTTAGGTTTAAGGTTAGGTTAAGGGTTAGGTTAGGGATATGGTTATAGTTAGGGTAAGTGTATGTGTTAGGTTTAGGGTTAGGATTAGGGTTAGGGTTAGGGTTAGGGTTAGCGTTAGGGTAAGGGTAAGGGTTAGGGTTACGGTTAGGGTTAAGGTAAGTGTAAGGGTTAGGGTTAGGGTTACGGTTAAAGGTGATGGTTAGGGTTATGGTTAGGATTAGTTTAAGAGTAAGGGTTAGGGTTAGGTTTAGCGTAAGGGTAAGGGTAAGGTTTAGCGTTAGGGATATGGTTAGGGTTAGGGTAAGGGTAAGGGTTAGGGTTAGGGTTAGGTTTAGGGTTAGGTTTAGGGTTAGGGTAAGGGTAAGGTTTAGCGTTAGGGATATGGTTAGGGTTAGGGTAAGGGTAAGGGTTAGGGTTAGGGTTAGGTTTAGGGTTAGGTTTAGGGTTAGGGTAAGGTAAGTTTTGGGTTAGGGTTAGGGTAAGGGTTAGGATTAGGGTTAGGGTTAGCGTTAGGTTTAGAGTTAGGGTTAGGGTTAGGTTAAGAGTAAGGTTTAGGGTGAGGGTTAGGGTTAGGGTTGGTCAGGGTAAGATTAACGGTTAGGGGTTAGGGTTAGGGTTAGAGTAAGTGTTAGGGTTAGTGTTAGGTTTAGGGTTAGGGTAAGGGTTAGAGTTAGGGTTATGATTAGGGTAAGGGTAAGTGTTAGGGTTACTGTTAGGTTAAGGGTAAGTGTTACGGTTAGGGTTAGATTTAGGGTTCGGGTAAGGGTTAGGTTTAGGGTTAGTTTTAGGGTTAGGGTTGGGGTTAGGGTAAGGGTAAGGATTAGCATTAGGGTTAGGGTTAGGGTAAGGGTTAGGGTTAGGGTTAGGGTTAGGTTTATCATTAGGGTTAGGGTAAGGGTAAGGGTTAGTGTTAGGGTTAGGGTTAGGATTAGGTTTAGGGTTATGTTTAGGGTTACGGTTAGGGTTACGGTCAGGGTTAGGGTAAGGGTATGTGTTAGGGTTAGGGTTAGTGTTAGGGTTAGGGTAAGGGTAAGGGTTCGGGTTACGGTTAGGGTTAGGGTTAGGGTTAGGGTAAGGGTTAAGGATAGGGTTTAGGGTTGTGTTAGGGTTGGTTAAGAGTTAGGGTTAGGGTTGGGCTTATGCTTAGGATAAGGGTTAGGGTTAGGGTTAGGGTTAGGTAAGTATTAGGGTTAGGGTTAGGGTTAGGGTAAGGGTTAGGGTTAGGGTTAGGGTTTGGGTTAGGGTAAGGGTAAGGGTTAGGGTTAGAGTTAGGGTTAGGTTTAGGGTTAGGGTTAGGGTTAGGGTAAGGGTAAGAGTTAGGGTTAAGGTTAGAGTTAGGGTTAGGTTTAGGGTTAGGGTTAGGGTTAGTGTAAGGGTAAGGTTTAGGGTTAGGATTATGGTTAGTGATAGGGTAAGGGTTAGGGTTAGGGTTAGGGTTAGTTTAGGGTTAGGGTTGGGTAAGGGTAAGGTTTAGGGTTCGGGTTCGGGTTAGGTTTAGTTTTGGGTTAAGGTTAGGGTTAGGGTAAGGTTTAGGGTTAGGTTTAGTGTTAGGTTTAGGGTTAGGTTTAGGGTTAGGTCAATGTTAGGGTTAGGGTTAGGGTAAGGGTATATGTTAGTGTTAGAATTAGGGTTAGGGTAGCTTTAGCGTTAGGGTAAGGGTAAGGGTTAGGGTTAGGGTTACGGTTAGGGTTAGTGTAAGGGTAAGGGTTAGGTTAGGGTTAGGTTTAGGTTTAGGGTAACAGTTAGGTTTAGGCTTAAGTTAAGGGTAAAGTTTAGCGTTATGTTTAGAGTTAGGGTTCGGGTAAGGGTAAGGGTTAGGGTTAGTGAGGGTTAGGGTTAGGTTTAGGGTTAGGGTAAAGGTAAGGGTTAGGGTTAGGTTCAGGCTTAGGGTTAGGATAAGGGTTAGGGTTAGGGTTAGGGTTGGGTATGGGTTAGGGTAAGGGTAAGTGACAAGGTTAGGGTTAGGGTGAGGATAAGGGTAAGGGTTAGGGTTAGGGTTAGAGTTAGGTTTAGGTGTTAGGGTTAGGTTTAGGGTTAGGATTTGGGTTAGGGGTTATGTTTAGTGTTAGGGTTAGTGTAAGTGTTAGGGTTAGGTGTTAGGGTTAGTGTTAGGGTTAGGTTAAGGGTTAGGGTTAGGGTTAGGATAAGGGTTAGGGTTATTGTTAGGGTAAGGGTAAGTGTTAGTGTTAGGGTTAGGGTTAGGGTTAGGGTAAGTGTTAGGCGTAGGGTTAGGATTAGGTTTAGTGTTGGGCTTAAGTTTAGGGTTAGGGTTAGGGTAAGGCGAAGGATTAGGGTTAGGTTTAGGGTTAGGGTTAGGGTAAGGGTTAGGATTAGGTTTAGGGTTAGCATTAAGGTTAGGGTTGGGGTTAGGGT
>JANJXV010000086.1:645000-670000 GCA_024803745.1 Megascapheus bottae
TTAGGGTTAGGTTTAGGGTTAGGAAAAGGGTAAGGATTAGGGTTAGGGTTAGGGTTGGGTTTAGGGTAAGGATAATGGTTAGGTTTAGGTTTAGGGTAAGGGTTAGCGTTAACATTAGGGTTAGGTTAGAATTGAGGTTAGAGTTAGAGTTAGGGTAAGGGTAAGGGTTATGGTTAGGGTTAGGGTAAGGGTAAGGATTAGGTTTAGGGTTAGGTTTAGGGTAAGGATTAGTGTTAGGGTTAGGGTTAGGGTTAGGTTTAGGGTTAATGTAAGGGTAAGGGTTAGGGTTAGGGTTAGGTTTAGGGTTAGGATTAGGGTAAGGGTTAGGGTTAGGTTTAGGGTTAGGGTGAGGGTTAGGGTTAGGTTTAAGGTTAGGGTAAGGGTTAGGGTTAGGTTTTGGGTTAGGGTTAGGTTTGGGTTTAGGGTAAGGGTAAGGGTTAGGGTTAGGGTAAAGGTTAGGGTTAGGGTTAGGGTTAGGGTAAGGGTATGTGTTAGGGTTAGGGTTAGGGTTACGGTTAGGTTTAGGGTTAGTGTTAGGGTTAGGGTAAGGGTAAGGGTTAGGGTTAGTGGTAGGGTTAGGGTTAGGGTTAGTGTTAGGGTTAGTGTTTGTTTTAGGGTTAGGATTAGGGTAAGGGTAAGGGTTAGGGTTAGTGGTAGGGTTAGGGTTAGGGTTAGTGTTAGGGTTAGTGTTTGGTTTAGGGTTAGGGTTAGGGTAAGGGTAAGGGTTAGGGTTAGGGTTAGGATTAGGGTAAAGTTAAGAGTTAGGATTAATATTTGGGTTAGGGTTAGGGTTAGGGTTAGGGTTAGGGTTAGGAAAATGGTAAGGGTTACGTTTAGGGTTGGGGTTAGTGTAAGGGTTAGGGTTAGCGTTAGGGTTAAGTTTAGGGTTAGGGTTAGGGTTAGGGTAAGGGTTAGGGTTAGGGTTAGGTTAAGGTTACGGTTAGGTTTAGGGTTAGGCTAGGGGTTAGGCTTAGGGTTAGGGGAAAGGTTAGGGTTTGGGTTAGGTTTAGGGTTAGAGTTAGGGTTAGGGTTAGGATTATGGTTAGGGTAAGGTTTAGGGTTAGGGTTAGGGTTAGGGTTAGGTTTGGGGTTAGGGTTAGGGTAAGGGTTAGGGTTAGGGTTAGGGTAAAGGTTAAGGTTACGGTTAGGGTTAGGTTTAGGGTAAGAGTAAGGGCTGGAGTTACGGTTAGGGTTAGGTTAGGTTTAGGGTTAGGGTAAGGGTAAGGGTAAGGTTATGTTTAGGATTAGGGTTAGGGTTAAAGTTAGGGTTACGGTTATGTTTAGGGTTAGGGTAAGTTTAAGGCTTAGGGTTAGGGTTAGGATTAGGTTTAGGGTACAGGTAAGGTTAGGGTTAGGGTTAGGGTTAGGTTTAGGGTTTGGGTTAGGGTAAGGGCAGGGATTAGGGTTAGGGTTAGGGTTATGGTTAAGGTTAGTGTTAGGGTAAGGGTTAGGGTTAGGGTTATGGTTAAGGTTAGGGTTAGTGTTAGGGTTACGGTTAGGGTTAGGGTAAGGGTAAGGGTAAGGGTTAGGGTTAGGGTTAATGTCAGGGTTAGGGTTAGGGGTTATGTTTAGGGTTGGGGTTAGGTTAGGGTTAGGGTTAGGGATAGGTAAGGGTTAAGTTTACGGTTAGGGTAAGGGTTAGGGTTTGGGTTAGGGTTAGGGTTAGAGTAAGGGTTAGGGTTAGGGTAAGGGTAAGGGTTAGGGTTAGGGTTTGGGTTAGGGTAAGGGTTAGGGTTAGGGGTTAGGTTTAGGTTTAGGATAAGGTTTAGGGTAGGGGTTAGGGTTAGGGTAAGGTTTAGGGTTAGGATTAGGGTAAGGGTTAGCGTTGGGGTAAGGGTTATGGTTAGGGTTAGGGTAAGGTTTAGGGTTAGGGGTTAGCTTTAGGTTTAGGATAAGGATTAGGGTATGGGTTAGGGTTAGGGGTTAGGGTTAGGGTTAGGGTAAGGGTTATGGTTTGGGTTAGCGGTCAGGATTAGTGTTAGGGTTAGGGTAAGGGTTATGGATAAGTTATGGTTAGGGTAAGGCTAAGGGTTAGAGTTAGGATTAGGGTTAGCGTAAGGGTTAGTTTTAGGGTTAGGGTTAGGGTTAGGGTGAGTGTTAGGATTAGGGTTCGGGTTAGGGTTAGGGGTTAGTGTTAGTGTTAGGGTTAGGGTAAGGGTTAGGGTTAGGGATAGGGTAAGGTTTAGGGTTAGGGTTAGGGTAAGGTTAAGGGTTAGACTTAGGGTTAGGGAAACGGTTTGGGTTAGGGTTATGGTTAGGGTAAGGCTAATGGTTAGGTTTACGGTTAAGGTGAGGGTAAAGGTAAGGGTTAGGTATAGGGTTAAGTTTAGGGAAAGGGTAAGGGTTAGGGTTAGGGTTAGGGTTAATGTTAGGGTTAGTGTTAGGGTTAGGTTAAGGGTAAGGGTTAGGGTTAAGGTAAAGGTTAAGGTTAGTTTTAGGGTTAGGCTAAGGGTTAGGCTTAGGGTTAGGGTAAGGGTTAGGGATTGGGTTAGCCTAGGGTTAGAGTTAGGGTTAGGGTTAGGGTTAAGGTAAGGGTAAGGGTTAGGGTTAGGGTTAGCGTAACGGTTAGGGTTAGGGTTATGGTTAGGGTTAGGGTAAGGGTAAGGATTAGATTTAGAGTTAGGGTTAGGTTAGGTTTAGGGTTAGGGTTATGGTAAGGGTAAGAATTAGGTTAGGGTTAAGGTTAGGTTTAGGGTTAGGGTTAGGCTTAGGGTTAGGGTAAGGGTTAGGGTTTTGGTGAGGGTCAGGATTAGAGTTAGGGTTAGGTTTAGGGTTAGGTTAAGGGTAAGGGTTAGGGTTAGGGTTAGGGTTAGGGTAAAGGTTAGGGTGAGGGTTAGGGTTAGGGTTAGGGTAAGGGTAAGGGTTAGAGTTACGGTTAGGGTTAGGTTAGGTTTAGGGTTACGTTTAGGGTAAGGGTAAGGTTATGGTTAGGGTTAGGGTTAGGGTTAAAGTTAGGGTTAGGGTTATGTTTAGGGTTAGGGTACGTTTAAGGCTTAGGGTTAGGGTTAGGATTAGGTTTAGGGTACAGGTAAGGTTTAGGGTTAGGTTTAGGGTTAGGGTTAGGTTTAGGGTTAGGGTTAGGGTAAGGGCAGGGATTAGGGTTAGGGTTAGCGTTAGGGTTAAGTTTAGTGTTAGGGTAAGGGTTAGGGTTAGGGTTATGTTTAAGGTTAGGGTTAGTGTTAGGGTTAGGGTTAGGGTTAGGGTTAGGGTAAGAGTAAGGGTTAGGGTTAAGTTTAGGCTTAGGTTTAGGGTAAGGGTAAGGGTTAGGGTTAGGGGTTAGGTTTAGGTTTAGGATGAGGTTTAGGGTAGGGGTTAGGGTTAGGGTAAGGGTTACGGTTAGGATTAGGGTAAGGGTTATGGTTAGAGTTAGGTTAAGGGTTAGGGTTAGGGGTTAGCTTTAGGTTTAGGATAAGGATTAGGGTATGGGTTAGGGTTAGGGGTTAGGGTTAGGTTTAGGGTAAGGTTTATGGTTTGGGTTAGCGGTCAGGCTCAGTGTTAGGGTAAGGGTAAGGGTTATGGATAGGGTTACGGTTAGGGTAAGGCTAAGGGTTAGAGTTAGGGTTGAGGTTAGCGTAAGAGTTAGGGTTAGGGTTAGGGTGAGCGTTAGGATTAGGGTTCGGTTTACGGTTAGGGGTTAGGGTTAGTGTTAGGGTTAGGGTAAGGGTTAGGGTTAGGGATAGGGTAAGGTTTAGGGTTAGGTTTAGACTTAGGGTTAGGGTAAAGGTTTGTGTTAGAGTTAGGGTTAGGGTAAGGGTAAGGGTTAGGTTTATGGTTAAGGTTAGGGTAAAGGTAAGTGTTCGGTTTAGGGTTAAGTTTAGGGAAAGAGTAAGGGTTAGGGTTAGGGTAAAGTTTACGGTTAGTGGTAGGGTTAGGGTTAGCATTAGGGTAAGGGCAAGGGTTAGGGCTAGGGATAGGGTTAGGGTTAAGGTTAGGGTTAGGGTTAAAGTTAGGCTAAGGGTTAGGGTTAGGGTGAGGTTAAGGGTTAGGGTTAGGGTTAGGGTAGAGGTAGGTTTAGGGTCAGGGTAAGGGTAAGGGTTAGGTTTAGGGTTAGAGTTAGGGTTAGGGTAAGGGTTAGGGTTTGGGGTTTGCGTTAGGGTTAGGGTTAGGTTTAGGGTAGGGTTAGGATTAGGGTTACTGTTAGGTTTAGGGTTAAGGTTAGGGTTAGGGTGAAAGTTAGGGTTAGGGTTAGGTGTAGGGTAAGGGTAAATGTTAGGGTTACGGTTACGGTTAGCGTTAGGGTTAGGGTTAGGGTAAGGGTAAGTGTTAGGGTTAGGGTTAGGATTGGGTTTAGGGTTGGGGTAAAGTTTAGGGATAGTGTTTGGGTAAGGGTAAGGTTTAGGTTTAGGGTTCGGGTTAGGGTTAGGTTTAAGGTTAGGGTTAAAGTTAGGCTAAGGGTTAGGGTTAGGGTGAGGTTAAGGGTTAGGGTTAGGGTTAGGGTAGAGGTAGGTTTAGGGTCAGGGTATGGGTAAGGTTTAGGTTTAGGGTTAGGGTTAGGGTTAGGGTAAGGGTTAGGGTTTGGGGTTTGCGTTAGGGTTAGGGTTAGGTTTAGGGTAGGGTTAGGCTTAGGGTAAGTGTTACGATTAGGGTTAATGTTAGGGTTAGGGTTTGGGTAAGGTTTAGGATTAGGGTTAGTGTTAGGTTTAGGGTTAAGGTTAGCCTTAGAGTTAGGGTAGGGGTAAGGTTTATGGTTACGTTTAGGGTTAGGGTTAGGCTTAGGGTAAGTGTTAGGATTAGGGTTAAGGTTAGGGTTAGGGTTAGTGTTAGGGTAAGGGTAAGGGCTAGGGTTAGGGTTAGGGTTAGTTTTAGGGTAAGGGTTAGGTTTAGGTTGAGCGTAAGCGTTAGGGTTATGGTTAGGGTTAGGGTTAAGTTTAGGTTTAGGGTTAGCGTTAGCGTTAGGATTAGGGTAAGGGTAAGGTTTAGGGTTAGGTTTAGGGTTAGGGTTAGGGAAAGGGTAAGGGTTAGTGTTAGGGTTAAGTTTAGCATTAAGGTTTGGGTTAGGGTTAGGGTAAGGGTAAGGGTTAGGGTTAGTTTTAGGGTTAGTGTAAGGGTAAGGGTTAGGGTTCGGGTTAGGGTTAGGGTTCGGGTTAGGGTTAGGTTAAGTTTAGGGTTAGGTTTAGTGTTAGGGTAAGGGTTAGGGTTAGGTTTAGGTTAGGGTTAAGGTTAGGGTAAGGGTTAGGTTTAGGGTTAGTGTTATGTTTATGGTTACGGTTGGGGTTAGGGTTAGGGCAGTGGTAAGGGTTAGGGTTAGTGTTATGGGTCAGGGTTAGGGTTAGGGTTAGGTTTAGGGAAGGGTAAGGTTTAGGGTTAGGGTTAGGGTTAGGTTTGGGGTGAGGCTGGGGGTAAGAGTAAGGGTTAGTGTTAGGGTTAGGGTTATGGTAAGGGTACGGGTTAGTGTTAGGGTTAGGGTAAGGATAAGTTTAGGGTTAGTGTTAGGGTTAGGCTTAGGTTTAGGGTTAGGGTTATGTTAAGGGTAAGGGTTAGGGTTATGGTTAGGGTTAGGGTTAAGTTTAGGTTTAGGGTTAGCGTTAGCGTTAGGATTAGGGTAAGGGTAAGGTTTAGGGTTAGGTTTAGGGTTAGGGTTAGGGAAAGGGTAAGGGTTAGTGTTAGGGTTAAGTTTAGCATTAAGGTTTGGGTTAGGGTTAGGGTAAGGGTAAGGGTTAGGGTTAGTTTTAGGGTTAGTGTAAGGGTAAGGGTTAGGGTTCGGGTTAGGCTTAGGGTTCGGGTTCGGGTTAGGGTTAAGGTTAGGGTTAGGTTTAGGGTTAGGGTAAGGGTTAGGGTTAGGGTTAGGTTCAGGGTTAAGGTTAGGGTAAGGGTTAGGTTTAGGGTTAGTGTTAGGTTTATGGTTAAGGTTGGGGTTAGGGTTAGGGCAGTGGTAAGGGTTAGGGTTAGTGTTATGGGTCAGGGTTAGGTTTAGGGAAGGGTAAGGTTTAGGGTTAGGGTTAGGGTTAGGTTTGGGGTGAGGCTGGGGGTAAGAGTAAGGGTTAGTGTTAGGGTTAGGGTTATGGTAAGGGTACGGGTTAGGGTTAGGGTTAGGGTTAGGTTTAGGTTTAAGTTTAGGGTTATGGTTAGGGTAAGGGTAAGGGTCTGGGTTAGGGTTAGGGGTTAGGTTTAGGGTTAGGGTTAGTTTTAGGGTTAGGGTAAGGGTAAGGTTTAGGGTTAGGGTTAGGTTTAGGTGTTAGGTTTAGGGTTAGGTTTAGGGTTAGGGTAAATGTTAGATTTAGGTTTACGGTAAGGGTAAGGTTTAGGGTTAGGGATAGGGTTGGGTTTAGGGTTAGGGTAAGAGTAAGGGTTAGAGTTAGGGTTAGGGTAAGGGTCAGGTTTAGGTTTAAGGTTAGGGTTAGGTTTGGGGTTAGGGTTAGGGTACGTGTAAGGGTTAGGGTTAGGGTTAAAGTTAGGTTTAGGATTTGGGTTAGTGTTAGGGTTAGGGTAAGGTTAAAGTTTAGGGTTAAGTTTAGGGTAAGGGTTAGATTACAGTTAGATTAATGAGTAGGGTTAGGGTAAGGGTTAAGTTTAGGGTTAGGGTTAGGGTTAATTTAAGGGTTAGGTTTAGGGTATGGGTAAGGGTTAGAGTTAGGTTTAGGGTTGGGGTTCGGGTTAGGGTTAGGGTTAGGGTAAGGGTAAGGTTTAATGTTAGGGTTAGGGTTAGGGTAGGTTAGGGTTAGGGTTAGGGTTAGGGTTTGCATTAGGGTTTGGGTTAGGGTAAGGGGTTAGGGTTAGGGTTAGGCTAAGGATAAGGGTTAGGGTTAGGGTTAGGGTAAGGTTTAGGGTTAGGGTTAGGGTAAGGCTAAGTGTTAGAGTTAGGGTTAGGCTTAGGGTAAGGGTTAGGGTTAGTGTTAGGGTTAGGTTGAGCGTTAGGGTTAGGGTTAGGGTTAGGAGTTAGAGTTAATGTTTGGGTTAGGGTAAGGGTTAGGGTTAGGGTTAGAGTAAGGGTTAGGGTTAGGGTTAATGTAAGGCTAACTGTTAGAGTTAGTGTTAGGGTAAGGGTTAGGGTTTGGGTTAGCTTTAGGGTAAGTCTAAGGATTAAAGTTGGGGTTAGTGTTAGGGTTAGGGTTAGGGGTTAGTGTTAGGGTTAGGGTAAGGGTAAGGGTTAGGTTTAGGGTTAAGTTTAGGATAAGGGTAAGGGTTAGGGTTAGGGTTAGGGTTAGGGTTAAGGTTAGGGTTAGTGTTAGGGTTAGGGTTAGGGTTAGGGTTAGGGTAAGGTTTGGGTTAGGATTAGGGTTAGGGTTAGGGTTAGGGTTAGGTTTAGGGTCAGGGTTAGGGTTAGGGTTAGGGTAAGGTTTAGGTTTAGGATTAGGGTTAGGGTTAGGGTTAGATTTAGGGTTAGGGTTAGGGTAAGGGTATGGGTTAGGGTTACGCTTATGATCAGGGTTAGGGTTAGGGTTAGGGTAAGCGTTAAGTTTAGGGTTAGGGTTAAGGTAACGGTTAGGGTTAGGGTTAGGGTTAGGGTAAGGCTAAGGTTTAGAGTTAGGGTTAGGGTTAGGGTTAGGTTTGGGGTTAGGGTTAGGGTAAGAGTAAGGGTTAAGGTTAGGGTTAGGGTAAGGGTGAGGGTTAGGGTTAGGGTAAGTTTAAGGGTTAGGTTTAGGGTTGTGGTTATGCTTAGGATTAGGGTGAAGGTAAGGGTAAGAGTTAGAATTCTGGTTAGCGTTAGGGTAAGGGTGAGGGTTAGGGTTAGGTTAAGTTTAAGGGTTAGGTTTAGGGTTAAGGTTAGGGTAAGTTAAGGGTTAGGGTTAGGGTTAGGGTTAAGGTTAGGTTTAGTGTTAGGTTTAGGGTTAGGGTTAGGGTAAGGGTAAGGGTTAGGGTTATGGTTAGGGTTAGGCTTAAGGTTAGGTTTAGGTTTAGGGTTAGGCTAATGGCTAGGGTTAGGTTAGGGTTAGGCTAAAGGTTAGGATTAGGGTTAGGTTTAGGGTTAGGGTAAGGGTTAGGGTTAGCTTTAGGGTTAGGTTTAGGGTTAGTTTTAGGGTTAGGGTAAGTGTTAGGTTTAGGGTTAGGGTTAGGTTCAGGGTTAGGGTTAGAGTAAGGGTAAGTTTGAGAGTTAGGGTTAGGGTTCAGGATAGGATTAGGTTTAGGGTTAAGGTTAGGGTTAGGGAAAGGTTTAGGGTTACGGTTAGGTTTAGGGGAAGGATTAGGGTTAGGGTTAGGGTAAGGGTTAGGGTTAGTGTTAGGGTTAGCATTAAGTTTAGGGTTAGGGCTAGGAAAACTGTAAGGGTTAGGTTTAGGGTTAGTGTTAGTGTTAGGGTAAGGATTACGTTTCGGGTTAGGGCTAGGGTTAGAATTAAGGTTAGGGTTAGGGTTAGGGTAAGGGTAAATGTTAGATTTAGGGTTAGGGTTAGAGTTAGGGGTTAGGGTTACCGTTAGGTTTCGGGTTAGGTTTCGGGTAAGCGTAAGGGTTAGGGTTAGTTTTAGGTTTAGGGTAAGGGTAAGAATTAAGGTTAGGGTTAGGGTTAGAGTTAGGGTAAGGGTTAGGGTTAGGGTTAGGGTTAGGTTTAGGTTTAGGGTTAGGGTTAGGTTCAGGGTTAGGGTTAGGGTAAGGGTTAGGGTTAGTGTTAGGTTTAGGGTTAAGGTTAGGGTTAGGGTTAGGGTAAGGGTAAGGGTTAGGCTTAGGGTTAGGTTTAGGGTTAGGGTAAGGATTAGGGTTAGGGTTAAGGTTAAGTTTAGGGTCAGGGTTAGGGTAAGGGTAAGGGCTAGGGTTAGGTTTAGGATTAGGGTTAGGTTTAGGGTAAGGGTAAGGGTTAGGGTTAGGGTTAAGTTTAGGGTTAGGTTTAGGGTTAGGGTAAGGGTAAGGTTAAGGTTTAGGGTTAGGGTTAGGGTGAGGGTAAGGATTAGGGTTAGGGTTAAGGTTACGTTTAGGGTTAGGGTTAGGGTTAGGGTAAGGGTAAGAGCTAGGGTTAGGGTTAGGGTTAGGTTTAGGGTAAGGGTTAGGGTTAGTTTTGGGGTTAGGGTTAGGGTAAGGTAAGGGTTAGGGTTAGGGGTAGGTTTAGCATTAAGATTAGGGTTACGGTTAGGGAAAGGGTAAGGGTTAGGGTTAGCGTTAGGGTTAGGGTAAGGGTAAGGGTTAAGGTTAGGGTTAGGGTTAGGGTAAGGGTTAGGGTTAGGGTTAGGTTTAGGGTTCTGTTTAGGGTAAGCGTAAGGTTTAGGGTTAGGTTTAGGTTCAGGGTTAGGGTTAGGGTAAGGGTTAGGGTTAGAGTTAGGGTTAGAGATAGGGTTAGGTTTAGCGTTATGGTAAGTGTTAGCGTTAGGTTAGGGTTAGGGATAGAGTAAGAGTAAGGGTTAGGGTTAGGGGTTAGGGTTAGGGTAAGGGTTAGGTTAGGGTTAGGGTTAGGGTAGTTTTAGGGTAAAAGTTAGGGTAAGGGTTAGGGGTAGGGTTAGGTTTAGGGTTAGTGTAAGGATTAGGATTCGGGTTAGGGTTAGGGTTAGATTTAAGGTTAGGGTTAGGGTTAGGGTAAGGGTAAGAGTTAGATTTAGGGTTAGGCTTAGGGTTAGGGTAAGGATTAGGATTCGTGTTAGGGTAAGGGTTAGATTTAGGGTTAGGGTTAGGGTTAGGATTAGGGTAAGTGTTAGGGTTAGGGTTAGGGTTAGGGTTCAGGTTAGGGTTAGGGTTATGGTTAGGGTTAGTGTAAGGGTAAGGGTTAGGTTTAGGGTTAGGCATAGGGTTAGCTTTAGGGTAAGGGTAAGGGTTAGGATTAGGGTTAGGGTTAGGGTTAGCCTTAGGTTTAGGGTTAGGTTTAGGGTAAGGGTAAGGTTTAGGATTAGAGTTAGGGTTAAGGTTAGGGTTAGGGTTAGGGTTAGGGTACGGGTAAGGGAAAGGTTTAGGGTTAGGGTTAGGGTTAAGGTTAGGGTTAGGGAAAGGGTAAGGGTTAGGGTTACGGTTATGGTTAGGATTAGGGTAAGGATTAGGGTTAGGTTTAGGGTTAGGGTTAGGGTTAGGGTAAGGATTAGGATTCGGGTTAGGGTAAGGGTTAGATTTAGGGTTAGGGTTAGGGTTAGGGGTAAGTTTAGCATTAAGGTTAGGGTTAGGGATATGGTTAGGGTAAGGGTAAGGTTTAGGGTTAGGTCAGGGTTAGGGTTAGGGATAGGGTGAGGTTTAGTGTTAGTGTTAGGTTTAGGGTTAAGGTAAGGGTTAGAGTTAGGAGAAGGGTAAAAGTTAGGGTTAGGGGTTAGGGTTAGGGTAAGGTTTAGGGTAAAAGTTAGGGTAAGGGTTAGGGGCAGGGTTAGGTTTAGGGTTAGTGTAAGGATAAGGATTCGGGTTAGGGTTAGGGTTAGATTTAAGGTTAGGGTAAGGGTTAGGGTAAGGGTAAGGGTGAGATTTAGGGTTAGGGTTAGGGTTAGGGTTAGGGGTTAGTGTTAGCATTAGGTTTAGTGTTAGGTATAGGGTTAGCATTAAGGTTAGGGTTAGGGTTAGTGTAAGGGTAAGGGTTAATTTTAGGGTTAGGGTTAGGGTTAGGGTAAGGATTAGGATTCGTGTTAGGGTAAGGGTTAGATTTAGGGTTAGGGTTAGGGTTAGGATTAGGGTAAGTGTTAGGGTTAGGGTTAGGGTTCAGGTTAGGGTTAGGGTTATGGTTTGGGTTAGGGTAAGGGTAAGGGCTAGGTTTTGGGTTAGGCATATGGTTAGCTTTAGGGTAAGGGTAAGGGTTAGGATTAGTGTTAGGGTTAGCCTTAGGTTTAGGGTTAGGGTTAGGGTAAGGGTAAGGTTTAGGATTAGAGTTAGGGTTAAGGTTAGGGTTAGGGTTAGTGTTAGGGTACGGGTAAGGGAAAGGTTTAGGGTTAGGGTGAGGGTTAAGGTTAGGGTTAGGGAAAGGGTAAGGGTTAGGGTTACGGTTATGGTTAGGATTAGGGTAAGGATTAGGGTTAGGTTTAGGGTTAGGGTTAGGGTAAGGGTTAGGGTTAGGGGTAAGTTTAGCATTAAGGTTAGGGTTAGGGTTATGGTTAGGGTAAGGGTAAGGTTTAGGGTTAGGTTAGGTTTAGGTTTAGGGATAGGGTGAGGTTTAGTGTTAGTGTTAGGTTTAGGGTTAAGGTAAGGTTTAGAGTTAGGAGAAGGGTAAAAATTAGGGTTAGGGTTAGGGTTAGGGTTAGGGTTAGGGTAAAGGTTACGGTTAGGATTAGGATTAGGGAAAGTGTAAGGGTTAGGGTTAGGGTTAGGGTTAGGGTTAGTGTAAGGATTCGGGTTATGTTTAGGGTTAGGGTAAATTCTAGGGTTAGGGTTAGGGTTAGGTTTAGGGTTAGGGTAAGGGTAAAGGTTAGGGTTAGGGTTAGGGTTAGGTTTAGGTGTAGGGTTAGGGTTAGGGTAAGGGTTAAGGTTAGTGTTAGGATTAGGTTTAAGTTTAGGGTGAGCATTAGATTTAGGGTTAGGGTTAGTTTAGGGTTAGGGTAAGGGTAAGATTTAGGGTTAGGGGTTAGGGTTAGGTTTAGGGTAAGAGTAAGGGTTAGGGTTAGGTTTAGGGTTGGCGTTAGGGTTAGGGTTAGGGTGAGGGTAAGGGTAAGGGTTAGAGTTCGGGTAAGGGTTAGGGTTATGGTTATGGTTAGGGTGAGTCTTAGTGTATAGATTAGGGTTAGGGTTAGGGTTAGGGTTATGGTAAGTGTTAGGGTTAGTGTTAGGGTTAGGTTTAGGGTTAGGGTGAGCATTAGGGTTAAGGTTAGGGTTAGGGGTTAGGGTTAGGGTTAGGTTTAGGGTACGGTTTAGGGTTATGGTTAGGGTAAGGGTTGCGGTTAGGTTTAGAGTAAGGCTAAGGGTTAGAGTTAGGGTTAGGCTTAGGGTAAGGATTAGGGTTAGGGTTAGGGTTAGGGTAAGCGTTAGAGTTAGGGTTAGGGTTAGTGATTATGGTTAGTGTTAGTGTTAGGGTAAGGGTTAGGGTTAGGGTTAGGGTAAGAGTAAGGGTTAGGGTTAGGTTTAGGGTTGGCGTTAGGGTTAGGGTTAGGGTGAGGGTAAGGGTAAGGGTTAGAGTTCGGGTAAGGGTTAGGGTTATGGTTATGGTTAGGGTGAGTCTTAGTGTATAGATTAGGGTTAGGGTTAGGGTTAGGGTTAGGGTTATGGTAAGTGTTAGGGTTAGGGTTAGGTTTAGGGTAAGGGTTAGGGTTAGAGTTAGGGATATTTTTAAGGTTAGGGTTAACGTAACGGTAAGGGTTAGGGTTAGGCTTAGGGTAAAGGTTAGGGTTAGGGTTAGGGTTAGGTTTAGGTTTAGGGTTAAGGTTAGGGTTAGGGTTAGGGTTAGGTTTGGGGTTGGGGTTAGGGTAAGAGTAAGGGTTACGGTTAGGATTAGGGTTAGGTTAAGGGTTAGGGTTAGAGTTAGGGATAGGGTTAGGTTTGGGGTTAGGTTTATGGTAAGGTAAGTGTTAGGGTTAGGGTCAGGGTGGGGTTAGGGTTAGGTTAAGGGTAAGGGTTAGGGTTAAGGTTAGGGTTAGGATTAGGTTTAGGTTTGGGTAAGGATTAGGGTTAGGGTAAGGTTTAGGGTTAGGGTTAGGGTTAGGTTTAAGTTTACAGTTAGGGTAAGGGTAAATGTTAGGGTTAGGGTTAGGGTTAGTGTAAAGGTTAGGGTTAAGGTTAGGGTTAGGGTTAGGTTAAGGGTTAGGGTTAGGGTTAGGGTAGGTTCAGGGTTAGGGTTAGGGTTAGGATTAGCATTAGGTTTATTGTTAGGGTTCGGGTAAGGGTATGTGTTAGGTTTAGGGTTGGGTTCAGGGTTAGGGTTAGGGTTAGGGTAAGGGTAAGGGTTAGGGTTAGTGTTTGGTTTAGGGTTAAGGTTAGGTTTAGGGTTAGGGTTAGGGTTGGGGTTAGGGTCAGGGTAAGAGTAAGGGTTAGGGTTAGGGTTAGGATTAGGATAAGGGTTACGGTTAGGGTTAGGGATAGGGTTAGGTTTGGGGTTAGGGTTATGGTAAAGGTAAGGGTTAGGGTTAAAGTTAGGGTTAGGGTTAGGGTAAGGGTAAGGGTTAGGGTTAAAGTTAGGGTTAGGGTTAGGTTTAGGGTTAGGGTAAGGATTAGTGTTAGGGTAAGGGTTAGGATTAGGGTTAGGGTTAGGTTAAGGGTTAGGGTTAGGGTAAGAGTAAGGGTTAGGTTTAGGTTTAGGGATGTGGTTAGGGTTAGGGTTAGGATGAGGGTAAGGCTAAGGGTTAGAATTTGGGTTAGGGTTAGGGTAAGGTTTAGGGTTAGGGTTAGGGTTAGGGTCAGCTTTAGTGTATGGGTTAGGGTAAGGATTAGGGTTAGGGTTAGGGTTAGGGTAAGGCTAAGTGTTAGAGTTAGGGTTAGTGGTAGGGGAAAGGTTAGGGTTAGGTTTAGGGTTAGTGTTAGGGTGAGTTTTAGGGTTAGGGTTAGGGTTAGGGTAACGGTAAGTGTTAGTGTTAGGGTTATTGTTATGGTTAGGGTAAGCGTAAGTGTTAGCATTAGGGTTAGATTTGGGTTTAGGGTTGCGGTTAAGGTTAGGGTTAGGTTTAGGGTAAGGGTAAGCATTAGGGTTAGGGTTAGGGTAAAGTTTAGGGTTACGGTTAGGGTTAATGTTAGGGTAAGGGTAAGGGTTAGGGTTAGGGTTAGGGTTAGCTTTAGGTGTAGAGTTACAGTTAGGGTTAGGGTTAGGGTTAGGGTAAAGTTTAGGGTTACGGTTAGGGTTAATATTAGTGTAAGTGTAAGGGTTAGGGTTAGGGTTAGGGTTAGCTTTAGGTGTAGGGTTACAGTTAGGGTTAGGGTTAGGGTTAGGGTTAGGGTAGGGGTTAGGATTAGGGTTAGGGTTAGGTGGAGGGTTAGTGTTAGTGTTAGGGTAAGGGTAAGGGTTAGCGTTAGGGTTAGGTTCAGGGTTAGGGTGAGGGTTCGGGTAAGGCTAAGGGTTATAGTTAGTGTTAGTGTTAGGGTAAGGGTTAGGGTTAGGCTTATTTTTAGGGTTAGGGTGAGCGTTTGGTTAGCGTTAGTGTTTGGGGTTAGGGTTAGTGTTAGGGTTAGGGTAAGGGTTAGGGTAAGGGTTAGGGTAAGGCTAAGGTTGAGAGTTAGGTTTAGGGTAAGGGCTAGGGTTAGGGTTAGGGTTAGGTTAAGACTAAGGGTTAGAGTTAGGGTTAGGGTTAGGGTTAGGGTTAGGGGTTAGGGTAAGGGTTAGGTTTAGGTTTAGGATTAAGGTTAGGGTAAGGGTTAGGGTTAGGGTAAGGGTGAGCGTTAGGGTATGGGTTAGGATTAGGGGTTAGGATTAGGAGTAAGGTAAGGGTAGGTTTAGGGTTAAGGTAAGGTTTAGGGTTAGGGTGAGGGTTAGGGTAAGGCTAAGGGTTATAGTTAATGTTAGTGTTAGGGTAAGGGTTAGAGTTAGGCTTATTTTTAGGGTTAGGGTGAGCGTTAGGGTTAGCGTTAGTGTTTGGGGTTAGGGTTAGTGTTAGGGTTAGGGTAAGGGTTAGGGTTAGGGTTAGGGTTAGGTTAAGACTAAGGGTTAGAGTTAGGATTAGGGTTAGGGTTAAGTTTAGGGGTTAGGGTTAGGTTTAGGGTAAGGGTTAGGTTTAGGTTTAGGATTAAGGTTAGGGTAAGGGTTAGGGTTAGGGTTAGGCTTTGGGTTAGGGTTAAGGTTAGGTTAGGGTTAGGGTTAGGTTAAGATTGCGGTTAGGTTAAGGGTTAGGGTTAGGGTTAGGGTTAGATGTAGGGTTAGGGTTAGGGTAAGGGTTAGGGTTAGGGTTAGGGTAAGGGTTAGGGTTAGGGGTTAGGTTTAGGGTTAGGGTTAGGTTTAGAGTAAGGGTTAGGGTTAGGGTTAGGGTAAAAGTTAGGGTTAGTTTTAGGGTTAGGGTTAGGGTAACGGTAAGTGTTAGTGTTAGGGTTAAGGTTATGGTTAGCGTAAGGGTAAGTGTTAGGATTAGGGTGAGGTTTGGGTTTAGTGTTGGGCTTAAGGTTAGAGTTAGGGTTAGGGTAAGTGTAAGTGTTACTGTTATGGTTAGGGTTAGCGTAAAGTTTAGGGTTAGCTTTAGGTTTAATGTTAGGGTAAGGGTAAGGGTTAGGGTTAGGGTTAGCGTTAGGTGTAGGGTTACGGTTAGGGTTAGGGATAGGGTAAGGTTAAGGGTTAGGGTTAGGTTTAGGGTTAGGGTAAGGGTAAGGTTTTTGGTTAGGGTTAGGGTTAGGGGTTAGGGTTAGGGTTAGGGTAAGGGTTAGGGTTAGGGTTAGGGTTAAGTTTAGAGTAAGGGTAAGGTTTAGGGTTAGGGTTAGAGTTAGGTTTGTGGTTAGGGTTAGGGTAAGAGTAAGGGTTAGTGTTAGGTTTAGGGTAAGGGTAACGGTTAGGTTTAGGGTTAGGGTTACAGTTAGGTTTAGGGTTAGTTATAGGGTTAGGCAAAGGGTTAGGGTTAGGGTTAGGGTAAGGGTTAAGCTTAGGGTTAGGATTAAGGTTAGGGTAAGGGTTAGGGTTAGGGTAAGGGTGAGCGTTAGGGTATGGGTTAGGATTAGGGGTTAGGATTAGGGGTAAGATAAGGGTTAGGTTTAGGGTTAAGGTAAGGTTTAGGGTTAGGGTGAGGGTTAGGGTAAGGCTAAGGGTTATAGTTAATGTTAGTGTTAGGGTAAGGGTTAGGGTTAGGCTTATTTTTAGGGTTAGGGTGAGCGTTAGGGTTAGCGTTAGTGTTTGGGGTTAGGGTTAGTGTTAGGGTTAGGGTAAGGGTTAGGGTTAGGGTTAGGGTTAGGTTAAGACTAAGGGTTAGAGTTAGGATTAGGGTTAGGGTTAGGTTTAGGGGTTAGGGTTAGGTTTAAGGTAAGGGTTAGGTTTAGGTTTAGGATTAAGGTTAGGGTAAGGGTTAGGGTTAGGGTTAGGGTTTGGGTTAGGGTTAAGGTTAGGTTAGGGTTAGGGTTAGGCTAAGATTGCGGTTAGGTTAAGGGTTAGGGTTAGGGTTAGGGTTAGATGTAGGGTTAGGGTTAGGGTAAGGGTTAGGGTTAGGGTTAGGGTAAGGGTTAGTGTTAGGGTTAGGGTGAGCGTTAGGGTTAGGGTTAGGGTTAGGTGTTAGAGTTAATGTTTGGGTTAGGGTAAGGGTTAGGGTTAGGGTTAGAGTAAGGGTTAGGGTTAGGGTTAATGTAAGGCTAACTGTTAGAGTTAGTGTTAGGGTAAGGGTTAGGGTTTGGGTTAGCTTTAGGGTAAGTCTAAGGATTAAAGTTGGGGTTAGTGTTAGGGTTAGGGTTAGGGGTTAGTGTTAGGGTTAGGGTAAGGGTAAGGGTTAGGTTTAGGGTTAAGTTTATGATAAGGGTAAGGGTTAGGGTTAGGGTTAGGGTTAGGCTTAAGGTTAGGGTTAGTGTTAGGGTTAGGGTTAGGGTTAGGGTTAGGGTAAGGTTTGGGTTAGGATTAGGGTTAGGGTTAGGGTTAGGGTTAGGTTTAGGGTCAGGGTTAGGGTTAGGGTTAGGGTAAGGTTTAGGTTTAGGATTAGGGTTAGGGTTAGGGTTAGATTTAGGGTTAGGGTTAGGGTAAGGGTATGGGTTAGGGTTACGCTTATGTTCAGGGTTAGGATTAGGGTTAGGGTAAGCGTTAAGTTTAGGGTTAGGGTTAGGGTAAGGGTTAGGGTTAGGGTAAGGCTAAGGTTTAGAGTTAGGGTTAGGGTTAGGGTTAGGTTTGGGGTTAGGGTTAGGGTAAGAGTAAGGGTTAAGGTTAGGGTTAGGGTAAGGGTGAGGGTTAGGGTTAGGGTAAGTTTAAGGGTTAGGTTTAGGGTTGTGGTTATGCTTAGGATTAGGGTGAAGGTAAGGGTAAGAGTTAGAGTTCGGGTTAGCGTTAGGGTAAGGGTGAGGGTTAGGGTTAGGTTAAGTTTAAGGGTTAGGTTTAGGGTTAAGGTTAGGGTAAGTTAAGGGTTAGGGTTAGGGTTAGGGTTAAGGTTAGGTTTAGTGTTAGGTTTAGGGTTAGGGTTAGGGTAAGTGTAAGGGTTAGGTTTATGGTTAGGGTTAGGCTTAAGGTTAGGTTTAGGTTTAGGGTTAGGCTAAGGGTTAGGGTTAGGTTAGGGTTAGGCTAAAGGTTAGGATTAGGCTTAGGTTTAGGGTTAGGGTAAGGGTTAGGGTTAGCTTTAGGGTTAGGTTTAGGGTTAGTTTTACGGTTAGGGTAAGTGTTAGGTTTAGGGTTAGGGTTAGGTTCAGGGTTAGGGTTAGAGTAAGGGTAAGTTTGAGGGTTAGGGTTAGGGTTCGGGATAGGGTTAGGTTTAGGGTTAAGGTTAGGGTTAGGGAAAGGTTTAGGGTTATGGTTAGGTTTAGGGGAAGGATTAGGGTTAGGGTTAGGGTAAGGGTTAGGGTTAGTGTTAGGGTTAGCATTAAGTTTAGGGTTAGGGCTAGGAAAACTGTAAGGGTTAGGTTTAGGGTTAGTGTTAGTGTTAGGGTAAGGATTACGTTTCGGGTTAGGGCTAGGGTTAGAATTAAGGTTAGGGTTAGGGTTAGGGTAAGGGTAAATGTTAGATTTAGGGTTAGGGTTAGAGTTAGGGGTTAGGGTTACCGTTAGGTTTCGGGTTAGGGTTAGGGTAAGCGTAAGGGTTAGGGTTAGGTTTAGGTTTAGGGTAAGGGTAAGAGTTAAGGTTAGGGTTAGGGTTAGAGTTAGGGTAAGGGTTAGGGTTAGGGTTAGGGTTAGGTTTAGGGTTAGGGTTAGGGTAAGGGTAATGGTTAGGGTTAGGGTTAGGTTCAGGTTTAGGTTTAGGGTAAGGGATAGGGTTAGTGTTAGGGTTAGGGTTAGGGTTAGGGTTAGGGTTAGGGTTAGGTTTAGGGTTAGGGTAAGGATTAGGGTTAGGGTTAAGGTTGAGTTTAGGGTTAGGGTTAGGGTAAGGGTAAGGGCTAGGGTTAGGGTTAGGATTAGGGTTAGGTTTAGGGTAAGGGTAAGGGTTAGGGTTAAGTTTAGGGTTAGGTTTAGGGTTAGGGTAAGGGTAAGATTAAGGTTTAGGGTTAGGGTTAGGGTTAGGGTGAGGGTAAGGATTAGGGTTAGGGTTAAGGTTACGTTTAGGTTTAGGGTTAGGGTTAGGGTAAGGGTAAGAGCTAGGTTTAGTGTTAGGGTTAGGTTTAGGGTAAGGGTTAGGGTTAGTTTTGGGGTTAGGGTTAGGGTAAGGTAAGGGTTAGGGTTAGGGGTAGGTTTAGCATTAAGATTAGGGTTACGGTTAGGGAAAGGGTAAGGGTTAGGGTTAGCGTTAGGGTTAGGGTAAGGGTAAGGGTTAAGGTTAGGGTTAGGGTTAGGGTAAGGGTTAGGGTTAGGGTTAGGTTTAGGGTTCTGTTTAGGGTAAGCGTAAGGGTTAGGGTTAGGTTTAGGTTCAGGGTTAGGGTTAGAGTTAGGGTTAGGGATAGGGTTAGGTTTAGCGTTAGGGTAAGTGTTAGCGTTAGGTTAGGGTTAGGGATAGAGTAAGAGTAAGGGTTAGGGTTAGGGGTTAGGGTTAGGGTAAGGGTTAGGTTAGGGTTAGGGTTAGGGTAGGTTTAGGGTAAAAGTTAGGGTAAGGGTTAGGGGTAGGGTTAGGTTTAGGGTTAGTGTAAGGATTAGGATTCGGGTTAGGGTTAGGGTTAGATTTAAGGTTAGGGTTAGGGTTAGGGTAAGGGTAAACGTTAGATTTAGGGTTAGGCTTAGGGTTAGGGTAAGGATTAGGATTCGTGTTAGGGTAAGGGTTAGATTTAGGGTTAGGGTTAGGGTTAGGATTAGGGTAAGTGTTAGGGTTAGGGTTAGGGTTAGAGTTCAGGTTACGGTTAGGGTTATGGTTAGGGTTAGTGTAAGGGTAAGGGTTAGGTTTAGGGTTAGGCATAGGGTTAGCTTTAGGGTAAGGGTAAGGGTTAGGATTAGGGTTAGGGTTAGGGTTAGCCTTAGGTTTAGGGTTAGGGTTAGGGTAAGGGTAAGGTTTAGGATTAGAGTTAGGGTTAAGCTTAGGGTTAGGGTTAGGGTTAGGGTACGGGTAAGGGAAAGGTTTAGGGTTAGGGTTAGGGTTAAGGTTAGGGTTAGGGAAAGGGTAAGGGTTAGGGTTACGGTTATGGTTAGGATTAGGGTAAGGATTAGGGTTAGGTTTAGGGTTAGGGTTAGGGTAAGGATTAGGATTCGGGTTAGGGTAAGGGTTAGATTTAGGGTTAGGGTTAGGGTTAGGGGTAAGTTTAGCATTAAGGTTAGGGTTAGGGTTATGGTTAGGGTAAGGGTAAGGTTTAGGGTTAGGTCAGGGTTAGGGTTAGGGATAGGGTGAGGTTTAGTGTTAGTGTTAGGTTTAGGGTTAAGGTAAGGGTTAGAGTTAGGAGAAGGGTAAAAGTTAGGGTTAGGGGTTAGGGTAAGGGTTAGGGTTAGGGTTAGGGATAGGTTTAGGGTAAAAGTTAGGGTAAGGGTTAGGGGTAGGGTTAGGTTTAGGGTTAGTGTAAGGATAAGGATTCGGGTTAGGGTTAGGGTTAGAGTAAGGGTAAAGTTTTTGGTTAGGGTTAGGGTTAGGGGTTAGGGTTAGGGTTAGGGTAAGGGTTAGGGTTAGGGTTAGGGTTAAGTTTAGAGTAAGGGTAAGGTTTAGGGTTAGGGTTAGAGTTAGGTTTGTGGTTAGGGTTAGGGTAAGAGTAAGGGTTAGTGTTAGGGTTAGGGTAAGGGTAACAGTTAGGTTTAGGGTTAGGGTTACAGTTAGGTTTAGGGTTAGTTATCGGGTTAGGCAAAGGGTTAGGGTTAGGGTTAGGGTAAGGGTTAGGCTTAGGGTTAGGGTTAGGGTTAGGGTAAGGATTAGGGTTAGGGTTAAAGTTAGGTTTAGGGTTAGGGTTAGGGTAAGGGTAAGAGCTAGGGTTAGGGTTAGGTTTAGGTTTAGGGTAAGGGTAAGGGTTAGGGTTTGGGTTAAGTTTAGGGTTAGGGTTAGGGTTAGGTTAAGGGTAAGGGTAAGTTTTAGGGTTAGGGTTAGGGTTAGGGTTAGGAAAAGGGTAAGGGTTAGGGTTAGGGTTAGGGTAAGGATTAGGGTTAGCGTTAGGGTTAGGGTAAGTGTAAGGGTTAGGTTTAGGGTTAGGGTTAGGGTAAGGCTAAGGGTTAGGGTTAGGGTTAGGGTAAGGGTAAGGGTTAGGGTTAGGGTTAGGGTTAGGGTAAGGCTAAGGGTTAGGGTTAGTGTTAGGGTAAGGGTTAGGTTAAGATTTAGGGTTAGGGTTTAGATTTGGTTTAGGGTTAGGTTTAGGTTTACGGTTAGGGTAAGTGTAAGGGTTAGGGTTAGGTTTAGTGTTAGGTTTAGGGTTAAGGTTAGGGTTAGGGTTGGGGTTAGTGTTAGGTTTAGGGTTAAGGTTAGGGATAGGTTTAGCGTAAGGGTAAGGTTTTGTGTTAGTGTTAGGGGTCAGGATTAGGGTTAGGGTTAGGTTTAGGGTAAGGGTAAGGTTTAGGGTTAGGGTTAGGGTTAGGTTTGGGGTAGGGTGAGGGTAAGAGTAAGGGTTAGTGATAGGGTTAGGGTTAGGGTAAGGGTAATGGTTAGGGTTAGGGTTATGGTTGGGGTTAAGGTTAGGGTTAGGGTTAGTTTTAGGCTAAGGGTTAGGGTTAGGGTAAGGGGTAGGGTTAGGGTTAGGGTTAGGGTTAGTGGTTAGGGTTAAGGTTAGGGTTACTGTTAGGTTAGGTTTAGGGTTAGGGTTAGGGTAAGGGTAAGGGTTAGGGTTAGGTTACGGTTAGGTTTAGGTTTAGGGTTAGGGTTAGGGTTAGGGTAAGGGAAAGTGTTAGGGTTAGTGTTAGGGTTTGTTTTGAAGTTAGGAAAAGGGTAATGGATAGGGTTAGGGTTAGGGTTAGGGTTTAGGGCTAGGGTTAGGTTTAGGGTTAGGTTTAGGATTAGGTTTAGGGAAAGGGTTAGGGTTACGGTTAAGGTAAGGGTTAGGGTTAGGGTTAGCGAAAGGGGAAGTTTTAGTGTTAGGATTAGGGTTAGGGTTAGCCTAAAGATTAGGGTTAGGGTTAGGTTAAGTGTTAGGGTTAGGATTTGGGTTAGGGTTGGCATTAAGGTTAGGGTTAGGGTTAGGGTAAGGGTAAGGGTTAGAGTTATTGTTAGGGTTAGGGTTAGGGTTGGGGTCAGGGTTAGGGTTAGGGTTAGGGATAGCTTTACGCTTAGGGTTAGTTTTGAGTTGAGGATAAGGGTAAGGGTTAGGGTAAGGGTTATGTTTAGGGGTTAGGGTTAGGGTTAGGTTTAATTTAGGGTTAGGATAAGGGTAAGTGTTAGGGTTAGGGTTAGGTTTAGGGTTAGATTTAGGGTTAGGTTTAGGGTAAGTGTAAGGGTTAGGTTTAGGGTAAGGGTTAGGGTTATGGTTAGGGTTAGGTTTAGGGTTAGGGTTAGGGTAAGGGTTAGGGTTAGGGCTAGGGTTAGGGTTAGCATTAAGTTTAGGGTTAGGTTTAGGGTAAGGGTAATGGTAAGGGTTAGGGTTAGGATTAGGTTTAGGGTTAGGGGTTAGGGTTAAGGTTAGGGTTACTGTTAGGTTTAGGGTTAGGGTTAGGGTTAGGGTAAGGGTAAGGGTTAGGTTTTAGGATTACGGTTAGGTTTAGGTTTAGGGTTAGGGTTAGGGTAAGGGAAAGTGTTAGGTTTAGGGTTAGGGTTTGTTTTGAAGTTAGGAAAAGGGTAAGGGGTAGGGTTAGGTTTAGGGTTAGGGTTTAGGGTTAGGGTTAGGTTTAGGGTTAGGTTTAGGGTTTGAGATAGAGTTAGGGTTAGGGTATGGGTTAGGGTTAGAGTAAGGGTTAGGGTAAAGGTTATGTTTCGGGTTAGGGTTAGGGTTAGGGTAAGGGTAAGGGTTAGGGTTAAGGATAGTGTTATGGTTAGGGATAGGGTTAGGGAAAGGTTTAGGGTTAGGGTAAGCGTTAGGTTTAGGGTTAGGGTTAGGGTTAGGGTTAGGGTAAGGGTTAGGTTTACGGTTAAGGTAAGGGTTAGGGTTAGGGAAAGGGTAAGGTTTAGAGTTAGGGTTAGGGTTACGGTTAAGCTAAGGATTAGGGTTGGGGTTAGGGTAAGTGTTAGGGTTAGGGTTAGGGTTAGGGTTGGCATTAAGGTTAGGGTTAGGGTTAGGGTAAGGGTAAGGGTTAGAGTTATTGTTAGGGTTAGGGTTAGGGTTGGGGGTCAGGGTTAGGGTTAGGGTTAGGGATAGCTTTAGAGTTAGCGTTAGTTTTGAGGTGAGGATAAGGGTAAGGGTTAGTGGTAGGGTTATGGTTAGGGGTTAGGTTTAGGGTTAGGGTTAGGTTTAGGTTTTGGGTTAGGGTTAGGGTAAGGGTTAGGCTTAAGGTTAGGGTTAGGGTAAAGGTTAGGGTTAGGTTTAGGGTTAGTGTTAGGGTAAGGGAAAGTTTTAGGGATAGGGTTAGGGTTTTTTTTGAAGTTAGCATAAGGGTAAGGGATAGGGTTAGGCTTAGGGTTAGGGGTTAGGGTTAGGGTAAGGGTAAGGGTTTGTGTTAGGGTGAGGGTTAGGTTAGGGTTAGGGTTAGGGTTAGAGTTAGGGTAAAATTCAGGGTTAGGGTTAGGGTTAGGGTTAGCATTAAGGTTAGGGTTAGGGTTAGGGTAAGGGTAAGGGTTATAGTTATTGTTAGGGTTAGGGTTAGGATTTGGGGTTAGGGTTAGGGTTAGGGTTAGGGATATGTTTATGGTTAGGATTATGGTAAGGGTAACGGTTAGGGTTAGTTTTGAGGTTAGTATAACGGTAAGGGTTAGGGTTAGGGTTAGGGTTAAGGGTTAGGGTTAGGGTTAGGGTTTGGGTAAAGGTTAGGATTAGGGTTAGGGTTAGGGTAAGTGTAAGGGTTAGGGTTAGGGTTAGGGTTAGGGGTTAGGGTTAGGGTTAGGGTTTAGGGTTAGGGTAAGAGTAAGGGTTAGGGTTAAGGTTAGGGTTAGGGTTAGGTTTAGGGTTAGGTTTAGGATAAGGGTAAGGATTATTATTAGGGTTAAGTTTAGGGTTATTGTTAGGGTTAGGGTGAGGGTAAGGGTAAGGGTTAGAGTTAGGATTAGGTTTAGGTTTAGGGAAATGGTAAGGGTTAGGATTAGGGTTAGCATTAAGGATAGGGTTAGGGTTAGGATTAGGGTTTGGGTTAGGGTAAGGATTAGGGTTAGGGTGAGGGTTAGGGTAAGGGTTAGGGATAGGGTTAGGGTTAGGGTCAGCATTAAGTTTAGGGTTAGATTTAGGTTAAGGGTAAGGGTTAGGATTAGGATTAGGGTTAGGTTTAGGGGTTAGGGTTAAGGTTAGGGTTAGTTTTATGTTTATTGTTAGGGTTAGGGTAAGGGTAAGGGTTAGGGTTAGGGTTAGGTTTAGGGTTGAGTTTAGGGTTAGGGTTAGGATAAGTATAAGGGTTATGGTTAGGGTTGGGATTAGGGTTAAGGTTAGGGTTAGGGTTAGGATTAGGTTTAGGGTTATGGTAAGGGTAAGGGTTAGGGTTAGGGTTAGGGGTAGGTTTAGGTTTAGGGTTAGGGTTAGGGTAAGGGTAGGGTTAGTGTTAGGGTTAGTGTTTGGTTTACGGTTAGGATTAGGGTTAGGGTTAGGTTTAGGGATATGTTAAAGTTAAGGTTTAGGGTTAGGGTTAGGTTTAGGTTTAGGTTTAGGGTTAGGGTTAGGATTAAGGTTAGTATTAGTGTTAGGGTGAGGGTAAGGGTAAGGGTTAGAGTTAGGGTTAGGTTTAGGGTTAGAGACAGGGTAAGGGTTAGGGTTAGGGTTAGGGTTAGGGTTAGGTTTAGGGTAACATAGGGGTAGGGTTAGGGTTAGGTTCAGGGTTAGCATTAAGGTTATGTTTAGGTTTAGGGTAAGGGTAAGGGTTAGGGTTAGGGTTAGAGTGAGGGTAAGGGTTAGTGTTAGGGTTAGGGTTAAGGTTAGGGTTAGTTTTAGGGTTAGGGTTAGAGTAAGGGTTAGGGTTAGGGTGAGGGTTAGGGTTAGGGTTAGTGTTAAAGTTAGGGTTAGGTTTAGGGTTAGAGTTAGGGGAAGGGTAAGGGTTAGGTTTAGTTTTAGGGTTGGGTTAGGGTTAGGGTTAGGGTTAGAGTGAGGGTTAGGTTTAGGGTTAGAGTTAAGTTTAGGGTTAGTGTTTGGGTTAGGGTTATAGTAAGGGTTAAGGTTAGGGCGAGGGTTAGGGTTAGAGTTAGTGTTAGGTTTAGGGTTAGAGTTAGGTTAAGAGTAAGGATTAGGGTTAGTTTTAGGGTTGGGTTAGGATTAGGGTTAGGGTTAGGGTTAGGGTTTGAGTAAGGGTTAGGGTTAAGGTTAGTGTTAGTGTTAGGGTTAAGGTTAGAGTGAGGGTTAGGGTTAGGGTTAGGGTAAGGGTTAGGGTTAGGGTTAGGGTTAGGATTACGGTAAGTGTAAGGTTTATGGTTAGGGTCAGGGTTAGGGTTAGGGTTAGATTTAGGGTTACGGTTATGGTAGGGGTAAGGGTTAGGGTTAGGGTTAAGGTTAGGTTGAGGTTTAGGGTTAGGGTAAGGGTGAGGGTTAGCATTACGGTTCGGGTTAGGGTTAGGGTTAGGTTTTCGGTTAGGGTTAGGGTAAGGGTTTGGGTTAACATTAGGGTTAGGGTAAAGGTTAGGGTTAGGGTTAGGGTTAGGGTTAGGATAAAGGTTAGGGTTAGGGTTAGGGTGAGGGTGAGGGTTAGGGTAAGGGTTAGGGTTAGGGTTAGGGTTAGGGTTAGGTTTAGGTTAGGGTTAGGATAATGGTAAGTGTAGGGTTAGGGTTAGGTTTAGGGTTAGGTTTAGGGTAAGGGTAAGGGTTAGGTTTAGGGTAAGGGTTAGGGTTATGGTTAGGGTTAGGTTTAGGGTTAGGCTTAGGATTAGGGTAAGTGTAAGGGTTATGGATAGGGTTAGGCTTAGGTAAAGGGTAAGGGTTAGGGTTAGTGATAGGGTTAGGGTTAGCATTAAGGTTTGGGTTAGGGTTAGTGTTAGGGTTAGGGTTAGGGTAAGGATTAGGGTTAGGGTTAGGATTAGGGTTAGGGTAAGGGTTAGGGTTAGGGCTAGGGTTAGGGTTAGCATTAATTTTAGGGTTAGGTTTAGGGTAAGGGTAAGGGTAAGGGTAAGGGTTAGGGTTAGAATTAGGGTTAGGGTTAGGGGTTACGGTTAGGGTTAGGGTTACTGTTAGGTTTAGGGTTAGGGTTAGGGTTAGGGTAAGGGTAAGGGTTATGGATAGGGTTAGGCTTAGTTAAAGGGTAAGGGTTAGGGTTAATGTTAGGGTTAG
>JANJXV010000086.1:672500-702500 GCA_024803745.1 Megascapheus bottae
TTAGTGTTAGGGTTAGGGTTAAGGTTAGTGTTAGGGTTAGGGTGAGGTAAGGGTAAGGGTTAGAATTAGGGTTAGGGTTAGGGTTAGGGAAATGTTAAGGGTTAGGGTTAGGGTTATGGTTAGGATTGGTGTAAGGGTTAGGGTTAGGGTTAGGTTTAGGTTCAGGGTTAGCATTAAGGTTATGTTTAGGTTTAGGGTAAGGGTACGGGTTAGGGTTAGGTTTAGGGTAAGTGTAAGGGTTAGGGTAAGGGGTAGGGGTAGGGTTAGGGATAGGTTTAGGGTTAGGGTATGGTAAGGGTAAGGGTTAGGGTTAGTGTTAGTGTTAGGGTTAGAGTTAGGGTAAGGGTTAGGGTGAGGGATAGGGGTTAGGGTTAGGGTTAGGGTTAGGGTTATCATGAATGTTAAGGTTAGGGTTAGGGTTAGGTGTTAGGGTTAGGGTTAGGGTTAGGGTAAGGGTTAGGGTTAGGGTTTGGGTTAGGTTTAGGGATAGGGTTAGGGTTAGGGTTAGGGTAGGGGTAAGGGTTGGAGTTAGGGTTATGGTTAGGGTTAGGGGTTAGGGTTAGGGTTAGGGTAGGTTTAGGCTTAGGGTAATGGTAAGGTTTAGGATTGGGGTTAGGGTTAGTGGTTAGGGTTAGGGTTAGGGTTAAGGTAAGGGTAAGTGTTAGGGTTAGGGTTAGGGTTAGGATAAGCGTTAGGGTTAGTTTTAGGTAAGTGTAAGGTTTAGGGTTAGGGTTAGGATTAGGGTTAGGCGTAGGGTAAGGGTAAGGGTTAGGATTAGGGTTAGGGTTAGGTTTGGGGTTAGGGTTAAGATAAGGGGAAGGGTTACGGTTAGGGTTAGGTTCAGGGTTAGGGTTACGGTTAGGGTTAGGGTAAGGGTAAGGGTTAGGTTTAAGGTTAGGTTTAGGGTTAGGGTTAGGGATATGGTTAGGGTAAGGGTTAGGGTTAGGGTAAGGGTTAGGTTTAGGGTTAGGTTTAGGTTTAGGGTTATGGTTAGGTTAACGGTTAGGGTTAGGGTTAAGGTTAGGGTTAGGATTAGGGTAGGGGTAAGGGTTAGAGTTAATGTTAGGGTTAGGGTTAGGCGTTATGGTTAGGGTCAGGGTTAGGGTAAGGGTTAGGGTTAGGGTTAGGGTAAGGGTAAGTGTTAGGGTTAGGGTAAGGGTAAGGGTTAGGGTTAGGGTTAGCGTTAGGGTTAGGGTTAGGTTTAGGTTTAGGGTTAGGGTTAGGGTAATGGTTAGGGTTAGAGTTAGGGTACGGGTTAGGGTTAGGGTTAGGGAAACGGTAAGGGTTAGTGTTAGGGTTACCCTAAGGATTAGGGTTAGGGTAAGGGTAAGTGTTAGGGTTAGGGTTAGGGTTAGGGTTAGCATTAAGGTTAGGGTTAGGGATTGGGTAAGAGTAAGGGTTAGAGTTATTGTTAGGGTTAGGGTTAGGATTGGGGTTTAGGGTTAGAGTTAGGTTTAGGGATAGGTTTACGGATAGGGTTAGGGTAAGGGTAAAGGTTAGGTTTAGTTTTGAGTTTAGGATAAGGGTAAGTGTTATGGTTAGGGTTAGTGTTAGGGGTTAGGGCTAGGTTTAGGGTTAGGTTTAGGGTTTGGGTTAGGGTTAGGGTTAGGGTAAGGGTTAGGTTTAGCGTTAGGGTTAGGGTAAAGGTTAGGATTAGGGTTAGGGTTAGGGTAAGTGTAAGGGTTAGGGTTAGGGTTAGGGTTAGGGTTAGGGTTTGGGTCAGGGGTTAGGGTTAGTGTTAGGGTTAGGTTTAGGGTTAGGTTTATGGTAAGGGTAAGGGATAGGATTAGAGTTAGAGTTAGGGTTAGGATTAGGGTTAGGTTTAGGGTTAGGGTTAGGGTAGGGTAAGGCGAGGGTTGGGGATAGGTTTAGGCTTAGGGAAAGGGTAAGGGTAAGGGTTAGGGTTAGGGTTAGCATTAAGGATAGGGTTAGGGTTATGATTAGGGTTAGTGTTAGGGTTAGGTTTAGGTTAAGGGTTAGGGTAAGGGTTAGGGTTAGGGTTAGCATTAAGTTTATGGGTAGGTTTAGGGTAAGGGTAAGGGTTAGGTTTAGGATTAGAGTTAGGGTTAGGGGTTAGGGTTAAGGCTAGGGTTAGGGTTAGGGTTAGGGTAAGGGTAAGGGTTAGGGTTAGGTTTAGTGTTAGGGTTAGGCTTAGGGTTAGTGTTAGTATAAGGCTAAGGGTTAGGATTAAGGTTAGGGTTAGGGTTAGGATTAGGTTTAGGATTATGGTAAGGGTAAGGGTTAGGGTTAGGGTTAGGGTTAGGGTTAGGTTTAGGTTTTGGGTTAGCGTTAGGGAAAGAGTAAGGGTTAGGGTTAGGGTTAGTGTTAGGTTTAGGGTTAGGATTAGGGTTAGGGTTAGGGTTACGTTTAGGGATATGGTAAGGGTAAGGGTTAGGGCTAGGATTAGGGTTAGGTTTAGGTTTAGGTTTAGGGTTAGGGTTAGGGTGAGGGTAAGGGTTAGGGTTAGGGTTAGGGTTAGGATTAAGTCTAGTGTTAGGGTGAGGGTGAAGGTAAGGGTAAGTGTTAGAGTTAGGGTTAGGTTTAGGGTTAGGGAAAGTGTAAGGGTTAGTTTTAGGGTTAGGGTTAGGTTTAGGGTAAGGGTTAGGGTTAGGGTTAAGGTTAGGTTCTGGGTTAGCATTAAGGTTATGTTTAGGTTTAGGTTAAGGATAAGGGTTAGGGTTAGGGTTAGAGTAAGCGTAAGGTTTAGGGTTAGGGGTAGGGGTAGGGGTAGGGTTAGAGTTAGGTTTAGGGTTAGGGTTAGGATAAGGGTAAGGGTTAGGGTTAGTGTTAGTGTTAGAGTTAGGATTAGGGTAAGGTTTAGGGTTCGGGATAGGGGTTAGATTTAGGGTTAGGGTTAGGGTTAGCATTAAGTTTAGGGTTAGGGTTAGTGTTAGGGTTACGTGTTAGGGTTAGGGTTAGGGTTAGAGTTAGGGTAAGGGTTAGGGTTAGGGTTAGGGTTAGGTTTAGGGTCAGGGGTTAGGGTTAGGCTTAGGGTTAGGGTTAGGTATAGGGTTAGGTTTAAGGTTAGGTTTAGGGTAAGGGTAAGGGTTAGGTTTAGGGTAAGGGTTAGGGTTATTTTAGGGTTAGGTTTAGGGTTAGGGTTATGGTTAGGGTAAGGGTAAGTGTTATGCATAGGGTTAGGCTTAGGTAAAGGGTAAGAGTTAGGGTTAGTGTTAGGGTTAGGGTTAGCATTAAGGTTAGGGTTAGGGTTAGAGTTAGGGTTACGTTTAGGGTAAGGATTAGGTTTAGGGTTAGGGTTAGGGTTAGGGTAAGTGTTAGGATTAGGGCTTGGGTTAGGATTAGCATTAAGTTTAGAGTTAGGTTTAGCGTAAGGGTAAGGTTAAGGGTTGGGGTTAGGATTAGGGTTAGGGTTAGGGGTTAGTGTTAAGATTAGGGTTACTGTTAGGTTTAGGGTTAGGGTTAGGGTAAGAGTAAGGGTTAGGGTTAGGGTTAGGTTTAGGGTTAGGGTTAGGATAAGGGTAAGGTTTAGTGTTAGCGTTAGGGTTAGGGTGAAGATTAGGTTTAGGGTTAGGATAAGGGTTAGGGTTCGGGATAGGGGTTAGGTTTAAGGTTAGGGTTAGGGTTAGCATTAAGTTTAGGCTTAGGGTTAGTGTTAGGGTTACGTGATAGAATTTTGTTTAGGGTCAGAGTTAGGGTAAGGGTTAGGGGTAGGGTAAGGTAAGGGTTAGGGTTAGGGTTAGGGTTAGGGTAAGGGTTAGGGTTAGGCTAGGTAAGGGTTAGGTTTAGGGTTAGGGTTAGGTTTAGGTTTGGGGTTAAGGTTAGGGTTAGCGTTATTGTTAGGGTAAGGGTTAGGGTTAGGGTTTGGGTTAGGGTTAGGGTTAGGGTAAGAGTTAGAGTAAGGGTTAGGGTTAGGGTAAGGGTAAGTGTTTGGGTTAGGGTTAGGGTTAGGTTTAGGTTTAGGGTCAGGGTAAGGGTTAGGTTTAGGGTTGGGGTTAGGGTTAGGATTAACGGAAGGGTAAGGGTTAAGGTTAGCTTTAGGGTTAGGGTTAGGTTAGGGTACGGGTTAGGCTTAGGGTTAGTGCTAGGTTTAGGGTTGGGGTTAAGTTTAGGGTTACCGTTATAGTTATGGTAAGGGTTAGGGTTAGGGTTAGGGGTAGGTTTAGGATTAGAGTTAGGTTAAGGGTAAGGGTTAGGGTTAGGGTTATGGTTAGGATTAGGCTTAGGGTTAGGGTAAGGGTAAGGGTTAGGGTTAGGGTTAGAGTTAGGGTTAGGTTTAAGGTTAGGGTTAGGGTTACGGAAAGGGTAAGGTTTAGGTTTAGGGTTAGGGTTAGGTTTAGGGTAAGGGTTAGGGTTAGGGTTAGGGTTAGGTTCAGGGTTAGTATTAAGGTTCTGTTTAGGTTTAGGGTAAGTGTAAGGGTTAGGGTTAGGGTAAGGGTAAGGGTTAGGGTTAGGGTTCGTGTTAGGGTTAGGGTTGGGGGGAGGTTTAGGTTAGGATTAGGGTAAGGTTTAGGGTTATGGTTAGGTGTTAGGGTTAGGGTTAGGGTTAGAGTTAGGGTAAGGGTTAGGGTTAGGGTAAGGGTAAGGGTTAGGGTTAGGGTTAGGGTTACGGTAAGGAGTAGGGTTAGGGGTTAGGGTTAGGGTTAGTGTTAGGGTAAGAGTTAGGGTTAGGTTTTGGGTTAGGGTTAGGGTAAGGGTTAGGTTTAGGGTTTGGGTTAGGGTTAGGGTTAGGTTAAGAGTTAGGGTTAGGGTTAGGGTTAGGGTAATGGTAAGTGTTAGGGTTAGGGTTAGGGTTAGGTTTAGGTTTAGGGTAAGGGTTAGGGTTAGGGTAGGTTTAGGGTTCGGGTTAAGGTTAGGGTTAGTGTTAGGGTAAGGGTAAGGGTTAGGTTAGGGTTAGGGTTATGGTAAGTGTTAGGGTTAGGTTTAGGGTTAGGGTTAGAGTTTGGGGAAGGTTAAGTGGTAGGGTTAGGGTTTGGGTTACGGATAGGGGTAAGGGTTAGGGTTAGCGTTAGATTTAGGGTTATGGTTAGGGTAAGGGTTAGGGTTAGGTTTAGTGTTAGGTTTAGGGTTAGGGTTAGGGAAGGGTAAGGGTTAGGCTTAGGGTTAGGGATAGGGTTAAGGTTATGGTTAGGGTTAGGTTTAGTGTTAGGTTCAGTGTAAGGGTAAGGGTTAGGGTTAGGGTTCGGTTTGGGGTTAGGTTTAGTGTTGGGGGTTAGGTTAAAGTTTATGGTTAGGGTTAGGGTAAGGGTAAGGTTAAGGGTTAGGGTTATGGTTAGGGTTAGGTTTAGGGAAAGGGTAAGGGTTAGGGTTAGGATTAGGGTTAGGGTAAGGATTAGGGTTAGGGTTAGAGTTAGGGTTATGGTTAGGGTTACGGTTAGCATTAAGTTTACGGTTAGGTTTAGGGTAAGGTAAAGTGTATTGTTAGGTTTAGGGTTAGGTTCAGGGTTAGGGTAAGGGCAAGGGTTAGGGTTAGGGTTAGCTTAGGGTTAGGGTTTGGTTTAGTTTTAGGTTTAGGGTAAGGGTTAGGTTTAGGGTTAGGTAAGGGTAAGGTTTAGGGTTAGGGTTAGGGTTAGGTTTAGGGTTAGGGTTAGGGTAAGGGGAATAGTTAGGTTTAGGGTTAGGTTTACAGTTAGGGTAAGGGTTAGGGTTAGGGTTAGGGTTAGGGATAGGGTAAGGGTTGGGGTTAGGGTTAGGATTAGGGTAAGGGTTAGGGTCAGGTTAAGGTTTGGGGTTAAGGTTAGGGTTAAGGTTAGGGTAAGAGTAAGGGTTAGATTTAGGGATAGGTTTAGGGTTCGGGTTAGGGTCAGGGTTCGGGTTATGTTTAGGGTTAGGGTTACGGAAACGGTAAGGTTTAGGGTTAGAATTAGTCTTAGTGTAAGGGATAGGGTTAGGGTTATGTTTAGGGTTACGGTTAGGGTTAGGGTAAGGGGAAAGTTTAGGGTTAGGGTTAGGTTTTGAGTAAGGGAAAGGTTAGGGTTAGGGTTAGGGTTAGGGTTAGGGTAAGGGTAAGGGTTAGGGTTAGGTTTAGGGTTAGGTTAAGGGTAAGGGTTAGGGTTAGAGTTAGGGTAGGGTTAGTTTTATGGTTAGGATTAGGTTTATGGTTAGGGTAAGGGTAAATGTTAGTGTTAGGGTTAGGGTTAGGGTTAGGGTTAGGGTTAGGGTAAGGGTAAGGGTTAGGGTTAGGTTTAGGGTTAGGTTTAGGGATTAGTATTAGGGTTAGGTTTAGGGTTAGGGTTAGGTTTACGGTAAGGTTTAGTGTTAGGATTAGGTTTAGGGAAAGGGTTACGGTTAGTGTTAGGGGTTAGGTTTAGGGTTATGTTTAGGGTAAGGGTAAGTTTAGGGTTAGGGATAGGGTTAGGGTTAGGGATAAGGGTTAGGGTTAGGTTTAGGGTTAGGGGAAGGGTTAGGGTTAGGTTTAGGTTTAGGGTTAGGTTTAGGGTAATGATAAGGGTAGGGTTAGGGTTAGTGTTAGGGTTAGGGATAAGGGTTAGGGTTAGGTTTAGGGTTAGGGTAAGGGTAAGGTTTAGGTTTAGGGTTAGGGTTAGGTTTATGGTAAGGTTTAGTGTTAGGATTAGGTTTAGGGAAAGGGTTACGGTTAGTGTTAGGGGTTAGGTTTAGGGTTATGTTTAGGGTAAGGGTAAGTTTAGGGTTAGGGATAGGGTTAGGGTTAGGGATAAGGGTTAGGTTTAGGTTTAGGGTTAGGGTAAGGGTTAGGGTTAGGGTTAGGTTTAGGGTTAGGTTTAGGGTAATGATAAGGGTAGGGTTAGGGTTAGTGTTAGGTTTAGGGGTTAGGGTTAGTGTTATTTTTAGGGTTAGGGTAAGTGTTAGGGTTAGGGTTAGGTTTAGATAAGGATAAGTGTTAGGGTTAGGGTTAGGGTTAGTCTTACGGTTAGGGTTAGGTTTAGTGTTACGGAAAGTGTAAGGGTTACGGTTAGGGTTAGGGTAAGGATTAGGGTTAATCTTAGGGTTAGGGTAAGGGTTAGGGTTAGGGTTAGCATTAAGGTTAGGTTTAGGGTTAGGGTAACGGTAAGAGTTGCGATTAGGTTTAGGGTTAGGGTAAGTGTAAGGATTAGGGTTAGGGTAAGGGTTAGGGTTTGGATTAGCGTTAGGGTTAGGATAAGTGTAAGGGTTAGGGTTAGGGTTAGTGGTTTGGGTTAGGATTAGGGTTAGCGTAAGGTTAGTGTTGGTGTTAGGGTAAGGTTAGGGTTAGGGTCAGGGTTAGGGTTGGGGTAAGGATAAGTGTTAGGGTTAGGGTTAGGCTTAGGTTTAGGGTAAGGGTAAGGCGTAGGGTTAGGTTTAGGGTTACTGTTAGGGCTAAGGTAAGGGTTAGGGTTATGGTAAGGATAAGGGTAAGTGTTAGGTTAGGGTTAGGGTTAGGTTAAGGGTAAGGGTTATGGTTAGAGTTGGGGTTAGGGTTGGGTTTAGAGTTAGGGTTAGAGTTATGGTTAGGTTAAGGGTGTTAGGGTTAGGGTTAGGGTTAGGGTTATGGTAAGGGTAAGGGTTAGGTTTAGGGTTAGGGTTAGGGTTAGGGGTTAGGTTTATGGTTAGGTTATGGTTAGGGTTAGGGGGAAGGGGTAGGGTTAGGTTTAGGGTTAGGGTAAAGTAAGTTTTAGTTTTAGGCTTAGGGTTAGGGGTTAGGGTTAGTGGTAGGTTTAGGGTTAGGGTTAAGGTAACTGTAATGGTTAGGTTAAGGTTAGGGTTAGGGATAGGGTAAGGGATAGGGTTAGGTTTAGGGTAAGGGTAGGTTTTAGGGTTAGGCTTAGGGTTAGGTTTAGGGTAAGGGTAAGTGTTAGGGTTAGGGTTAGAGTTAGTGTTAGGGTTAGGGTTGGGTTTAGGGTAAGTTTTAGGGAAAGTGTAAGGTTTACGGTTAGGGTTAGGGTTAGGTTTAGGGTAAGGGTAAGTGTTAGGGTTAGGGTTAGAGTTAGGGTTAGGGTTGGGTTTAGGGTTAGGGTTAGGGAATGGATAAGGGTTAGGGTTAGGGTTAGGGTTAGGGTTAAGTTTATGGTTAGGGTTATTGTAAGGATAAGGGTTAGGGTTAGGTTTATGTTTGGGTTTAATGTGAGAGTTAGGGTTAGGGTAAGGGTAAGGGTTAGGGTTAGTGGTAGGGTTAGGGTAAGGGTTATGGTTAGGGTGATTGTTAGGATTAGGGTTAGGGTTAGAGTTAGGGTTAGGGTTAGGGTAAGGATTAGGGTTAGGGGTAGGGGTAGAGGTAGGTTTAGGGTTAGGGTTAGGGTAAGGGTAAGGTTTACGGTTAGGGTAAGGGTTAGGGTTAGGGTTAAGGTAAGGGTTAGGGTTACGGTTAGGGTTAGGTTTAGGGTAAGGGTTAGGGTTAGGTAGGATAAGGGTAAGATTTAGGGTTAGGGTTAGGGTTAGGTTTAGGGTTAGGGTGAGGGTTAGAGTTAGGGTAAGGGTAAGGGTTAGGGTTAAGGTTAGGGTTAGGGGTAAGGTTAGGGTTAGGGTAAGGGTTAGGGGTAGGGTAAGGGTGTAGGGTTAGGTTTAGGGTAAGGGTGAGTGTTAGGGTTAGGTTTAGGGTTGGGGTTAAGGCTAGGTTTAGGGTTAGGGTAAGGGTAAGGGTTAGGGTTAGGGTTAGAGGAAGGGTTAGGGTTATGGTTAATGTGAGGTTTAGGGTAAGGGTTAGTGATTAGGATTCGGGTTCGGGTTAGGTTTAGGGTAAGGGTAAGGGTCAGCGTTAGGGTTAGTGTTAGGTTTAGGTTAAGGGTATGGGTTAGTGTAAGGGTTAGAGTTAGGGTTAGTGTTAGGGCGAGGGTTAGGGTTAGGGTTAGGTTTAGAGTTAGGGTTAGGGTTAGTTTTAGGTTTAGGGTTAAAGTAAGTGTAAGGGTTAGGGTTAGGTTTAGGGTTAGGGTTAGTGATAGGGTAAGGGTTAGGTTAGGTTTAGGGTAAGGGTAAGCTTTAGGGTTAGGGTTAGGTTTAGGGTTATGGTAAGGGTAAGGGTAAGGGTTAGGGTTAGGGTTAGGGCTAGTTTTATGGTTAGGGTTAGGGTAAGTGTAAGAGTTAGGGTTAGGTTTAGGTTTGGGGTTTAGGTAAGGGTTACGGTTATGGTATGGGTAAGGGTTAGGGTTATGGTAAGGGGAAGGGTTAGGGTTAGGGTTACGATTAGTGTTAGGGTTAGGGTTAGGGTAAGGGTAAGGTTAAGTGCTAAGGTTAGGGTTAGGGTTAGGGTTATTCTTAGGATGTGGGTAAGGGGTAGGATTAGGGTTAAGGTTAGGGCTTAGTGTTAGGGAAAGGGTAAGGGTTAGGGTTAGGGTTTGGGGTTAGGGTTAGGGTTAGTGTTAGGGTTAGGTTTAGGTTTAGGGTTAGGGTAAGGGTAAGGTTTAGGATTAGGGTTAGGGTTAGGTTTAGGGTTAGGGTTAGGGTAAGGCTAAGGGTTAGGGTTAGGGTTAGTGTTAAGGTTAGGGTTAGTGTTAGGCTTAGGGTTAGTGTAAGGGTAAGGGTTAGGGTTAGGGTTAGTGTTAAGGTTAGAGTTAGGGTTAGGTTTAGGCTAAGGTTTAGGGTTAGGGTTAGGGTTAGGGTAAGGGTTAGGTTTAGGGGTAGGTTTAGGTTTAGTGTTAGGGTTAGGGTAAAGGTTAGGTTAAGGGTTAGGGTTAGCATTAAGGTTAGGGTTAGGTTTAGGGCAAGGGTAAGGGTTAGGGTTAGGGTTAATATTAGGTTTAGCGGTTAGGGTTAGGTTTAGGGTTACGGTTAGGTTTAGGGTTAGGGTTAGGGTAAGGGTAAGTGATAGGTTTAGGGTTAGGGTTAGGATTATGTTTAGGATTAGTGTTAGTGTAAGGGTAAGGGTTAGGGTTAGAGTTAGGGTTAGGGTAAGGTTTAGGGTTAGGGTTAGGGTTATTGTAAGGGTAAGGGTTAGGGTTAGGTTTAGGGTTAGGGGTTAGGTTTAGGTTTAGGGTTAGGGTTAGGTTAAGTTTTAGGGTTAGGGTTAGCATTACGGTTAGGGTAAGGGATAGGGTTAGGGTTAGTGTTAGGGTTAGGGTAAGGGTTAGGGTTAGGGTTAGGGTAAGGTTTATGGTTAGGTTTATGGTAAGAGAAAGGGCTAGGATTAGGTTAGGGTTAGCGTTACCGTTAGGGTTAGGGAAAGGGTAAGGCTTAGGGTTGGGGTTAGGGTAAAGGTTAGAATTAGGGTTAGGTTTAGGGTTAGGGTAAAGGTTAGGGTTAGGGTTAAGGTGAGGGTAGGGTAAGGGTTAGTTTTAGGGTTAGTGTTAGCATTAAGGTTAGGGTTAGGGTTAGGGTAAGGGTAAGGTTTAGGGTTAGGGTTAGGGTTAGGTTCAGGGGTTAGGGTTACGGTTAGGGTTAGGGTTAGGTTTAGGGTTAGGGTAAGGGTAATGCTTAGGGTTAGGGTTAGCTTTAGGGTTAGGTTTAGGGTTAGGTTTAGGGTAATGGTAAGGGTTAGGATTAGGGTTACGGTTAGGGTTATGGATAGGGTTAGGTTTAGGGTTAGGGTTAGGGTTAGGGTAAGGGTTAGGGATAGGGTTAGGCTTAGGAAAAGGACTAAGAGTTAGGGTTAGGGTTAGGGTTAGCATTAAGTTTAGGGTTAGGGTTAGGGTAAGGGTAAGGTTTAGGTTTAGGATTAGGGTTAGTGTTAGCATTAAGTTTAGGGTTAGTTTTAGGATAAGGGTAAGGGTTAGGTTTAGGATTAGGGTTAGGGTTAGGGGTTAGGGTTAAGGTTAGGGTTAGGGTTAGGTTTAGGGTTAGGGTTAGGTTAAGAGTAAGGGTTAGGTTTATGGTTAGGGTTAAGGTTAGGGTTAGGTTTAGGGTAAGGGTAAGGGTTAGGGTTAGGGCTAGTGTTAGGTTTAGGGTTAGGATTAGAGTTAAGGTTAGGGTTAGGTTTAGGGTAAGGGTAAGTTTAAGGGTTAGGGTTAGGGATAGGGTTAGGCTTAGGTTTAGGGTTAGGGTTAGGGTGAGGGTAAGGGTTATGGTTAGGGGTAGGGTTAGAGTTAAGGTTAGTGTTAGGGTTAGGGTGAGGATAAGGGTAAGGGTTAGAGTTAAGGTTAGGTTTAGGGTTAGGGAAAGTGTAAGTGTTAGGGTTAGGGTTAGGGTTAGGTTTAGGGTAAGGGTTATGGTTAGGGTTAGGGTTAGGTTCAGGGTTAGCATTAAGGTTATGTTTAGGTTTAGGGTAAGGGTAAAGGTTAGGATTAGGGTTAGAGTAAGGGTAAGGTTTAGGATTAGGGTTAGGGGTAGGGTTAGGGGTAGGGTTAGGCTTAGGTTTGGAGTTAGGGTTAGGGTAAGGGTAAGGGTTAGGGTTAGTGTTAGTGTTAGTGTTAGGGTTAGGGTAAGGGTTAGGGTTCAGGATAGGGGTTAGGGTTAGGGTTAGGGTTAGCATTAAGTTTAGGTTTAGCGTTAGGTTTAGTGTTAGGTGTTAGGGTTAGGGTTAGGGTTAGAGTTACTGTAAGTGTTAGGGTTAGGGTTAGGTTTAGGGTTAGGGTTAGGGTAAGGGTAAGGGTTATGGTTAGTGTTAAGGTTAGGGTTAAGGTTAGGGTTAAGGATAAGGTATGGGTAAGGGTTAGGATTAGGGTTAGGGTTAGGTTTAGGGTAAGTGTAAGGTTTAGGGTTAGGGTTAGGGTTAGGTTTAGTGTAAGGGTAAGGGTTAGGGTTAGGGTTTGGGTTAGGGAAAGGGTAAGGGTTAGGGTTAGGGTTGGGGTTAGGGAAAGGGTAAGGGTTAGGGTTAGGGTTTGCGTTAGGGTTAGCATTAAGGTTAGGGTTAGGGTTAGGGTAAGGGTAAGGGTTTGGTTTAGGGGTACGGTTAGGGTAAGTGTAAGGGTTAGGGTTAGGGTTAGGGTTAAGTTTAGGTTTAGGGTTAGGGTAAGGGTAAGGGTTAGGGTTAGGATTAGGGGTAGGGGTTAGGGTTAGGGTTAGGGTTAGGGTTAGGGTAAGGGTAAGGTATAGGGTTAGGGTTAGGGTTAGCGGTTAGTTTTAGGGTTAGGGTTAGGGTTAAGGTAATGGTTAAGGTTAAGGTTAGGGTTAGGTTTAGAGTAAGGGCAATGTTTATGGTTAGGGTTAGGTTTAGGGTAAGTGTAAGGGTTAGGGTTAGGATAAGGAGTAGGGGTTAGGGTTAGGGTTAGGGTTAGGGTAAGGGTTAGGGTTAGGGTTAGGGTTAGGGTAAGGGTTAGGGTTAGGGTTAGTGTTAGGGTTAGGGTTAAGGTTAGGGTTAGGGTTAGGGTAAGGGAAAGGGTTAGCGTTTGGGTTATGGTTAGGGTTAGACTTAGGGTAAGGTTTAGGGTTAGGGGTTAGTGTAAGGTGTTAGGATTAGGGTTAGTGTTAGGGGTAGGGTTAAGATAATGGTTAGGGTTAGGGTTAGGGTTAGGGTTAGGTTTAGCTTTAGGGTAATGGTAAGGTTTAGAGTTAGGGTTAGGGTTAGGTTTATGGTTAGGGAAAGGGTAAGGGTAAGGGTTAGGGTTAGCGTAAGGGTAAGGGTTAGGGTTAGGGTTATAGTTAAGGTTAGAGTTAGGGTTAGGGTTAGGCTAAGGGTTAGGGTTAGAGTTAAGGTAAGGGTTAGGGTTAGGGTTAGGGGTAGGTTTAGGGTTAGGGTTAGGGTAAAGGTTAGGGTAAGGGTTAGGGTTAGCATTAAGGTTAGGGTTAGGTTTAGGGTTAGGGTTAGGGTTAAGGTTAGGGTTAGGGGTCAGGATTAGGGTTAGGTTTACGGTTAGTTTTAGGTTTAGAGTTAGTGTTAGGTTTAGGGTTAGGTTTAGGATTAGGTTGAGGGTTAAGGTTAGGGTAAGGGTAAGGGTTACGGTTAGAATTAGGGTTAGGGTAAGGTTTAGGGTTAAGGTTAGGGTTAGGGTTAGGGTTAAGGTAAGGGTAAGGGTTAGGGTTAGGGTTAGGGTTAGGGTAAGTGTTAGGGTTATGGTTAGGGTTAGGGTTAGCTTTAAGATTAGGGTTTGGGTTAGGGTTAGGGTAAGGGTAAGGGTTAGAGTTATTGTTAGGGTTAGGGTTAGGATTGGGGGTTAGGATTAGGGTTAGGGTTAGGGATAGGTTTACGGTTAGGTTTAGGGTAAGGGTAACGGTTAGGTTTAGTTTTGAAGTTAGGATAAGGGTAAGGGTTAAGGTTAGGTTTAGGGTTAGGGGTTAGTGTTAGGGTTAGGGTTAGGGTTAGGTTTAGGGTTTGGGTTATGGTTAGGGTTATGGTAAGGGATAGGGTTATGGTTAGGGTTAGGGTAAAGGTTAGGTTTAGGGTTAGGGTTAGGGTTAGGGTAAAGGTTGGGCTTAGTGTTAGGCTAGGGTTAGGGTAAGGGTTAGGTTTAGGGTTAGAGTTAGCATTAAGGTTAGGGTTAGGGATAGGGTAAGGGTAAGGGTTAGGGTTAGGGTTAGGGTCAGGGGTTAGGGTTAGGGTTAGGGTTAGGTTTAGTTTTAGGGTTAGAGTTAGGGTAGGAATAAGGGTTAGGGTTAGGGTTAAGTTTAGAGTTAGGTTTAGGGTTAGGTTTAGGGTAAGGGTAAGGGTTAGGATTAGGGTTATTTTTAGGGTTATGGTTAGGGTTGGGTTTAGGGTTAGGGTTTGGTTTAGGATAAGGGTAAGGGTTAGGGATAGGGTTAGGCTTAGGGAAAGGTTAAAAGTTAGGGTTAGGGTTAGGGTTAGCATTAAGTTTAGGCTTAGGGTTAGGATTAGGGGTAGGGTTAGGTTAAGGTTTAGGGTTAGGGTTAGTGTTAAGGTAAGGGTTAGGGTTAGGGTTAGGGTTAGCATTAAGTTTAGGGTTAGTTTTAGGGTAAAGGTAAGGGTTAGGTTTAGCATTAGGGTTAGGGTTATGGGTTAGCGTTAAGAATAGGGTTAGAGTTAGGATTAGGGTTAGGGTTAGGTTAAGGGTAAGGGTTAGGGTTAGGGTTAATGTTAGGGTTAAGGTTAGGGTTAGGGTTAGGATTAGGTTTAGGCTTATGGTAAGGGTAAGGGTAAGGGTTAGGATTAGGGTTAGGTTTAGTTTTAGGGTTAGGGTTAGGGTAAGTATAAGTGTTAGGGTTAGGGTTAGTGTTAGGTTTAGGGTTAGGATTAGGGTTAAAGTTAGGGTTAGGTTTAGGGATATGGTAAGGTTAAGGGTGAGGGTTAGGGTTAGGGTTAAGGTTAGGGTTAGGGGATAGAGTTAGGGTTAGGGTAACGGTTAGGTTTAGTGTTAGGGTTAGGGTTAGGGTTAGGGTTAAGGTTAGTGTTAGGTTTAGGGTGAGGGTAAGGGTAAGGTTTAGAGTTAGGGTAAGGTTTAGGGGTAGGGAAAAGGTAAGGGTTATTGTTCATGGTTAGCATTAAGGTTATGTTTAGGTTTAGGGTAATGGTAAAGGTTAGGGTTAGGGTTAGAGTAAGCATAAGTGTTAGGGTTAGGGTTAGGGTTAGGGATAGGGTTAGGGTTAGGTTTAGGGTTAGTGTTAGGGTAAGGGTAAGGTTTAGGGTTAGTGTTAGTGTTAGTGTTAGGGTTAGGGTTCGGGATAGGGGTTAGGGTTAGTGTTAGGGTTAGCATTAAGTTTAGAGTTAGGGTTAGTGTTAGGATTACGTGTTAGGGTTAGGGTTAGGGTTAGAGTTACGGTAAGTGTTAGGGTTAGGGTAAGGGAAGGGGTTAGGGTTAGGGTTAGGGTTAGGTTTAGGGTTAGGGTTAGGGTAAGGGTAAGAGTTAGGGTTAGGGTTAGTGTTAAGGTTAGGGTTAAGTTTAGGGTTCGGGTTAGGGTAAGAGTAAGGGTAAGGGTTAGGGTTACTGTTAGGGTTAGGTTTAGGGTAAGGGTAAGGTTTAGGGTTAGGGTTAGGGTTAGGTTTAGTGTAAGGGTAAGGGTTAGGGTTAGGGTTTGGGTTAGGAAAAGGGTAAGGGTTAGGGTTAGGGTTAGGGAAAGGATAAGGGTTAGGGTTACGGTTAGGGTTAGCATTAAGGTTAGGGTTAGGGTTAGGTTAAGGGTAATGGTTTGGGTTAGGGTTAGGGTTAGGGTAAGTGTAAGGGTTGGGGTTAGGGTTAGGACTAAAGTTAGGTTTGGGGTTAAGGTTAGGGTAAGGTTAAGGGATAGGGTTAGGGTTAGTGTTAAGGTTAGGTTAAAGTTAGGGTTAGGGTTAGGGTAAGGGTAAGGGTTAGGGGTAGGATTAGGGGTAGGGGTTAGGGTTAGGGTTAGGTTTAGGGAAAGGTTAAGGTTTAGGGATAGGGTTAGGGTTAGTGGTTAGGTTTAGGGTTAGGGTTATTGTTAAGGTAATGGTTAAGGTTATGGTTAGGGTTCGGGTTAGGTTTAGGGTAAGGGTTAGGTTTAGGGTTAGGGTTAGGGTAAGGCTAAGGGTTAGGGTTAGGGTTATGGTTAGGGTTAGGTTTAGGTTTAGGGTTAGGGTAAGAGTAAGTGTTAGCGTTAGGGTTAGGGTTAGGTTTAGGTTTAGGATTAGGTTTAGGGTTAGGGTTAGGGTAAGGGTTAGGGTTAGCGTTAGGGTGAGGGTTAGGGTTAGGGTTATTGTAGGGTTAGGGTTGGGGTCAGTGTTAGGGTTCGGTTTAAGTTTAGGGTTAGGGTTTGGGTAAGGGTAAGGTTTAGCGTTTGGGTTAAGGTTAGGGTTAGGGTTAGGGTAAGGTTTAGGGTTATGGTTAGGGTTAGGGGTAAGGATTAGGTTTAGTGTTGGGTTAGGGTTAAGGTAATGGTTAGGGTTAGGGTTAGGGTTAGGGTTAGGTTTAGGTTTAGTGTAAAAGTGAGGTTTAGAGATAGGGTTAGGGTTAGGTTTAGGGTAAGTGTTAGGGTTAGGGTTATGGTCAGGATAAGGGTAACGGTTAGGGTTAGGGTTAGGGTTAGGTTTAGGATTAGGGTTAGGTAAGGGTAAGGTTTAGGGTTAGAGTTAGGGTTATTGTAAGAGTTAGTGTTAGGGTTAGTGTTAGGGTTAGATTAAGTTAGGGTTAGTGTTAGTGTAAGGGTAAGGGTTAGGGTTAGGTTTATGGTTAGGGTTAGGGGTTAGGGTTAGGGTTAGAGTTAGGGTTAGGGTAATGGTAAGGTTTAGGATTAGGGTTAAGTTTAGGGGTTAGGGTTAGAGTTAGGGTTAGGGTTAGGGTCAGGGTAAGCGTTAGGGTTAGTTTTAGGGTTAGGGTAAGGGTAAGAGTTAGGGTTAAGGTTAGGTTTAGGGTTAGGGTTAGCGATAGGATTAGGGTAAGGGTTAGGGTTAGGGTAAGAGTTAGGTTTAGGATTAGGTTGAGGTTTAGGGTTATGGTTAGGGTAAGGGTTAGGGTTAGGGGTGGGTAAGGGTTAGGGTTAGGGTTAGGATTAAGGTAGGGGTAAGGGTGAGAGTTAGGGTTAGGGTTAGGCTTAGGGGTTAGGCTTAGGGTTAGGGTTAGTGTTAGGATAAGGGTTAGGGTTAGGGTTAGGGTTAAGATAAAGGTAAGAGTTAGGGTTATGGTTAGGGTTAGGGTAAGGGTTAGGTTTAGGGTTAGGGTTAGGTTTAGGTTAAGGGAAAGTGTTAAGGTTATTTTTAGGGTTTGTTTTGAAATTAGGAAAAGGGTAAGGGATAGGGTTAGGGTTAGGGTTAGGGGTTAGGGTTAGGGTTAGGTTTAGGGTTAGGTTTAGGGTTTGAGATAGAGTTAATGTTAGGGTAAGGGTTAGGGTTAGCGTTAGGGTAAAGTTTAGGGTTAGGCTTAGGGTTCGGGTTAGGGTATGGATAAGGGTTAGTGTTAAGGATAGTGTTAGGGTTAGGGATAGGGTTAGGGAAAGGGTTAGGGTTATTGTTAGATTTAGGGTTAGGGTTAGGTTTAGGGTTAAGTTTAGGGTAAGGGTTAGGGTTACGGTTAGGGTAAGGGTTCGGGTTATGGTACGGTTAGGGAAAGGGTAAGGGTTAGGGTTAGGGTCAGGCTAAGAATTAGGGTTAGGGTAGGGTAAGTGTTAGGGTTAGGGTTAGGGTTCGGGTTGGCATTAAGGTTAGGGTTAGGGTTAGGGTAAGGGTAAGGGTTAGATTATTGTTAGGGTTACGGTTAGGGTTGGGGGTTAGGGTTAGGGTTAGGGTTAGGGATAGGTTTACTGTTAGGGTTAGGGTAAGGGTTACGGTTAGGTAGGGTAAGGGTAAGGTTTAGGGTTAGGTTTAGGGTTAGGGTTATGGTAAGGGTAAGGTTTAGGGTTAAGGTTAGGGTTAGAGTTAAGGTAAGGTTTACGGTAAGGGTTAGGGGTAGGGTAATGGTTAGGGTTAGGTTTACGGTTAGGGTTAGGGTAAGGGTGAGGGTTAGGGTTAGGGTTGGGGTTAACGCTAGGGTTAGGGTTAGGTTAAGGGTAAGGTTAGGGTTAGGGTTTGGGGAAGGGTTACGGTTATGGTTAGGGTGAGGGTTAGGGTTAGGCGATAGGATTCGGGTTCAGGTTAGGTTTAGGGTAAGGGTTAGGGTCAGGGTTAGGGTTAGGTTTAGGTTTAGGGTAAGGGTATGGGTTAGGGCTAGGGTTAGGGTTAGGGTTAGGGGTAAGGGTTAGGCTTAGGTTTAGTGTTAGGTTAAGTGTAAGGTTTAGTTTTAGGGTTAGGGTTAGGGGTTAGGGTTAGGATGAGGGTAAGTGTTAGGGTTAGGGTGAAGGTTAGGGGTTAAGTTTAGGGTAAAGGTAAGGGTTAGGGTTATGGTTAGGGGTAAGGGTTAGGGTTAGGATTAGGGTTAGTTTTAGTTTTAGGGTTAAAGTAAGTGTAAGGATTAGTGTTAGGTTTAGTGTTAGGGTTAGGGATAGGGTAAGTATTAGGTTAGGTTTAGGATAAGGGTAAGGTTTAGGGTTAGGTTTAGGGTTAGGGTAAGGGTAAGGGTTAGGGTTAGGGATAGGGTTAGGGCTAGCTTTATGGTAAGGGTTATGGTAAGTGTAACGGTTAGGGTTAGGTTTAAGTTTGGGGTTTAGGTAAGGGTTACGGTTAGGGTAAGTGTAAGGGCTAGGTTTGGGGTTAGAGTTAGGGTTAGGTTTAGGTTTACAGTTAGAGTTAGGGTTAGGGTTAGGGTAAGGGTAAGTGTTAGGGTTAGGATTAAGTTTAGAGTTAGGTTTAGGGTTAGGCTAAGGGTTAGGGTTAGGGTTAGGGTAAGGGTTAGGGTTAGTGTTAGGGTTAGGGTTAGGTTTAGGGTTAGGGTTAGGGTAAGGATTAGGGTAAGGGTTAGGGTTAGCATTATGGTTAGGGTTAGGGTTAGGGTAAGGGTAAGGGTTAGGGTTAGGGTTAAGGTTAGGGTTAGGGGTTAGGGTTAGGGTTAGGGTTCCGGTTAGTTTTAGGGTTAGGGTTAGGGTAAGGGTAAGGGTTAGGTTTAGGGTTAGGGTTAGGATTAGTTTTAGGGTTAAGTTTAGGGTAAGGGTAAGGGTTAGGATTAGAGTTAGGGTTATGATAAGGTTTAGGGTTAGGGTTAGGTTTAGGGTAAGGGTAAGGGGTAGGGTTACGTTTAGGTTTAGGGGTTAGGTTTAGGGTTAGGGTTAGGGTTAGGGTAAGTTTTAGGGTTAGGGTTAGCGTTAGGGTTAGTGTAAGGGTTAGCGTTAGGTTTAGGGTTAGGGTTAGGGTAAGGTTAAGGGTTAGGGTTAGGTTTAGATTTATGTTTAGGGTTAGGGTTAGGGTAAGGGTAAGGATTAGGGTTATGTTTAGGGTTGGGGTTAAATTTACGGTTAGGGTTAGGGTAAGGGTAAGGGTTAGGGTTAGGGTTAGGGGAACGTTTAGGGTTAGGTTTAGTGTGAGGGTTAGGGTTAGGGTTAGGGATTAGGTTTCGGGTTAGGGGAACGTTTAGGGTTAGGTTTAGTGTGAGGGTTAGGGTTAGGGTTAGGGATTAGGTTTCGGGTTAGGGTTAGTGTTAGGGTAAGGGTTAGGATAGGGTTAGGGTTAGGGTTAGGGTAAGGGTTATGGTTAGGGTTATGGTAAAAGAAAGTGTTATGGTTAGGTTTAGGGTTAGGGTTAGGGTTAGTGTTAGCATAAGGTTAGGGTTAGGTTTAGGTTTTGGGTTATGGTTAGGGTAAGGGTAAGGCTTAGGGTTAGGTTCAGGGTAAGGATAAGGATAAGGGTTAGGGTTAGGGTTAGGGATAGGGTTAGGGTTAGGTTTAGGGTAAGGGTAAGGGTTAGGGTTAGGAAATGGTAAGGGTTAGTGTTAGGGTTAGGTTAGGGTAAGGATTAGGGTTAGTCTTAGGGTTATGGTAAGGGTTAGGGTTAGGTTTAGGGTTAGCATTAAGGTTAAGGTTCTGGTTAGGGTAAGGGTAGGGGTTGGGGTTAGGGTTAGGGTTAGGGTTAGGGTAAGGGTAAGGGTTAGGGTAAGGGTTAGGGTTAGGTTTAGGGTTAGGCATAGGGTAAGGGTAAGGGTTAGGTTTAGGGTAAGGGTAAGGGTTAGGGTTAAGTTTATAGTAGGTTTAGAGTAAGGGTAAGGGTTAGGGTTAGGGTTAGGGTTAGGGTTAAGGTAAGGGTAAGGGTTAGGGTTAGGGTTAGGGTTAGGTTTACGGTAAGGGTTTGGGTTAGGTTAGGGTAAGGGTAAGATTTCGAGTTAGGGTTAGGGTAAGAGTTAGGGTTATGGTAAGGGTTAGGGTTAGGAACAGGATTATGTTTAGGGTTAAGGTTAGAGTTAGGGTAAGGGTAAGGGTTAGGATTAGGGTTAGGGTTAAGGTGAGGGTTAGGGTGAGGGTTAGGGTGAGGGTTAGGGTTAGGGTTAGGGGTTAGGTTTCGGGTTAGGGTTAGGGTAAGGTTTAGGGTTAGGGGTAGAGTTAGGTTTAGGGTAAGGATTATGGTTAGGCTTATGGTAGGAGAAAGGGTTATGGTTAGGTTTAGGGTTAGGGTTAGGGTTAGTGTTAGGGTAAGGTTAGGGTTAGGGTTTGCATTAGGGTTAGGGTAAGGTTTAGGGTTAGGGTTAGGGTTAGGGTTCGGGTTAAGTTTGGGGTTAGGATTAGGGTAAGGGTTAGGGTTAGGGTTAGGTTTAGGTTTAATGCAAGGATAAGGTTTAGGGTTAGGGTTAGGGTTAGGATAAGGGTAAGGGTTAGGGTTAGGGTTAGGGTTAGGGAAAGGGTAAGGTTTAGGGTTAGCGTTAATGTAAGGATTAGGGTTAGTCTTAGGGTTAGGGTAAGAGGGTTAGGTTTAGGGTTAGCATTAAGGTTAGGGTTATTGTTAGGGTAAGGGTAAGGTTTGGGTTAGGGTTAGGTTTAGGGTAAGGGTAAGGGTAAGGGTTAGGTTTAGGTTAAGGTTTAGGGTTAGGGTTAGGGTTAGTGTTAGGGTTAGGGTTAAGGTTATGGTTAGGTTTAGGGTAAAGGTAAGTGTTATGGGTAGGGTTAGGGTTAGGGGTTAGGGTTAGGGTTCGGGTTAGAGCTACGGTTAGGGTAGGGGTAAGGTTTAGGGTTAGGGTTAGGGTTAGGGTTACGGTTAAGGTAAGGGTGAGGTTTAGGGTTAGTGTTAGGGTAAGGGTTAGGGTTAGGATTATGGTTAGGATAAGGAATGGGGTTAGGGTTAGGGTTTGAGTAAGGGTTAGGGTTATGGTTAGGGTTACCGTTAGCATTAAGGTTAGGGTTAGGTTTAGTGTAAGGGAAAGGGTTAGGGTTAGGTTAAGGATTATGGTTAGGTTTAGGGTAAGGGCAAGGTTTAGGGTTAGGGTTACGGTTAGGGTAAGGGTTAGGTTTAGGGTTAGGGTTAGAGATAGGTTTAGGGTTAGGGTTAGGGTAAAGATAAGGGTTAGGGTTAGGTTTAGGTTTAGGTTTAGGGTAAGGGTTAGGGTTAGGGTAGGTTAAGGGTAAGGGTTAGGGTTAGGGTTAGGGTTAGGGTTAGGTTTAGGGTTAGGGTTAGGGTTAGTCTAAGGGGAAAGGTTAGGGTTAGGGTTAGGGTTAGGTTGAGAGTTAGGGTAAGGGTTAGGGTTAGGGTTAGGGATAGGGTAAGGGTTAGGGTTAGGGTTAGGGTTAGGGTTAGGGTAAGGGTAAGGTTTAGGGTTAGTATTATGGTTGGGGTTAAGGTTAGGTTTAGGGTTAGGGTAAGAGTAAAGCTTAGGGTTAGGGATAGGTTTAGGGTAAGGGTTAAGGTTAGGGTTAGGGTTAGGGTGAGCGTTAGTGTTACGGTTAGGTTTAGGGATTAGGGTTAGGGTTAGATTTAGGGTAAGGGTTAGGGTTAGGGATAGGGTAAGTTTTAGGGTTATGGTTAGGCTTAGGGTTACGGTAAGTGTAAGGGGTAGGGTTAGTGTTAGGGTTAGAGTTAGGATAAGGGTTAGGGTTAGGGTTAGGGTAAGGGTAAGTGTTAGGGTTAGTGTTAGGGTTAGGGTTAGGTTAAGTGTAAGGGTTAGGGTTAGGGTTAGAGTTAGGGTTAGGGTTAGTTTTGGGGATAGGGTTAGGCTTATGGTTAGGGAAAGGGTAAGTGTTAGGTTTAGGGTTAGGGTTAGGATTAGGGTTAGGGTAAGGGTTAGGGTTAGGGGTAGGGTTAGGTTTAGGGTAAGGGTAAGGATAGGGTTAGGGTTGGGGTTAGGGTTAGGAGTAAGGGTTAAGGTAAGGGTTAGGGTTAGGTTTAGGGTTAGGTTTAGGGTTAGGCATAGGGTAAGGGTAAGGGTTAGGGTTAGGGTAAGGGTAAGGGTTAGGGTTAAGTTTATGGTAGGGTTAGGGTAAGGGTAAGGGTTAGGGTTAGGGTTAGGGTTAAGGTAAGGGTAAGGGTTAGGGTTAGGGTTAGGGTTAGGGTTAGGGTTACGGTAAGGGTTAGGGTTAGGTTAGGGTAAGGGTAAGATTTAGAGTTAGGGTTAGGGTAAGAGTTAGGTTTAGGGTAAGGGTTAGGGTTAGGAACAGGATTATGTTTAGGGTTAAGGTTAGAGTTAGGGTAAGGGTAAGGGTTAGGGTTAGGGTTAGGGTTAGGCTGAGGGTTAGGGTGAGGGTTAGGGTGAGGGTTAGGGTTAGGGTTAGGGTTAGGGGTTAGGTTTCGGCTTAGGGTTAGGTTTAGGGTAAGGGTTAGGGTTAGGGGTAGAGTTAGGGTTAGGGTAAGGATTATGGTTAGGGTTATGGTAGGAGAAAGGGTTATGGTTAGGTTTAGGGTTAGGGTTAGGGTTAGTGTTAGGGTAAGGTTAGGGTTAGGGTTTGCGTTAGGGTTAGGGTAAGGTTTAGGGTTAGGGTTAGGGTAAGTGTTAGGGTTAGGGTTAGGCTTAGGGTTACGGTAAGGGTAAGGGGTAGGGTTAGTGTTAGGGTTAGAGTTAGGATAATGGTTAGGGGTAGGGGTAGGGTTAGGTTTAGGGTAAGGGTAAGGATAGGATTTTGGTTAGGGTTAGGGTTATGGGTAAGGGTTAGGGTTAGGTTTAGGGTTTAGGGTAAGGTAAGGTTTAGGTTTAGGGTTAGGTTTAGGGGTTAGGGTTAGGGTTAAGGTAAGTATAAGGGTTAGGGTTTTGTTTAGGGTTAGGGTTAGGGATAGGGTAACGGATAGGGTTAGGTTTAGGGTAAGGGTAAGGTTTACGGTTAGGGTTAGAGATAGGGTTAGTGTTAGGGTAAGTGTTAGGGTTAGGGTTAGGGTTAGGGTCAGGTTAGGTTTGGGTTTAGGGTTAGGGTTAATTTGAGAGTTAGGGTAAGGGTTAGGTTTAGGGTTAGGGATAGGTTAATGGTTAGGGTTAGGGTTAGGGTTAGGGTAAGGGTAAGGTTTAGGGTTAGGATTAGGGTTGGGGTTAAGGTTAGGTTTAGGGTTAGGGTAAGAGTAAAGTTTAGGGTTATGGATAGGTTCAGGGTAGGGGTTAGGTTTACGGTAAGGGTAAGGTTTAGGATTAGGGTTAGGGTTAGGGTTAGTGTAAGGATAAGTGTTAGGGTTAGGGTTATAGTTAGGGTTATGGTTAGGGTTGGGTTTAGGGTTAGGGTTAGGGTACGGATAAGGGTTAGGTTTAGTGTTAGGGTTACGGTTAGTTTTAGGGTTAGGGTAAGGGTTAGGGTTAGATTTAGGGTAAGGCTAAGGTTAAGGTTTAGGGTTAGGGTTAGGGTAAGGGTAAGGGTTAGGGTTAGGGTTAGGTTTGGGGTTAGGGTTAGACTAAGGGTAGGGGTTAGGGTTAGAGTTAGTTTTACGGTTAGGGTTAGGGTTAGAGTGAGGGTGAGGGAAAGGGTTAGGGTTAAGGTTAGGGTTATAGTTAGGGTTACGGTAAGGGTTAGGTTTAGGGTAAGTGTTAGGGTTAGGGTTAGGGTTAAGGTGAGTGTTAGGGTTAGCGTTAGGGTTAGGGTAAGGTTACGGTTAGGGTCAGGGTTAGGTTTAGGGTAAGGGTAAGGGTAGGGTTAGGGTTAGGGTTAGGGTTAGGGGTAAGGGTTAGGGTTAGGTTTAGGCTTAGGGTAAGGTAAGGTTTAGGTTTAGGGTTAGGTTTAGGCGTTAGGGTTAGGGCTAGGTTTAGGGTTAGGGTTAAGGTAAGTGTAAAGGTTAGGGTTTTGTTTAGGGTAAGGGTTAGGGATAGGGTAACGGATAGGGTTCGGTTTAGGGTAAGGGTAAGGTTTAGGGTAAGGGTTAGGGTTAGTTTTAGGGTTAGGTTTAGGGTAAGGGTAAGGGTTAGGCTTAAGGTTAGGTTTGGGGGTAAGGGTTCGGGTTAGGTTTAAGGTTAGGGTAAGGTGAGGTTTAGGTTTAGGGTTAGGGTTAGGGGTTAGGGTTAATGCTAGGTTTAGGGTTAGGGTTAAGGTAAGTGTAAGGGTTAGGGTTAAGGTTAGGGTTACGTTTAGGGATAGGTTAAGGGATAGGGTGAGGTTTAGGGTAAGGGTAAGGTTTAGAATTAGGGTTAGGGTTAGGGTTAGTGTAAGGGTAAGTGTTCGAGTTAGGGTTATAGTTAGGGTTATGGTTAGGGTTGGGTTTAGGGTTAGGGTTAGGGTACGGATAAGGGTTAGGTTTAGGGTTAGGGTTAGGGTTAGTTTTAGTGTTAGGGTAATGGTTAAGGTTAGATTTAGGGTAAGGATAAGGTTAAGGGTTAGGGTTAGGGTTAGGGTAAGGGTAAGGGTTAGGGTTAGGGTTAGGTTTGGGGTTAGAGTTAGAGTAAGGGTAAGTGTTAGGGTTAGAGTTTTTGTTAGTTTTAGGGTTAGGGTCAGGGTTAGGGTGAGGGTGAGGGAAAGGGTTAGGGTTAAGTTTAGGGTTAGGGTTAGGATTAGGGTTATGGTAAGGGTTAGGTTTAGGGTAAGTGTTAGGGTTAGGGTGAGGTTTAGGTTTGGGGTTAGGGTTAGGGGTTAGGGTTAAGGTTAGGGTTAGGGTTAGGGTTAGGTTTAGGGTAAGTGTTAGGGTTAGGGTTATGGTTAGGGTGAGTGTTAGGGTTAGGGTTAGGGTTAGGGTTACGGTGAGTGTTAGGGTTAGGGTTAGGGTTAGGGTTAGGTTAAGGGTAAGGGTTAGGGTTAGGGTAAGGATTAGGGTTAGGGTTAGGGTAAGTGTTATGGTTAGGTTTAGGGTTAGTGTAAGGGTAAGGGTTAGAGTTAGGGTTAGGGTTAGTGTTAAGGTAGGGGTTACGGTTAGGGTTAGGTTTAGGGTTAGCGTAAGGGTAAGGGTTAGGGTTAGGTTTAGATAAGTGTAAGTGTTAGGGTTAGGGTTAGGGTTAGGGTTAGGGGTAAGGGTTAGGCTTAGGTTTAGTGTTAGGGTAAGTGTAAGTTTTAGTGTTAGGTTTAGGGTTATGGTTTAGGGTTAGGATGAGGGTAAGGGTTAGGGTTAGGGTTAAGGTTAGGGGTTAGGGTTAGGTTAAGGGTAAGTGTTAGGGTTATGGTTAGGATTAGGGTTAGTTTTAGGTTTACGGTTAATGTAAGTGTGAGGGTTAGTGTTAGGTTAGGGTTAGGGTTAGGGATAGGGTAAGGGTTAAGTTAGGTTTTAGGTAAGGGTAAGGTTTAGGGTTAGGTTTAGGGTTAGGGTTAGGGTAAGGGTAAGGGTTGGGGTTAGGGTTAGGGTTACCGCTAGGTTTATGGTTAGGGTTAGGGTAAGTGTAAGGGTTAGGGTTAGGTTTAGGGTTGGGGTTTAGGTAAGGGTTACATTTAGGTTAAGGGTAAGGGTTAGGGTTAGGGTTAGGGTTAGGGTAAGGGTAAGGGTAAGTGTTAAGGTTAGGGTTAGGGTTAGGTTTAGGATGAGGGTAAGGGATAGGGTTAGGGTTAAGGTTAGGGGTTAGTGTTAGGGTAAGGTTAAGGGTTAGGTTAGGGTTAGGGGTTAGGGTTAGGGTTAGGGTTAGTGTTAGGTTTAGGTTTAGGGTTAGGGTATGGGTAAGGGTTAGGGTTAGGATTAGGGTTAGCGTTAGGTTTAGGTTTAGGGATAGGGTAAGGGTACGGGTTAGGGATAGGGTTAGGGTTACGGTAAGGTTTAGGGTTAGGTTTAGGGTAAGAGTTAGGGTTAGTGTTAGGGTTAGAGTTAAGGGTTAGGGTTATGGTTAGGGTTAGGTTTAGGGTTAGGGTAAGGGTAAGGTTTAGGGTTAGTGTTAGTGTTAGGGTTAGGATAAGGGTAAGGGTTAAGGTTAGGGTTAGGGTTAGGTTTAGGGCAAGGGTAAGGGCTAGGGTTAGGGTTAGGTTTACGGTTAAGGTTAGGGTTAGTGTTAGGGTTATGGTTAGTGTAAGGGTAAGGGTTACGGTTATTGTTAGGCTTAACGTTAGAGTTAGGGTTAGGGTTAGGCTATGGGTTAGGGTTAGGGTTATTGTAAGGGTTAGGGTTAGGGTTAGGGTAAGGGTAAGGGTTAGGGTTAGGGTTAGGTTTAGGGTAAGGATAAGGGTTAGGGTTAGGTTTAGGGTAAGGATAAGGTTTAGGGTTAGGGTTAGTGTTAGGGTTAGGTTTAGGGTTAGGGTAAGGGTAAGGGTTTGGGTTAGGGTTATGGGAAGGGTAAGGTTTAGGGTTAGGGTTAGGGTTAAGGTAAGGATTAGGTTTAGTCTTAGGATTAGGGTAAGGGTTAGAGTTAGGTTTAGGGTTGGCATTAATTTGAGGGTTAGGGTTAGGGTAAGGGTAGGCGTTGGGGTTATGCTTAGGGTTAGGGTAAGGGTAAGGGTTAGGGTTAGGGTTAGGGTTAGGGTTAGAGCTAGGGATACGGTAAAGGTAAGGTTTTGGGTTAGGGCTAGTGTTAGGGTTAGGGTTAAGGTAAGGGTAAGGGTTAGGGTTAGGGTTACGGTAAGTGTTAGGTTTAGGTTTAGGGTAAGTTTAATGTTTAGGTTTAGGGTTAGGGTAAGAGTTAGGATTAGGGTAAGGGTTAGGGTAAGGGTTAGGGTTAGGTTTAGGGTTAGGGTTAGGGTAAGGTTTAGAGTTAGGGTTAGGGTTAGGTTTAGGTTTAGGGTTAGGGTTAGGGTTAGGGTAAGAGTAAGGGTTAGTGTTATGTTTAGGGTTGGGTTTAAGGTTAGGGTTAGGGTTAGGGTAAGGGTAAGGGTTAGGGTTAGGGTTAGGTTTGGCGTTAGGGTTAGAGTAAGGGTAAGTGTTAGGGTTACGGTTTTGGTTAGTTTTAGGGAAAGGGTAAGGGTTAGGGTTAAGGTTAGGGTTAGGGTTTGGGTTAGGTTCAGGGTTATGGTAAGGGTTAGGGTTTGGTATAGGGTTAGCATTAAGGTTAGGGTTATGGTTAGGGTAAAGGTAGGGTGTGGGGTTAGGGTTAGGGTTAGGGTAAGGTTAAGGGTTAGGTTTAGGGTTAGGTTTAGGGTTAGGTTTATGGTTAGGCTTAGGGAAAGTGTAAGGGTTAGGGTTAGGTTAAGGTAAGGATTAGGTTTAAGGTTATGGTTAGGTTTAGGGTAAGGGTAAGGGTTAGGGTTAGGGTTAGGGTTATGGGTTAGGGTTATTTTAGGGTTAGAGCTAGGGTTAGGGTAAGGGTAAGGTTTAGGGTTAGGGTTAGGGTTAAGGTAAGGGTAAGGATTAGGGTTAGGGTTAGGGTTAGGGTTATGGTAAGGGTTAGGGTTAGGTTTAGGGTAAGGGTAAGATTTAGAGTTAGGGTTAGGGTAAGACTTAGCGTTAGGGGAAGGGTTAGGGTTAGGGTTAGGTTTAGGGTTAGGATTAGGATTAGGGTTAGGGTAAGGGTAAGCGTTAGGGTTAGGTTTAGGGTTGGGGTTAAGGTTAGGGTTAGGGGTAGGGTAAGAGTCAGGGTTAGGCTTAGGGTTAGGGTTAGGGGAAGGGTTAGGGTTAGGGTTAGGGTGAGGTTTAGGGTTAGAGTTAGGGGTTAGGTTTCGGGTTAGGGTTAGGGTTAGGGTAAGGGTTAGGGTTAGGGCTAGAGTTAGGGTTAGGGTAAGGATTATGGGTAGGGTTATGGTAAGAGAAAAGGTTATGGTTAGGTTTAGGGTTAGGGGTAGGGTTAGTGTTAGGGTAAGGGTATTGTTAGGGTTAGGGTTAGGTTTAGGGTTAGGGTTAGGGTTAGGGTTAGGGTTAGGGTAAGGGTTAGGGTTAGGGATAGGTTTAGTGTTAGGTTTAGGGTAGGGTTAGGGTTAGGGTTAGGTTTAGGGTTAGGGTTAGGGGTAGGGTTAGTGTTAGGGTAAGGGTAGGGTTAGGGTTAGGGTTAGGTTTAGGGTTGGGGTTAGGGTTAGGGTTAGGGTAAGTGTAAGGTTTAGGGTTAGGATTGGGGTTGGGGTTAAGGTTAGGTTTAGGGTTAGGGTAAGAGTAAAGGTTAGGGTTAGGGATAGGTTTAGGGTAAGGGTTAGTGTTAGGGTTAGGGTTAGGGTGAGCGTTAGGGTTACGGTTAGGTTTAGGGATTAGTGTTAGGGTTAGGGTAACGGTAAGGGTTAGGGTTAGGGTTAGGGTTAGAGCTATGGTTAGGGTAAAGTTAAGGTTTAGTGTTACGGCTAGTGTTAGGGTTAGGGTTAAGGTAAGGGTAAGGGTTAGGGTTAGGGTTAGGGTTACGGTAAGTGTTAGGGTTAGGTTTAGTGTAAGGTTAATGTTTAGGTTTAGGGTTAGGGTAAGAGTTAGGGTTAGGGTAAGGGTTAGGGTAAGGGTTAGGGTTAGGTTTAGGGTTAGGGTTATTGTAAGGTTTGGAGTTAGGGTTAGGGTTAGGTTTAGGTTTAGGGTTAGGGTTAGGGTTAGGGTAAGAGTAAGGGTTAGGGTTATGTTTAGGGTTGGGTTTAAGTTTAGGGTTAGGTTTAGGGTTAGGGTAAGAGTAAAGGTTAGGGTTAGGGATAGGTTTAGGGTAAGGTTTAGGGTTAGGGTTAGGGTTAGGGTGAGCGTTAGGGTTACGGTTAGGTTTAGGGATTAGTGTTAGGGTTAGGGTTAGGGTAAGTTTTAGGGTTAGGGTTAGGGTAAGGGTTAGGGTTAGGATTAGGGTAATGGTAAGGGTTAGAGTTAGTGTTAGGATTAGGGTTAGCGTTAGGTTTTAGGGTTAGGGTTAGGTTTAGGGTTAGGGAAAGGGTTAGGATGAGTGTTAGGGTTAGGTAAGGGTATGTGTTAGGTTTAGGGTTATGGTTAGGGTTTAGGATTAGCGTTAGGGTTAGGGTAAGGGTTAGGGTTAGGGTTAGGGTTAGGGGTTAGGGTTAGGGTTAGAGTTAGGGTAAGGTTAGTGTTAGGGTCAGGGTTAGTGTTAGGGTAAGTGTAAGTGTTAGGTTTAGGGTTAGGCTTAGGGTTATGGTAAGGGTAAGGGGTAGGGTTAGTGTCAGGGTTAGAGTTAGGATAAGGGTTAGGGTTAGTTTTAGGGTAAGGGCAAGTGTTAGGGTTAGGGTTAGCGTTAGGTTAAGGGTAAGGGTTAGGGTTAGGGTTAGAGTTAGGGTTAGGGTTAGTTTCAGGGATAGGGTTAGGGTAAGGGTAAGGGTTAGGGTTAGGATTAGGGTTAGGGTTAGGTTTAGGTTTAGGGATAGGGTAAGGGTAAGGGTTAGGGTGAGGGTGAGGGTTACGGTAAGGGTTAGGGTTAGGTTTAGGTAAGGGTTAGGGTTAGTGTGAGGGTTAGAGTTAAGGGTTAGGGTTAGGGTTAGGGTTAGGGTAAGGGTAAGGTTTAGGGTTAGTGTTACTGTTAGGGTTAGGATAAGGGTAAGGGTTAAGGTTAGGGTTAGGGATAGGGTTAGGGCAAGGGTAAGGGCTAGGGTTAGGGTTAGGTTTAGGGTTAAGTTTAGGGTTAGTGATAGGGTTAGGTTTAGTGTAAGGGTAAGGTTAGGGTTAGGGTTAGGGTTAATGTTAGAGTTAGGGTTAGGGTTAGGCTATGGGTTAGGGTTAGGGTTATTGTAAGGGTTAGGGTTAGGTTTAGGGTAAGGGTAAGGGTTAGGGTTAGGGTTAGGGTAAGGGTAAGGGTTAGGGTTAGGGTTAGGTTTGGGGTAATGATAAGTTTTAGGGTTAGGGTTAGGGTTAGGGTAAGGGTAAGGGTTTGGGTTAGGGTTAGGGTTATGGAAAGGGTAAGGTTTAGGGTTAGGGTTAGGGTAAGGGTTAGAGTTAGGTTTAGGGTTGGCATTAAGGTTAGGGTTAGAGTTAGGGTAAGGGTAGGCGTTGGGGTTAGGGTTAGGGTTAGGGTAAGGGTAAGGGTTAGGGTTAGGTTTAGGTTTAGGGGTAGAGCTATGGTTAGGGTAAAGGTAAGGTTTAGGTTTAGGGCTAGTGTTAGGGTTAGAGTGAGGTAAGGGTAAGGGTTAGGGTTAGGGTTACGGTAAGTGTTAGGGTTAGGTTTAGGGTAAGGTTAATGTTTAGGTTTAGGGTTAGGGTAAGAGTTAGGGTTAGGGAAAGGGTTAGGGTAAGAGTTAGCGTTAGGGTTTGGGTAAGGTTTAGGGTTAGGGTTAGGGTTAGATTTAGGTTTAGGGTTAGGGTTAGCATAAGGGTAAGGGTTAGGGTTAGGGTTAGGTTTAGGGTTAGGGTAAGGGTTAGGCTTAGGTTTAGGGTAAGGATAAAGTTTAGGGTTAGGGTTAGGGTTACGGTAAGGGTTAGGGTAAGGGTAAGGGTTAGGGTGAGGGTTAGGGTTAGGGTTAGGGAAAGGGTAAGGGTTACGGTTAGGTTTGGGTTAGGTTAAGGATTAGGGTTAGTCTTAGGGTTATGGTAAGGGTAGGGGTTGGGGTTAGGGTTAGGTTAGGGTAAGGGTAAGGGTTAGGGTTAGGGTTAGGTTTAGGGTTAGGTTTATGGTTAGGCTTAGGGTAAGTGTAAGGGTTAGGGTTAGGTTAAGGGTAAGGATTAGGATTAAGGTTATGGTTAGGTTTAGAGTAAGGGTAAGGGTTAGTGTTAGGGTTAGGATTATGGGTTAGGCTTATTGTTAGGGTTAGAGCTAGGGTTAGGGTAAGGGTAAGATTTAAGGTTAGGGTTAGGGTTAAGGTAAGAGTAAGGATTAGGGTTAGGGTTAGGGTTAGGGTTAGGTT
>JANJXV010000086.1:705000-815000 GCA_024803745.1 Megascapheus bottae
GGTTAGGGTTAGGATTAGTGTTAGGGTTAGGTTTAGGTTTAGGGATTTGGTAAGTGTAAGGGTTAGGATTAGGGTTAGGGTTAGGGTTACGGTAAGGGTTAGGGTTAGGTTTAGGGTAAGGGTTAGGGTTAGTGTTATGGTTAGAGTTAGGATTAGGGTTAGGGTTAGGGTTAGGGTAAGGGTAAGGTTTAGGTTTAGTGTTAGTGTTAGGGTTAGGATAAGGGTAAGGGTTAAGGTTAGGGTTAGGGTTAGGTAAGTGTAAGGGTTTGGGTTAGGTTTAGGGTTATGGAAAGGGTAAGGTTTAGGTTTAGGGTTAGGGTTAGAGTAAGGATTAGGTTTAGTCTTAGGGTTAGGGTAAGGGTTAGAGTTAGGTTTAGGGTTAGCATTAAATTTAGGGTTAGGGTTAGGTTAAGGGTAGTCGTTGGGGTTAGGGTTAGGGTAAGGGTAAGGGTTAGGGTTAGGGTTAGGGTTAGGGTTAGAGCTAGGGTTAGGGTAAGAGTAAGGTTTAGGGTTAGTGTTAGTGTTAGGGTTAGGGTTAAGGTAATGGTAAGGGTTAGGGTTAGGGTTAGGTTTAGGGTTAGGGTAAGGGTTAGGGTTAGGGTTAGGTTTAGGGTAAGGTTAAGTTTTATGTTTGCAGTTAGGATTAGCGTGAGGTTTAGGGTTAGGGTTAGGGGTTAGGTTTCGGTTAGAGTTAGGGTTAGGGTATGGGTTAGGGATAGGTTTAGGGTTAGGGTTATGGTAAGGGTTATTGTTAGGGTTATGGTAAAAGAAAGAGTTATGGTTAAGTTTACGGTTAGGGTTACGGTTAGTGTTAGGGTAAGGTTAGGGTTAGGGTTAGCGTTAGGGTTAGGGTAAGGTTTAGGCTTAGGTTTAGGGTTAGGTTTAGGTTTAGGGTTAGGGTAAGGTTAAGGGTTAGGGTTAGGGTTAGGGTTAGGTTTAGGGTTAGGGTAAGGGTTAGGGTTAGGTTTAGGGTAAGGATAAGGTTTAGGGTTAGGGTTAGGGTTAGGGATAGAGTTAAGGGTTAGGGTTAGAGTTAGGGTAAGGGTAAGGTTTAGGGTTAGTGTTAGTGTTAGGGTTAGGATAAGGGTAAGGGTTAAGTTTAGGGTTAGGGTTGGGGTTAGGGTAAGGGTAAGGGTTAGGGATAGGGTTAGGTTTAAGGTTAAGGTTAGGGTTAGTGTTAGGGTTAGGGTTAGGTTTAGGGTAAGTTTAAGTTTTATGTTTAGGGTTAGGGTAAGAGTTAGGGTTAGGGTAAGTGTTAGGGTAAGGTTTAGGGTTAGGGTTAAGGTTAGGGTTAGGTTAAGGGTAAGGTTTAGGGTTAGGGTTATGTTTAGGATTAGGGTTAGAGTTAGGGTAAGAGTAAGGGTTAGGGTTATGTTTAGGATTGGGTTTAAGGTTAGGGTTAGGGTAAGGGTAAGGGTTAGGGTTAGGGTTAGGGGAAGGTTTAGAGTTAGGGTTTGCATGACGGTTAGGGTAAGGGTTAGGGGTTAGGTTTCGGTTAGAGTTAGGGTTAGGGTAAGGGTTAGGGATAGGGTTAGGGTTAAGGATATGGTAAGGATTATTGTTAGGGTTATGGTAAAAGAAAGAGTTATGGTTAAGTTTAGGGTTAGGGTTACGGTTAGTGTTAGGGTAAGGTTAGGGTTAGGGTTAGCGTTAGGGTTAGGGTAAGGTTTAGGGTTAGGGTTAGGGTTAGGTTTAGGTTTAGGGTTAGGGTTAGGGTAAGGGTAATTGTTAGGGTTAGGGTTAGGGTTAGGTTTAGGGTTAGGATAAGGGTTAGGGTTAGGTTTAGGGTAAGGATAAGGTTTAGGGTTAGTGTTAGGGTTAGGGGTAAGGGTTAGGCTTAGGTTTAGTGTTAGGGTAAGGGTAAGGTTTAGTGTTAGGGTTAGGGTTAGGGGTTAGGGTTAGGATGAGGGTAAGTGTTAGGGTTAGGGTTAAGGTTAGGGGTTAAGGTTAGGGTAAAGGTAAGGGTTAGGGTTATGGTTAGGGGTAAGGGTTAGGGTTAGGATTAGGGTTAGTTTTAGTTTTAGTGTTAAAGTAAGTGTAAGGGTTAGGGTTAGGTTTAGGGTTAGGGTTAGGGATAGGGTAAGTATTAGGTTACTTTTAGGATAAGGGTAAGGTTTAGGGTTAGGTTTAGGGTTAGGGTTAGGGTAAGGGTAAAGGTTAGGGTTAGGGTTAGGGTTAGGGCTAGCTTTATGGTTAGGATTATGGTAAGTGTAAGGGTTAGGGTTAGGTTTAAGTTTGGGGTTTACGTAAGGGTTACGGTTAGGGTGAGGGTAAGGGTTAGGTTTGGGGTTAGAGTTAGTGTTAGGTTTAGGTTTACAGTTAGATTTAGGGTTAGGGTTAGGGTAAGGGTAAGGGTAAGTGTTAGGGTTAAGGTTAGGGTGAGGGTTAGGGTTAGGATGAGGTTAAGGGATAGGGTTAGGGTTAAGGTTAGGGGAGAGTGTTAGGGTAAGGGTAAGGGATAGGTTAGGGTTAGGGGTTAGGGTGAGGGTTAGGGTAAGGGTAAGGTTTAGGGTTAGCGTTAGGGTTAGGTTTAGGTTTAGGGTTAGGGTTAGAGTAAGGGTAAGGGTTAGGGTTAGGGTTAGGGTTAGGGTTAAGGTTAGGGTTAGTGTTAGGTTTAGGGTTAGTGTAAGGGTAAGGGTTAGTGTTAGGGTTAGGATTATGTTTAGAGTTAGGGTTAGGGTTACGCTAAGGGTTAGGGTTAGGGTTAGGGTAAGGGTTAGGTTTCGGGTTATGGTTAGGTTTAGGGTTAGTGTTAGGGTAAGGATTAGGGTAAGGTTTAGGGTTTGCATTACGGTTAGGGTTAGGGTTAGGGTAAGCGAAAGGGTTAGGGTTAGGTTTAAGGTTAGGGTTAGGGATTAGGGTTATCGTTAGGGTTCCGGTTCGTTTTAGGGTTAGGGTTAGGGTAAGGGTAAGGGTTAGGTTTAGGGTTAGGGTTAGGATTAGGTTTAGGGTTAAGGTTAGGGTAAGGGTAACGGTTAGGATTAGAGTTAGGGTTATGGTAAGGTTTAGGGTTAGGGTTAGTGTTAGGGTAAGGGTAAGGGTTAGGGTTACGTTTAGAGTTAGGGGTTAGGTTTAGGGTTATGGTTAGGGTTAGGGTAAGTTTTAGGGTTAGGGTTAGCGTTAGGGTTAGTGTACGGGTTAGGTTTAGGGTTATGGTTAGTATTAGGGTTAGGGTAAGGTTTAGGGTTAGGCTTAGGGTTAGGCTAAGGGTTATGGTTAGGGTTATGGTAAGAGAAAGGGATAGGGTTAGGTTAGGGTTAGTGTTAGGGTAAGGTTTAGGGTAAGGATAAGGTTTAGGGTTAGGGTTAGGGTTAGGGTTAGGTTAATGGTAAGGGTTTTGGTTAGGGTTAGGGTTATGGATAGGGTAAGGTTTAGGGTTAGTGTTAGGGTTAGGGTAAGGATTAAGGTTAGTCTTAGGGTTAGGGTAAGGTTTACATTTAGGTTTAGGGTTAGCATGAAGGTTAGGGATATGGTTAGGGTAAGGGTAGGGGTTGGGGTTAGGGTTAGGGTAAGGGTAAGGGTTAGGGTTAGGGTTAGGGTTAGTGTTAGAGCTAGGGTTAGGGGAAGGGTAAGGTTTAGGTTAGGGTTAGGGTTAGGGTTAAGGTAAGGGTAAGGGTTAGGGTTAGGTTTAGGGTTACGGTAAGGTTTAGTGTAAGGGTAGGTTTTAGGTTTAGGGTTAGGGTAAGGGTTAGGGTTAGGGTAAGGTTTAGTAAAAGGGTTAGGGTTAGGTTTATGGTTAGAGTTAGGGTAACGTTAAGGGTTAGGGTTAGGGTTAGTTTTATGTTTAGGGTTAGGGTTAGGGTTAGGGTAAGGGTTATGGTTAGGGTTATGGTAAAAGAAAGTGTTATGGTTAGGTTTAGGGTTAGGGTTAGGGTTAGTGTTAGCGTAAGGTTAGGGTTAGGTTTAGGGTTAGGTTTAGGGTTAGGGTTAGGGTTAGGGTAAGGGTAAGGTTTAGGGTTAGGTTAGGGTTAGGTTTAGGGTTAGGTAAGGCTTAGTGTTAGGTTTAGGGTAAGGATAAGGATAAGGTTTAGGGTTAGGGTTAGGGTTAGGGTTAAGTTAAGGGTAAAGGTTAGGGTTAGGCAATGGTAAGGGTTAGGGTTAGGGTTAGGTTAGGGTAAGGATTAGGGTTAGTCTTAAGGTTACGATAAGGGTTAGGGTTGGGTTTAGGGTTAGCATTAAGGTTAGGGTTATGGTTAGGGTAAGAGTAGGGGTTGGGGTTAGGGTTAGGGTTAGGGTAAGGATAAGGGTTAGGGTTAGGGTTAGGGTTAGGGTTAGGTTTAGGGTTAGGTTTAGGGTTAGGCTTAGGGTAAGGGTAAGGGTTAGGGTTAGGGTAAGGGTAAGGGTTAGGGTTAAGTTTATGGTTAGGGTTAGGGTAAGGGTAAGGGTTAGGGTTAGGGTTAGGGTTAGGGTTAAGTTAAGGGTAAGGGTTAGGGTTAGGGTAAGGGTTAGGGTTATGGTAAGGGTTAGGGTTAGGTTTAGGGTAAGGGTAAGATTTAGAGTTAGGGTTAGGGTAAGAGTTAGGGTTAGGGTAATGGTTAGGGTTAGGAATAGGGTTATGTTTAGGGTTAGGGTTAGGGTTAGGGTAAGGTTTAGGGTTAGGGTTAGGGTTATGGGAAGGGTTAGGGTGAGGGTTAGGATGAGGGTTAGGGTTAGGTTTAGTGTTAGGGGTTAGGTTTCGGTTAGGGTTGGGGTTAGGGTAAGGGTTAGTGTTAGGGGTACAGTTAGGGATAGGGTAAGGATTATGGTTAGGGGTATGGTAAGAGAAAGGGTTATGTTTAGGTTTAGGGTTAGGGTTAGGGTTAGTGTTAGGGTAAGGTTAGGGTTAGGTTTGCATTAGGGTTAGGGTAAGGTTTAGGGTTAGGGTTAGGTTTAGGGTTAAGTTTGGGGTTAGGGTTAGTGTAAGGGTAAGGATTAGGGTTAGGGTTAGGGTTAGGTTTAGGGCAAGGATAAGGTTTAGAGTTAGGGTTAGGGTTAGGGTAAGGGTAATGCTTAGGGTTGGGGTTAGGGTTAGGGTTAGGTAAAGGGTAAGGGTTAGGGTTAGCGTTAGTGTAAGGATTAGGGTTACTCTTAGGGTTAGGGTAACAGTTAGGGTTAGGTTTAGGGTTAGCATTAAGGTTAGGGTTAGGATTAGGGTAAGGGTAAGGGTTGGGGTTAGGGTTAGGATTAGGGTAAGGGTAAGGGTTAGGGTTAGGGTTAGGTTTAGTTTTAGGGTTAAGGTTATGGTTGGGTTTAGGGTAAGGGTAAGGGTTAAGGTTAGGTTAAGGGTAAGGGTTAGGGTTAGGGTTAGGGTTAGGGTTAGGGTTAAGGTTATGGTTAGGTTTAGGGTACAGGTAAGGGTTATGGTTAGGTTTAGGGTTAGGGGTTAGGGTTAGGGTTCGGGTTAGAGCTAGGGTTAGGGTAGGGTTAAGGTTTAGGTTTAGGGTTAGGGTTAGGTTTAGGGTTAAGGTAAGGATGAGCTTTAGGGTTAGGGTTAGGGTAAGCTTTAGGATTAGGTTTAGGGTAAGGGTAAGGTTTAGAGTTAGGGTTATGGTTAGGGTTAGGGTTAGGGAAAGGGTAAGAGTTAGGGTTAGGATTAGGGTTAGGGTAAGAAATGGGGTTAGGGTTAGGGTTTGAGTAAGGGTTAGGGTTATGGTTAGGTTACGGTTAGCATTAAGGTTAGGGTTAGGTTTAGTGTAAGGGAAAGGGTGAGGGTTAGGTTAAGGGTTAGGGTTAGGTTTAGGGTAAGGTCAAGGTTTAGGGTTAGGTTTAGGGTTAGGGTAAGGGTTAGGGTTAGGGTTAGGGTTAGAGATAGATTTAGGGTGAGGGTTAGGGTAAGGATAAGGGTTAGGGTTAGGGTTAGGTTTAGGTTTAAGTTTAGGGTAAGTGTTAGGGTTAGGGTAAGGGTAAGGGTAAGGGTTAGGGTTAGGGTTAGGGTTAGGCTAAGGGGAAAGGTTAGGGTTAGGGTTAGGGTTAGGTTGAGAGTTAGGGTAAGGGTTAGGGTTAGGGTTAGGGATAGGGTAATGGTTAGGGTTAGGGTTAGGGTAAGGGTAAGTTTTAGGGTTAGGATTAGGGTTGGGGTTAAGGTTAGATTTAGGGTTAGGGTAAGAGCAAAGGTTAGGGTTAGGGATAGGTTTAGGGTAAGGGTTAGGGTTAGGGTTAGGGTTAGGATGAGTGTTAGGGTTACGGTTAGGTTTAGGGATTAGGGTTAGGGTTAGGGTTAAGGTTAGGGTATGGGTTAGGGTTAGGGTTAGGATTTGGGTAATGGTAAGTGTTACAGTTAGTGTTAGGATTAGGGTTAGACTTAGGATTTAGGGTTAGGGTTAGGTTAAAGGTTAAGGAAAGGTTTAGGATGAGGGTTAGGGTTAGGTAAGGGTATGTGTTAGGTTTAGGGTTATTGTTAGGGTTATGGTTAGGGGTTAGGTTTAGGGTTAGGGTAAGGTTATGGTTAGGGTCAGGGTTAGGGTTAGGCTAAGGGTAAGTGTTAGGGTTAGGGTTAGGCTTAGGGTTACGGTAAGGGTAAGGGGTAGGGTTAGTGTTAGGGTTAGAGTTAGGATAAGGGTTAGGGTTAGGGTAAGGGTAATTGTTAGGGTTAGGATTAGGGTTAGGGTTAGGTTAAGGGTAAGGGTTAGGGTTAGGGTTAGAGTTAGGGTTAGGTTTAGTTTTAGGGTTAGGGTTTGGGTTATGGTTAGGGAAAGTGTAAGTGTTAGGGTTAGGGTTAGCGTAAGGGTTAGGGTTAGGGGTAGGGTTAGGTTTAGGGTAACGGTAAGGGTAGGGTTAGGGTTAGGGTTAGGGTTAGGGGTAAGGGTTAAGGTTAGGTTTAGGGTTAGGGTAAGGTAAGGTTTAGGTTTAGGGTTTGGTTTAGGGGTTAGGGTTAGGGCTAGGTTTAGGGTTAGGGTTAAGGTAAATGTAAGGGTGAGGGTTTTGTTTAGGGTTAGGGTTAGGGATAGGGTACGGGATAGGGTTAGCTTTAGGGTAAGGGTAAGGTTTAGGGTTAGGGTTAGGGTTAGGGTTAGGGTTGGGGTAAGTGTTAGGGTTAGGGTTAGCGTTAGGGTCAGGTTTAGGTTTGGGTTTAGGGTTAGGGTTAGGGTATGGATAAAGGTTAGGGTTAGGGTAAGGGTTAGGTTTAGGGTTAGGGTAAGGGTTAGGGTTAGATTTAGGGTAAGAATAAGGTTAAGGGTTAGGGTTAGGGTTAGGGTTAGGTTAAGGGTAAGGGTCAGGGTTATGTTTAGGGTAAGGGTAACGGTTAGGGTTAAGGTTAGGGTTAGGGTTAGGTTTGGGGTTAGGGTTACGGTAAGGGTTAGGGTTAGGGTAAGTGTTAGGGTTAGGGTTAGGGTTAGGTTTATGGTTAGGGTTAGGGTAAGTGTAAGGGTTAGGGTTAGGTTTAGGGTTGGGTTTAAGGTTAGAGTTAGGGTTAGGATAAGGTAAGTGTTAGTGTTAGTGTTAGGGTTAGGGTAAGGGTTAGGGTTAGGGTTAAGTTTAGGGTGAGTTTTAGGGTTAGGGATAGGGTTAGGGGTTAGGGTTAGGGGTTTGGGTTAGGGTTAGGTTTAGGGTAAGGTTAGGGTTGGGGTTAGGGTAAGCTTAGAGTTAGGGTCAGGGTTAGGGTTAGGGTAAGGGTAAGTGTTAGGTTTAGGGTTAGGGTTAGGGTTAGGGTAACGGTTAGGGTTTGGGTAAGGGTAAGTGTTAGGGTTAGGGTTAGGTTAAGGGTATGGGTTAGGGTTAGAGTTAGGGTTAGGGTTAGGTTGAGGGTTAGGGTTAGGGTTGTGGTTAGGGTAAAGGTAAGTGTTAGAGTTTGGGTTGGGGTTAGGGTTAGGGTTAGGGTAAGTTTAGGGTTAGGTTTAGGGTTAGGGTTTGGGTTAGGGTTAGGGTTAGGTTTAGGGTTAGGTTTAGGGTTAGGGTAAGGGTTAGGATTAGGGTTAGGGTTAAGCTAAGGGTTAGGGTTAGGGTTAGTTTTAGGGTTAGGTTTAGGGTAAGGGTAAGGGTTTGGCTTAGGCTTAGTGTTGGGGGTAAGGGTCGGGTTAAGTTTAAGGTTAGGTAAGGTGAGGTTTAGGTTTAGGGTTAGGGTTAGGGGTTAGGTTTAAGGCTAGGTTTAGGGTTAGGGTTAAGGTAAGTGTAAGGGTTAGGTTTAAGGTTAGGGTTAGGGTTAGGGATAGGGTAAGCGATAGGGTTAGGTTTAGGGTAAGGGTAAGGTTTAGGATTAGGGTTAGGGTTAGGGTTAGTGTAAGGGTAAGTGTTCGGGTTAGGGTTATAGTTAGGGTTATGGTTAGGGTTGGGTTTAGTTTTAGGGTTAGGGTACGGATAAGGGTTAGGGTTAGGGTTACGGTTAGTTTTAGGGTTAGGGTAAGGGTTAGGGTTAGATTTAATGTAAGGATAAGGTTAAGGTTTAGGGTTAGGGTTAGGGTAAGGGTAAGGGTTAGGGTTAGGGTTAGGGTTAGATTTGGGGTTAGGGTTAGAGTAAGGGTAGGGGTTAGGGTTAGAGTTAGTTTTACGGTTAGGGTTAGGGTGAGGGTGAGGGAAAGGGTTAGGGTTAAGGTTAGGGTTAGGGTTAGGGTTAGGGTAAGGGTTGGGGTTAGAGTAAGTGTTAGGGTTACGGTCAGGTTTAGGGTTAGGGTTAGGGTTAGGGTTAGGGTCAGGGTTAGGTTAAGGGTAAGGGTTAGGTTTAGGGTTACGTTTAGGATTAGGGTTAGAGTTAGGGTAAGAGTAAGGGTTAGGGTTATGTTTAGGATTGGGTTTAAGGTTAGGGCTAGGGTAAGGGTAAGGGTAAGGGTTAGGGTTAGGGGAAGGTTTAGAGTTAGGGTTTGCATGAGGGTTAGGGTTAGGGTTAGGGGTTAGGTTTCGGGTAGAGTTAGGGTTAGAGTAAGGGTTAGGGATAGGGTTAGGGTTAGGGTTATGGTAAGGGTTATTGTTAGGGTTATGGTAAAAGAAAGAGTTATGGTTAAGTTTAGGGTTAGGGTTACGGTTAGTGTTAGGGTAAGGTTAGGGTTAGGGTTAGCGTTAGGGTTAGGGTAAGGTTTAGGGTTAGGGTTAGGGTTAGGTTTAGGTTTAGGGTTAGGGTTAGGGTAAGGGTAATTGTTAGGGTTAGGGTTAGGGTTAGGTTTAGGGTTAGGATAAGGGTTAGGGTTAAGTTTAGGGTAAGGATAAGGGTTAGGGTTTGGGTTAGGGTTAGGGTTAGGGGTAAGGGTTAGGCTTAGGTTTAGTGTTAGGGTAAGGGTAAGGTTTAGTGTTAGGGTTAGGGTTAGGGGTTAGGGTTAGGATGAGGGTAAGTGTTAGGGTTAGGGTTAAGGTTAGGGGTTAAGGTTAGGGTAAAGGTAAGGGTTAGGGTTATGTTTAGGGGTAAGGGTTAGGGTTAGGATTAGGGTTAGTTTTAGTTTTAGGGTTAAAGTAAGTGTAAGGGTTAGGGTTAGGTTTAGGGTTAGGGTTAGGGATAGGGTAAGTATTAGGTTACTTTTAGGATAAGGGTAAGGTTTAGGGTTAGGTTTAGGGTTAGGGTTAGGGTAAGGGTAAAGGTTAGGGTTAGGGTTAGGGTTAGGGCTAGCTTTATGGTTAGGATTATGGTAAGTGTAAGGGTTAGGGTTAGGTTTAAGTTTGGGGTTTACGTAAGGGTTACGGTTAGGGTGAGGGTAAGGGTTAGGTTTGGGGTTAGAGTTAGGGTTAGGTTTAGGTTTACAGTTAGAGTTAGGGTTAGGGTTAGGGTAAGGGTAAGGGTGAGTGTTAGGGTTAAGGTTAGGGTTAGGGTTAGGGTTAGGATGAGGTTAAGGGATAGGGTTAGGATTAAGGTTAGGGGAGAGTGTTAGCGTAAGGGTAAGGGATAGGTTAGGGTTAGGGGTTAGGGTGAGGGTTAGGGTAAGGGTAAGGTTTAGGGTTAGCGTTAGGGTTAGGTTTAGGTTTAGGGTTAGGGTTAGAGTAAGGGTAAGTGTTAGGGTTAGGGTTAGGGCTAGGGTTAAGGTTAGGGTTAGTGTTAGGTTTAGGGTTAGTGTAAGGGTAAGGGTTAGTGTTAGGGTTAGGATTATGTTTAGAGTTAGGGTTAGGGTTACGCTAAGGGTTAGGGTTAGGGTTAGGGTTAGGGTAAGGGTTAGGTTTAGGATTAGGGTTAGGTTTAGGTTTAGGGTTAGCGTTAGGGTAAGGATTAGGGTAAGGGTTAGGGTTAGCATTATGGTTAGGGTTAGGGTTAGGGTAAGGGTAAGGGTTAGGGTTAGGGTTAAGGTTAGGGTTAGGGGTTAGGGTTACGGTTAGGGTTCCGGTTCATTTTAGGGTTAGGGTTAGGGTAAGGGTAAGGGTTAGGTTTAGGGTTAGGGTTAGGATTAGGTTTAGGGTTAAGGTTAGGGTAAGGGTAACGGTTAGGATTAGAGTTAGGGTTATGGTAAGGTTTAGGGTTAGGGTTAGTGTTAGGGTAAGGGTAAGGGTTAGGGTTACGTTTAGGGTTAGGGGTTAGGTTTAGGGTTATGGTTAGGGTTAGGGTAAGTTTTAGGGTTAGGGTTAGCGTTAGGGTTAGTGTACGGGTTAGGTTTAGTGTTAGGGTTAGTGTTAGGGTTAGGGTAAGGTTTAGGGTTAGGCTTAGGGTTAGGGTAAGGGTTATGGTTAGGGTTATGGTAAGAGAAAGGGATAGGGTTAGGTTAGGGTTAGTGTTAGGGTAAGGTTTAGGGTAAGGATAAGGTTTAGGGTTAGGGTTAGGGTTAGGTTAATGGTAAGGGTTTGGGTTAGGGTTAGGGTTATGGATAGGGTAAGGTTTAGGGTTAGTGTTAGGGTTAGGGTAAGGATTAAGGTTAGTCTTAGGGTTAGGGTAAGGTTTACAGTTAGGTTTAGGGTTAGCATGAAGGTTAGGGTTAGGGTTAGGGTAAGGGTAGGGGTTGTGGTTAGGGTTAGGGTAAGGGTAAGGGTTAGGATTAGGGTTAGGGTTAGTGTTAGAGCTAGGGTTAGGGGAAGGGTAAGGTTTAGGTTAGGGTTAGGGTTAGGGTTAAGGTAAGGGTAAGGGTTAGGGTTAGGTTTAGGGTTACGGTAAGGTTTAGTGTAAGGGTAGGGTTTAGGTTTAGGGTTAGGGTAAGAGTTAGGGTTAGGGTAAGGTTTAGTAAAAGGGTTAGGGTTAGGTTTATGGTTAGAGTTAGGGTAACGTTAAGGGTTAGGGTTAGGGTTAGTTTTATGTTTAGGGTTAGGGTTAGGGTTAGGGTAAGGGTTATGGTTAGGATTATGGTAAAAGAAAGTGTTATGGTTAGGTTTAGGGTTAGGGTTAGGGTTAGTGTTAGCGTAAGGTTAGGGTTAGGTTTAGGGTTAGGTTTAGGGTTAGGGTTAGGGTTAGGGTAAGGGTAAGGTTTAGGGTTAGGTTAGGGTTAGGTTTAGGGTTAGGGTAAGGCTTAGGGTTAGGTTTAGGGTAAGGATAAGGATAAGGTTTAGGGTTAGGGTTAGGGTTAGGGTTAGGGTAAGGGTAAGGGTTAGGGTTAGGAAATGGTAAGGGTTAGGGTTAGGTTAGGGTAAGGATTAGGGTTAGTCTTAGGGTTAGGGTAAGGGTTAGGGTTAGGTTTAGGGTTAGCATTAAGGTTAGTGTTATGGTTAGGGTAAGAGTAGGGGTTGGGGTTAGGGTTAGGGTTAGGGTAAGGGTAAGGGTTAGGGTTAGGGTTAGGTTTAGGGTTAGGTTTAGGGTTAGGCTTAGGGTAAGGGTAAGGGTTAGGGTTAGGGTTAGGGTTAGGGTTAGGGTTAGGGTTAGGGTTAGAGTTAGGGTTAGGGTAATGGTTAGGGTTAGGAATAGGATTATGTTTAGGGTTAGGGTTAGGTTTAGGGTAAGGGTTAGGGTTAGGATTAGGGTTATGGGAAGGGTGAGGGTGAGGGTTAGGATGAGGGTTAGGGTTAGGGTTAGGGTTAGGGGTTAGGTTTCGGGTTAGGGTTAGGGTTACGGTAAGGGTTAGTGTTAGGGGTACAGTTAGGGTTAGGGTAAGGATTATGGTTAGGGTTATGGTAAGAGAAAGGGTTATGGTTAGGTTTAGGGTTATGGTTATGGTTAGTGTTAGGGTAAGGTTAGGGTTAGGTTTGCGTTAGGGTTAGGGTAAGATTTAGGGTTAGGGTTAGGGTTAGGGTTAAGTTTGGGGTTAGGGTTAGTGTAAGGGTAAGGGTTAGGGTTGGGGTTAGGGTTAGGTTTAGGGCAAGGATAAGGTTTAGGGTTAGGGTTAGGGTTAGGGTAAGGGTAAGGCTTAGGGTTGGGGTTAGGGTTAGGGTTAGGTAAAGGGTAAGGGTTAGGGTTAGCGTTAGGGTAAGGATTAGGGTTAGTCATAGCTTTAGGGTAAGAGTTAGGGTTAGGTTTAGGGTTAGCATTAAGGTTAGGGTTAGGGTTAGGGTAAGGATAAGGATTGAGGTTAGGGTTAGGTTTAGGGTAAGGGTAAGGGTAAGGGTTAAGGTTAGGGTTAGGTTTAGTTTTAGGGTTAAGGTTATGGTTGGGTTTAGGGTAAGGGTAAGGGTTAAGGTTAGGTTAAGGGTAAGGGTTAGGGTTAGGGTTAGTGTTAGGGTTAGGGTTAAGGTTATGTTTAGGTTTAGGGTAAGGGTAAGGGTTAAGGTTAGGTTAAGGGTAAGGGTTAGGGTTAGTGTTAGGGTTAGGGTTAAGGTTATGGTTAGGTTTAGGGTACAGGTAAGGGTTATGGTTAGGTTTAGGGTTAGGGGTTAGGGTTAGGGTTCGGGTTAGAGCTAGGGTTAGGGTAGGGTTAAGGTTTAGGTTTAGGGTTAGGGTTAGGGTTAGGGTTAAGGTAAGGGTGACCTTTAGGGTTAGGGTTAGGTTAAGGTTTAGGGTTAGGTTTACGGTAAGGGTGAGGTTTAGAGTTAGGGTTATCGTTAGGGTTAGGGTTAGGGAAAGGGTAAGAGTTAGGGTTAGGATTAGGGTTAGGGTAAGGAATGGGGTTAGGGTTAGGGTTTGAGTAAGGGTTAGGGTTATGGTTAGGTTACGGTTAGCATTAAGGTTAGGGTTAGGTTTAGTGTAAGGGAAAGGGTTAGGGTTAGGTTAAGGGTTAGGGTTAGGTTTAGGGTAAGGTCAAGGTTTAGGGTTAGGGTTAGGGTTAGGGTAAGGGTTAGGGTTAGGGTTAGGGTTAGGGTTAGAGATAGATTTAGGGTTAGGGTTAGGGTAAGGATAAGGGTTAGGGTTAGGGTAGGGTTAGGGTTAGGTTTAGGGTAAGGGTTAGGGTTAGGGTAAGGGTAAGTGTAAGGGTTAGGGTTAGGGTTAGAGTTAGGGATAGGCTAAGGGGAAAGTTTAGGGTTAGGGTTAGGGTTAGGTTGAGAGTTAGGGTAAGGGTTAGGGTTAGGGTTAGGGATAGGGTAATGGTTAGGGTTAGGTTTAGGGTTAGGGTTAGGGTAAGGGTAAGTTTTAGGGTTAGGATTAGGGTTGGGGTTAAGGTTAGATTTAGGGTTAGGGTAAGAGTAAAGGTTAGGGTTAGGGATAGGTTTAGGGTAAGGGTTAGGGTTAGAGTTAGGGTTAGGGTTAGGATGAGCGTTAGGGTTACGGTTAGGTTTAGGGATTAGGGTTAGGGTTAGGGTTAAGGTTAGGGTATGGGTTAGGGTTAGGGTTAGGATTTGGGTAATGGTAAGTCTTACAGTTAGTGTTAGGATTAGGGTTAGAGTTAGGTTTTAGGGTTAGGGTTAGGTTAAGGGTTAGGGAAAGGGTTAGGATGAGGGTTAGGGTTAGGTAAGGGTATGTGTTAGGTTTATGGTTATTGTTAGGGTTATGGTTAGGGGTTAGGCTTAGGGTTAGGGTAAGGTTAGGGTTAGGGTCAGGGTTAGGGTTAGGCTAAGGGTAAGTGTTAGGGTTAGGGTTAGGCTTAGGGTTACGGTAAGGGTAAGGGGTAGGGTTAGTGTTAGGGTTAGAGTTAGGATAAGGGTTAGGGTTAGGGTAAGGGTAAGTGTTAGGGTTAGGGTTAGGGTTAGGGTTAGGTTAAGGGTAAGGGTTAGGGTTAGGGTTAGAGTTAGGGTTAGGGTTAGTTTTAGGGTTAGGGTTAGGGTTATGGTTAGGGAAAGTGTAAGTGTTAGGGTTAGGTTTAGCGTAAGGGTTAGGGTTAGGGGTAGGGTTAGGTTTAGGGTAACGATAAGGGTAGGGTTAGGGTTAGGGTTAGGGTGAGGGGTAAGGGTTAGGGTTAGGTTTAGGGTTAGGGTAAGGTAAGGTTTAGGTTTAGGGTTAGGTTTAGGGGTTAGGGTTAGGGCTAGGTTTAGGGTTGGGGTTAAGGTAAATGTAAGGGTTAGGGTTTTGTTTAGGGTTAGGGTTAGGGATAGGGTAAGGGATAGGGTTAGCTTTAGGGTAAGGGTAAGGTTTAGGGTTAGGGTTAGGGTTAGGGTTAGGGTTGGGGTAAGTGTTAGGGTTAGGGTTAGGGTTAGGGTCAGGGTTAGGTTTGGGTTTAGGGTTAGGGTTAGGGTATGGATAAAGTTTAGGGTTAGGGTAAGGGTTAGGTTTAGGGTTAGGGTAAGGGTTAGGGTTAGATTTAAGGTAAGGATAAGGTTAAGGGTTAGGGTTAGGGTTAGGGTTAGGTTAAGGGTAAGGGTTAGGGTTAAGGTTAGGGTAAGGTTTAGGGTTAGGGTTAGGGTTAGGGTTAGTTTTAGGGTTAGGGTCAGGGTTATGTTTAGGGTAAGGGTAAGGGTTAGGGTTAAGGTTAGGGTTAGGGTTAGGTTTGGGGTTAGGGTTACGGTAAGGGTTAGGGTTAGGGTAAGTGTTAGGGTTAGGGTTAGGGTTAGGGTTAGGTTTATGGTTAGGGTTAGGGTAAGTGTAAGGGTTAGGGTTATGTTTAGGGTTGGGTTTAAGGTTAGAGTTAGGGTTAGGATAAGGGTAAGTGTTAGTGTTAGTGTTAGGGTTAGGGTAAGGGTTAGGGTTAGGGTTAAGTTTTGGGTGAGTTTTAGGGTTAGGGATAGGGTTAGGGGTTAGGGTTAGGGGTTTGGGTTAGGATTAGGTTTAGGGTAAGGTTAGGGTTGGTGTTAGCTTAAGGTTAGGGTTAGGGTCAGGGTTAGGGTTAGGGTAAGGGTAAGTGTTAGGTTTAGGGTTAGGGTTAGGGTTAGGGTTAGGGTAACGGTTAGGGTTAGGGTTACGGTAAGGGTAAGTGTTAGGGTTAGGGTTAGGTTAAGGGTATGGGTTAGGGTTAGAGTTAGGGTTAGGGTTAGGTTGAGGGTTAGGGTTAGGTTTGTGGTTAGAGTAATGGTAAGTGTTAGAGTTAGGGTTGGGGTTAAGGTTAGGGTTAGGGTAAGTTTAGGGTTAGGGTTAGGGTTAGGGTTTGGGTTAGGGTTAGGGTTAGGTTTAGGGTTAGGTTTAGGGTTAGGGTAAGGGTTAGGATTAGGGTTAGGGTTAAGCTAAGGGTTAGGGTTAGGGTTAGGGTTAGTTTTAGGGTTAGGTTTAGGGTAAGGGTAAGGGTTTGGCTTAGACTTAGTGTTGGGGGTAAGGGTCGGGTTAAGTTTAAGGTTAGGTAAGGTGAGGTTTAGGTTTAGGTTTAGGGTTAGGGGTTAGGTTTAAGGCTAGGTTTAGGGTTAGGGTTAAGGTAAGTGTAAGGGTTAGGGTTAAGGTTAGGGTTAGGGCTAGGGATAGGGTAAGCGATAGGGTTAGGTTTATGGTAAGGGTAAGGTGTAGGATTAGGGTTAGGGTTAGGGTTAGTGTAAGGGTAAGTGTTCGGGTTAGGGTTATAGTTAGGGTTATGGTTAGGTTTGGGTTTAGGTTTAGGGTTAGGGTACGGATAAGGGTTAGGGTTAGGGTTAGGGTTAGTTTTAGGGTTAGGGTAAGGGTTAGGGTTAGATTTAAGGTAAGGATAAGGTTAAGGTTTAGGGTTAGGGTTAGGGTAAGGGTAAGGGTTAGGGTTAGGGTTAGGGTTAGATTTGGGGTTAGGGTTAGAGTAAGGGTAGGGGTTAGGGTTAGGGTTAGGGTTAGGGTTAAGGTAAGTGTTAGGGTTAGGGTCAGGTTTAGGGTGAGTGTTAGGGTTAGGGTTATAGTTAGGGTTAGGTTAAGGGTTAGGGTTAGGGTTAGTGTAAGTGTTATGGTTAAGGTTAGGGTTAGTGTAAGGGTAAGGTTTAGAGTTAGGGTTAGGGTTTGAGTTAGGTTTAGGGTTAGGGTAAGGGTTAGGTTTAGGTTTAGATAAGTGTAAGTGTTAGGGTTAGGGTTAGGGTTAGGGTTAGGGGTAAGGTTTAGGCTTAGGTTTCGTGTTTGGGTAAGGGTAAGGTTTAGTGTTAGGTTTAGGGTTAGGGTTTAGGTTTAGGATGAGGGTAAGGGTTAGGGTTAGGGTTAAGGTTAGGGGTTAGGGTTAGGGTAAGGGTAACTGTTAGGGTTATGGTTAGGGGTTAGGGTTATGGTTAGGATTAGGGTTAGTTTTACTTTTAGGGTTAATGTAAGTGTGAGGGTTAGTGTTAGGTTTAGGGTTAGGATTAGGGATAGGGTAAGGGTTAGGTTAGGTTTAGGGTAAGGGTAAGGTTTAGGGTTAGGTTTAGGGTTAGGGTTAGGGTAAGGGTAAGGGTTAGTGTTAGGGTTAGGGTTACGGCTAGGTATATCGTTAGGGTTAGGGTAAGTGTAAGGGTTAGGGTTAGGTTTAGGGTTGGGGTTTAGGTAAGTGTTACGGTTAGGGTAAGTGTAAGGGTTAGGGTTAGGGTTAGGGTTAGGTTTAGGTTTACGGTTAGGGTTAGGGTTAGGGTAAAGGTAAGTGTAAGTGTTAAGGTTAGGGTTAGGGTTAGGATGAGGGTAAGGGATAGGGTTAGGGTTAAGGTTAGGGGTTAGTGTTAGGGTAAGGGTAATGCTTAGGGTTAGGGTTAGGGGTTAGGGTTAGGGTTAGGGTTAGGTTTAGTTTTAGGATTAGGGTAAGGGTAAGGGTTAGGGTTAGGATTAGGGTTAGGGTTAGGTTTAGGTTTAGGGATAGGGTAAGGGTAATGGTTAGGGTTAGGGTTAGGGTTAGGTTTAGGGTTACGGTAAGGGTTAGGGTTAGGTTTAGGGTAAGGGTTAGGGTTAGTGTTAGGGTTAGAGTTAAGGTTAAGGTTAGGGTTAGGGTTAGGGTTAGCGTAAGGGTAAGGTTTAGGGTTAGTGTTAGTGTTAGTGTTAGGATAAGGGTAAGGGTTAAGGTTAGGGTTAGGGTTAGGGTTAGGGCAAGTGTAAGGGCGAGGGTTAGGGTTAGGTTTAGGGTTAAGGTTAGGGTTAGTGTTAGGGTTAGGGTTAGTGTAAGGGTCAGGGTTAGGGTTAGGTTTAGGGTTAGGTTTAACGTTAGAATTAGCATTAGGGTTAGGCTATGGGTTAGGTTTAGGGTTATTGTAAAGGTTAGGGTTACGGTAAGGATAAGGGTAAGGGTTAGGGTTAGGGTTAGGGTTAGGGTTAGAGCTAGGGTTAGGGTAAAGGTAAGGTTTAGGGTTAGGGCTAGTGTTAGGGTTAGGGTTAAGGTAAGGGTAAGGGTTAGGGTTAGGGTTACGGTAAGTGTTAGGGTTAGGTTTAGGGTAAGGTTAATGTTTAGGTTTAGGGTTAGGGTAAGAGTTAGGCTTAGGGTAAGGGTTAGCTTAAGGGTTAGGGTTAGGTTTAGCGTTAGGGTTAGGGTAAGGTTTAGAGTTAGGGTTAGGGTTATGTTTAGGTTTAGGGTTAGGGTTAGGGTTAGGGTAAGGGTAAGGGTTAGGGTTAGGTTTAGGGTTAGGGTAAAGTTTAGTGATAGGGTTAGGGTTAGGATTAGGGTAAGGGTTATGGTTAGGGTTAGGGTTAGGGGAAGGTTTAGGTATAGGGTTAGGGTTATGATAAGGGTTAGGGTTAGGTTTAGGGTAAGGGTAAGATTTAGAGTTAGGGTTAGGGTAAGAGTTAGCGTTAGGGTAACGGTTAGGGTTAGTGTTAGGGTTAGGTTTAGGGTTAGGGTTAGGGTAAGATTAAGGGTTAGGGTTAGGGTTAGGTTTAGGGTTAGGTTTACGGTTAGGGTAAGGGTAAGGGTTAGGGATAGGTTTAGGGTTGGGGTTAAGGTTAGGGTTAGGGTTAGTGTAATAGTAAGGGTTAGTGTTAGGGTTAGGGTTAGGGGAAGGTTTAGGGTTAGGGTTAGGGTGAGGGTTAGGGTTAGGGTTAGGGGTTAGGTTTCGGGTTAGGGTTAGGGTTAGGGTAAGGGTTAGGGTTAGGGTTAGAGTTAGGGTTATGGTAAGGATTATGGTTAGGGTTATGATAAGAGAAAGGGTTATGGTTAGGTTTAGGGTTAGGGGTATGGTTAGTGTTAGGGTAAGGGTATGGTTAGGGTTTACGTTAGGGTTAGGGTAAGGTTTAGGGTTAGGGTTAGGGTAAGTGTAAGGGTTAGGGTTAGGTTTAGGTTTACGGTTAGGGTTAGGGTTAGGGTTAACATTAAGGTTAGGTTTAGGGTTAGGATAATGGTAAGGGTTAGGGTTAGGTTTAGGGTTGGGGTTAAGGTTAGGGTTAGGGTTAGGGAAAGGGTAAGGTTTAGGGTTAGGGTTAGGTTAGTGTAAGGATTAGGGTTAGTCTTAGGGTTATGGTAAGGGTTAGGGTTAGGTTTAGGGTTAGCATTAAGGTTAGGGTTATGGTTAGGGTAAGGGTAGGGGTTGGGTTTAGGGTTAGGGTTAGGGTTAGGGTAAGGGTAAGGGTTAGTTAGGGTTATGGAAAGGGTAAGGTTTAGGGTTAGGGTTAGGGTTAGGGTAAGGATTAGGTTTAGTCTTAGGGTTAGGGTAAGGGTTAGAATTAGGTTTTGGGGTAGCATTAAGGTTAGAGTTAGGCTTAGTGTAAGGGTAGGGGTTGTGGTTAGGGTTAGGGTTAGGGTAAGGATAAGGGTTAGGGTTAGGGTTAGGGTTAGAGCTAGGGTTAGGGTAAGGGTAAGGTTTAGGGTTAGGGTTAGGGTTAGGGTTATGGTTAAGGTAAGGGTAAGATTTAGGGTTAGGGTTAGGATTACGGTAAGTGTTAGGGTTAGGTTTAGGGTAAGGGTAAGGTTTAGATTTAGGGTTAGGGTAAGAGTTAGGGTTAGGGTAAGGCTTAGGGTAAGGGTTAGGGTTAGGTTTAGAGTTAAGGTTAGGGTAAGGTTAAGGGTTAGGGTTAGGGTTAGGTTTAGGGTTAGGGTTAGTGTTAGGGTTAGGGTAAGAGCAAGGGTTAGAGTTATGTTTAGGGTTGGGTTTAAGGTTAGGGTTAGGGTTAGGGTAAGGGTAAGGGGTAGGGTTAGGGTTAGGGGAAGGTTTAGGGTTAGGGTTAGGGTGAGGGTTAGGGTTAGGTTTAGGAGTTAGTTTTCGGGTTAGGATTAGTGTTAGGGTAAGGGTTAGGGATAGGGTTAGGGATAGGGTTAGGGTAAGGTTTATGGTTAGGGTTATGGTAAAAGAAAGTGTTATGGTTCCATTTAGGGTTAGGGTTACGGTCAGTGTTAGGGTAAGGTTTGGGTTAGGGTTAGAGTTAGGGTTAGGGCAAGGTTTAGGGTTAGGGTTAGGGTTAGGTTAAGTGTAGGGTTAGGGTTAGGTTAAGAGTAAGGGTTATGGTTAGGTTTAGGGTAAGGATAAGGTTTAGGGTTTGGGTTAGCGTTAGGTTTAGGTTTAGGGAAAGGGTAAGGGTTAGGTTTAGGGTTAGGTTAGGGTAAGGATTAGGGTTAGTCTTAGTGTTATGGTAAGGGTTAGGGTTAGGTTTAGGGTTAGCATTAAGGTTAGGGTTATGGTTAGGGTAAGGGTAGGGGTTGGGGTTAGGGTTAGGGTTAGTGTAAAGGTAAGGGTTAGGGTTAGGGTTAGGTTTAGGGTTAGGTTTATGCTTAGGCTTAGGGTAAGTGTAAGGGTTAGGGTTAGGTTAAGGGTAAGGATTAGGATTAAGGTTATTGTTAGGTTTAGGGTAAGGGTAAGGGTTAGCCTTAGGGTTAGGGTTATGGGTTAGGGTTAGAGTTAGGGTTAGAGCTATGGTTAGGGTAAGGGTAACATTTTGGGTTAGGGTTAGGGTTAAAGTAAGGGTAAGGATTAGGGTTAGGGTTAGGGTTAGGTTTATGATAAGGGTTAGTGTTAGGTTTAGGGTAAGGGAAAGCTTTAGAGTTAGGGTTAGGGTAAGAGTTAGCGTTAGGGTAAGGGTTAGGGTTAGGGTTAGGTTTAGGTTTACGGTTAGTTTTAGGGTAAGAATAAGGGTTAGGTTTAGGGTTATGTTTAGGGTTAGGGTTACGGTTAGGGTAAGGGTAAGGGTTAGGGTTAGGTTTAGGGTTGGGGTTAAGGTTAGGGTTAGGGTAAGAGTAAGGGTTAGGGTTAGGGTTAGGGGTAGGGGAAGGGTTAGGGTTAGGGTGAGGGTTAGGGTTAGGGTTAGGGGTTAGGTTTCGGGTTAGGGTTAGGGTTAGAGTAAGGGTGAATGTTAGGGTTAGAGTTAGAGTTAGGGTAAGGTTTATGGTTAGGGTTATGGTAAGAGAAAGGGTTATGGTTAGGTTTAGGGTTAGGGGTAGGCTTAGTGTTAGGATACGGTTAGGGTTAGGGTTTGCGTTAGGGTTAGGGTAAGGTTTAGGGTTAGGTTTAGGGTTAGGTTTGGGGTTAGGGTTAGAGTAAGGGTAAGGGTTAGGGTTAGGGTTAGGTTTAGGGGTAGGGTAAGGGTTAGGGTGAGGTTTAGGGTAAGGATTAGGTTTAGGGTTAGGGTTAGGGTTAGGGTTAGAGTTAGTGTAAGGGTAAGGGTTAGGGTTAGAGTTAGGATTAGGGAAAGTGTAAGTGTTAGGGTTAGGGTTAGGGTAAGGATTAGGGTTAGTCTTAGGGTTAGGATAAGTGTTAGGGTTAGGGTTAGCATTAAGGTTAGGGTTAGGGTAAGGGTAAGGGTGGGGTTTAGGGTTAGGGTTAGGGTAAGGGTAAGGTTTAGGATTAGGGTTAAGTTTAGGGTTAGGTTTATGGTTAGGGTTAGGTAAGGGTAAGTGTTAGGTTTAGGGTTAGTGTTAGGGTTAGGGTTTAGGATTAGTGTTAGGGTTAGGGTAAGGGTAAGGGTTAGGGTTAGGGTTAGGGGTTAGGGTTAGGGTTAGGGTTAGGGTAAGGTTAGGGTTAGGGTTAGGGTTAGGGTAAGGGTTAGGTTTAGGGTTAGGGTTAGAGTTAGGTTTAGGGTCATTGTTAGGGTGAGGGTAAGGGTTAGGGTTAGGGTTAGGTTTAGGGTTAGGGTAAGGGTTAGGGTTAGGGTTAGGTTTAGGGTAAGGGTAAGGGTTAGAGTTAGGGTTAGGGTTAGGGTTAGGGTTAGGGGTCAGGGTTAGGATTAGGTTTAGGGTTAGTGTAAGGGTTAGGGTTAGGGTTAGGGTTAGGTAAGGGTAAGTGTTAGGGTTAGGGATAGGGTTAGGCTTAGGGTTTAGGATTAGGGTTAGGGTTAAGGGAAGGGTTAGGTTAAGGTTAAGGTTTAGGGTTCGGGTTAGGGGTTAGGGTTAGGGTTAGGGTAAGTTTAGGTTTAGTTTCAGGGTTAGGGTTTGGTAAGTGTAAGTGTTAGGGTTAGGATTAGGCTTAGGGTTAGGGTAAGGGTAAGGGGTAGGGTTAGGGTTAGGGTTAGGGTTATGGTTAGGGTAAGGGTTAGGATTAGGGTTAGGGTAAGAGTTAGGGTTAGGGTAAGGCTTAGGGTAAGGGTTAGGGTTAGGTTTAGAGTTAAGGTTAGGGTAAGGTTAAGGGTTAGGGTTAGGGTTAGGTTTAGGGTTAGGGTTAGTGTTAGGGTTAGGGTAAGAGCAAGGGTTAGAGTTATGTTTAGGGTTGGGTTTAAGGTTAGGGTTAGGGTTAGGGTAAGGGTAAGGGGTAGGGTTAGGGTTAGGGGAAGGTTTAGGGTTAGGGTTAGGGTGAGGGTTAGGGTTAGGTTTAGGAGTTAGTTTTCGGGTTAGGATTAGTGTTAGGGTAAGGGTTAGGGATAGGGTTAGGGATAGGGTTAGGGTAAGGTTTATGGTTAGGGTTATGGTAAAAGAAAGTGTTATGGTTCAATTTAGGGTTAGGGTTACGGTCAGTGTTAGGGTAAGGTTTGGGTTAGGGTTAGAGTTAGGGTTAGGGCAAGGTTTAGGGTTAGGGTTAGGGTTAGGTTAAGTGTAGGGTTAGGGTTAGGTTAAGAGTAAGGGTTATGGTTAGGTTTAGGGTAAGGATAAGGTTTAGGGTTTGGGTTAGCGTTAGGTTTAGGTTTAGGGAAAGGGTAAGGGTTAGGTTTAGGGTTAGGTTAGGGTAAGGATTAGGGTTAGTCTTAGTGTTATGGTAAGGGTTAGGGTTAGGTTTAGGGTTAGCATTAAGGTTAGGGTTATGGTTAGGGTAAGGGTAGGGGTTGGGGTTAGGGTTAGGGTTAGTGTAAAGGTAAGGGTTAGGGTTAGGGTTAGGTTTAGGGTTAGGTTTATGCTTAGGCTTAGGGTAAGTGTAAGGGTTAGGGTTAGGTTAAGGGTAAGGATTAGGATTAAGGTTATTGTTAGGTTTAGGGTAAGGGTAAGGGTTAGCCTTAGGGTTAGGGTTATGGGTTAGGGTTAGAGTTAGGGTTAGAGCTATGGTTAGGGTAAGGGTAACATTTTGGGTTAGGGTTAGGGTTAAAGTAAGGGTAAGGATTAGGGTTAGGGTTAGGGTTAGGTTTATGATAAGGGTTAGTGTTAGGTTTAGGGTAAGGGAAAGCTTTAGAGTTAGGGTTAGGGTAAGAGTTAGCGTTAGGGTAAGGGTTAGGGTTAGGGTTAGGTTTAGGTTTACGGTTAGTTTTAGGGTAAGAATAAGGGTTAGGTTTAGGGTTATGTTTAGGGTTAGGGTTACGGTTAGGGTAAGGGTAAGGGTTAGGGTTAGGTTTAGGGTTGGGGTTAAGGTTAGGGTTAGGGTAAGAGTAAGGGTTAGGGTTAGGGTTAGGGGTAGGGGAAGGGTTAGGGTTAGGGTGAGGGTTAGGGTTAGGGTTAGGGGTTAGGTTTCGGGTTAGGGTTAGGGTTAGAGTAAGGGTGAATGTTAGGGTTAGAGTTAGAGTTAGGGTAAGGTTTATGGTTAGGGTTATGGTAAGAGAAAGGGTTATGGTTAGGTTTAGGGTTAGGGGTAGGCTTAGTGTTAGGATACGGTTAGGGTTAGGGTTTGCGTTAGGGTTAGGGTAAGGTTTAGGGTTAGGTTTAGGGTTAGGTTTGGGGTTAGGGTTAGAGTAAGGGTAAGGGTTAGGGTTAGGGTTAGGTTTAGGGGTAGGGTAAGGGTTAGGGTGAGGTTTAGGGTAAGGATTAGGTTTAGGGTTAGGGTTAGGGTTAGGGTTAGAGTTAGTGTAAGGGTAAGGGTTAGGGTTAGAGTTAGGATTAGGGAAAGTGTAAGTGTTAGGGTTAGGGTTAGGGTAAGGATTAGGGTTAGTCTTAGGGTTAGGATAAGTGTTAGGGTTAGGGTTAGCATTAAGGTTAGGGTTAGGGTAAGGGTAAGGGTGGGGTTTAGGGTTAGGGTTAGGGTAAGGGTAAGGTTTAGGATTAGGGTTAAGTTTAGGGTTAGGTTTATGGTTAGGGTTAGGTAAGGGTAAGTGTTAGGTTTAGGGTTAGTGTTAGGGTTAGGGTTTAGGATTAGTGTTAGGGTTAGGGTAAGGGTAAGGGTTAGGGTTAGGGTTAGGGGTTAGGGTTAGGGTTAGGGTTAGGGTAAGGTTAGGGTTAGGGTTAGGGTTAGGGTAAGGGTTAGGTTTAGGGTTAGGGTTAGAGTTAGGTTTAGGGTCATTGTTAGGGTGAGGGTAAGGGTTAGGGTTAGGGTTAGGTTTAGGGTTAGGGTAAGGGTTAGGGTTAGGGTTAGGTTTAGGGTAAGGGTAAGGGTTAGAGTTAGGGTTAGGGTTAGGGTTAGGGTTAGGGGTCAGGGTTAGGATTAGGTTTAGGGTTAGTGTAAGGGTTAGGGTTAGGGTTAGGGTTAGGTAAGGGTAAGTGTTAGGGTTAGGGATAGGGTTAGGCTTAGGGTTTAGGATTAGGGTTAGGGTTAAGGGAAGGGTTAGGTTAAGGTTAAGGTTTAGGGTTCGGGTTAGGGGTTAGGGTTAGGGTTAGGGTAAGTTTAGGTTTAGTTTCAGGGTTAGGGTTTGGTAAGTGTAAGTGTTAGGGTTAGGATTAGGCTTAGGGTTAGGGTAAGGGTAAGGGGTAGGGTTAGGGTTAGGGTTAGGGTTATGGTTAGGGTAAGGGTTAGGATTAGGGTTAGGGTAAGAGTTAGGGTTAGGGTAAGGCTTAGGGTAAGGGTTAGGGTTAGGTTTAGAGTTAAGGTTAGGGTAAGGTTAAGGGTTAGGGTTAGGGTTAGGTTTAGGGTTAGGGTTAGTGTTAGGGTTAGGGTAAGAGCAAGGGTTAGAGTTATGTTTAGGGTTGGGTTTAAGGTTAGGGTTAGGGTTAGGGTAAGGGTAAGGGGTAGGGTTAGGGTTAGGGGAAGGTTTAGGGTTAGGGTTAGGGTGAGGGTTAGGGTTAGGTTTAGGAGTTAGTTTTCGGGTTAGGATTAGTGTTAGGGTAAGGGTTAGGGATAGGGTTAGGGATAGGGTTAGGGTAAGGTTTATGGTTAGGGTTATGGTAAAAGAAAGTGTTATGGTTCAATTTAGGGTTAGGGTTACGGTCAGTGTTAGGGTAAGGTTTGGGTTAGGGTTAGAGTTAGGGTTAGGGCAAGGTTTAGGGTTAGGGTTAGGGTTAGGTTAAGTGTAGGGTTAGGGTTAGGTTAAGAGTAAGGGTTATGGTTAGGTTTAGGGTAAGGATAAGGTTTAGGGTTTGGGTTAGCGTTAGGTTTAGGTTTAGGGAAAGGGTAAGGGTTAGGTTTAGGGTTAGGTTAGGGTAAGGATTAGGGTTAGTCTTAGTGTTATGGTAAGGGTTAGGGTTAGGTTTAGGGTTAGCATTAAGGTTAGGGTTATGGTTAGGGTAAGGGTAGGGGTTGGGGTTAGGGTTAGGGTTAGTGTAAAGGTAAGGGTTAGGGTTAGGGTTAGGTTTAGGGTTAGGTTTATGCTTAGGCTTAGGGTAAGTGTAAGGGTTAGGGTTAGGTTAAGGGTAAGGATTAGGATTAAGGTTATTGTTAGGTTTAGGGTAAGGGTAAGGGTTAGCCTTAGGGTTAGGGTTATGGGTTAGGGTTAGAGTTAGGGTTAGAGCTATGGTTAGGGTAAAGGTAACATTTTGGGTTAGGGTTAGGGTTAAAGTAAGGGTAAGGATTAGGGTTAGGGTTAGGGTTAGGTTTATGATAAGGGTTAGTGTTAGGTTTAGGGTAAGGGAAAGCTTTAGAGTTAGGGTTAGGGTAAGAGTTAGCGTTAGGGTAAGGGTTAGGGTTAGGGTTAGGTTTAGGTTTACGGTTAGTTTTAGGGTAAGAATAAGGGTTAGGTTTAGGGTTATGTTTAGGGTTAGGGTTACGGTTAGGGTAAGGGTAAGGGTTAGGGTTAGGTTTAGGGTTGGGGTTAAGGTTAGGGTTAGGGTAAGAGTAAGGGTTAGGGTTAGGGTTAGGGGTAGGGGAAGGGTTAGGGTTAGGGTGAGGGTTAGGGTTAGGGTTAGGGGTTAGGTTTCGGGTTAGGGTTAGGGTTAGAGTAAGGGTGAATGTTAGGGTTAGAGTTAGAGTTAGGGTAAGGTTTATGGTTAGGGTTATGGTAAGAGAAAGGGTTATGGTTAGGTTTAGGGTTAGGGGTAGGCTTAGTGTTAGGATACGGTTAGGGTTAGGGTTTGCGTTAGGGTTAGGGTAAGGTTTAGGGTTAGGTTTAGGGTTAGGTTTGGGGTTAGGGTTAGAGTAAGGGTAAGGGTTAGGGTTAGGGTTAGGTTTAGGGGTAGGGTAAGGGTTAGGGTGAGGTTTAGGGTAAGGATTAGGTTTAGGGTTAGGGTTAGGGTTAGGGTTAGAGTTAGTGTAAGGGTAAGGGTTAGGGTTAGAGTTAGGATTAGGGAAAGTGTAAGTGTTAGGGTTAGGGTTAGGGTAAGGATTAGGGTTAGTCTTAGGGTTAGGATAAGTGTTAGGGTTAGGGTTAGCATTAAGGTTAGGGTTAGGGTAAGGGTAAGGGTGGGGGTTAGGGTTAGGGTTAGGGTAAGGGTAAGGTTTAGGATTAGGGTTAAGTTTAGGGTTAGGTTTATGGTTAGGGTTAGGTAAGGGTAAGTGTTAGGTTTAGGGTTAGTGTTAGGGTTAGGGTTTAGGATTAGCGTTAGGGTTAGGGTAAGGGTAAGGGTTAGGGTTAGGGTTAGGGGTTAGGGTTAGGGTTAGGGTTAGGGTAAGGTTAGGGTTAGGGTTAGGGTTAGGGTAAGGGTTAGGTTTAGGGTTAGGGTTAGAGTTAGGTTTAGGGTCATTGTTAGGGTGAGGGTAAGGGTTAGGGTTAGGGTTAGGTTTAGGGTTAGGGTAAGGGTTAGGGTTAGGGTTAGGTTTAGGGTAAGGGTAAGGGTTAGAGTTAGGGTTAGGGTTAGGGTTAGGGTTAGGGGTCAGGGTTAGGATTAGGTTTAGGGTTAGTGTAAGGGTTAGGGTTAGGGTTAGGGTTAGGTAAGGGTAAGTGTTAGGGTTAGGGATAGGGTTAGGCTTAGGGTTTAGGATTAGGGTTAGGGTTAAGGGAAGGGTTAGGTTAAGGTTAAGGTTTAGGGTTCGGGTTAGGGGTTAGGGTTAGGGTTAGGGTAAGTTTAGGTTTAGTTTCAGGGTTAGGGTTTGGTAAGTGTAAGTGTTAGGGTTAGGATTAGGCTTAGGGTTAGGGTAAGGGTAAGGGGTAGGGTTAGGGTTAGGGTTAGGGTTATGGTTAGGGTAAGGGTTAGGATTAGGGTTAGGGTTAGAGTTACGGTTTGGGTTAGGTTTAGGGTTAGGTTAAGGGTAAGGGTTAGGGTTAGGGTTAGAGTTAGGGTTAGGGTTAGTTTTAGGGTTAGGATTAGGGTTATGGTTTAGGGGTTAGGGTTAGGGCTATGTTTAGGGTTAGGGTTAATGTAAGTGTAAGGGTTAGGCTTTTGTTTAGGGTTAGGGTTAGGGATAGGGTAATGGATAGTGTTAGGTTTAGGGTAAAGGTAAGGTTTAGGGTTAGGTTTAGGGTTAGGGTTAGTGTTAGGGTTGGGGTAAGTGTTAGGGTTAGGGTTAGGGTTAGGGTCAGGGTTAGGTTTGGGTTTAGGGTTAGGGTTAGGGTATGAATAAATTTTAGGGTTAATGTAAGGGTTAGGTTTAGGGTTAGGGTAAGGGTTAGGGTTAGATGTAGGGTAAGGATAAGGTTAAGGGTTAGGGTTAGGGTTGGTGTTAGGCTAAGGGTAAGGGTTAGTGTTAAGGTTAGGGTTAGGTTTGGGGTTAGGGTTAGAGTAAGGGTAGGTGTTAGGGTTAGGGTTAGGGTTAGTTTTAGGGTTAGGGTCAGTGTTAGGTTTAGGGTAAGGGTAAGGGTTAGGGTTAAGTTTAGGGTTAGGGTTAGGTTTAGGGTTAGGGTAAGGGTTAGGGTTAGGGTAAGTGTTAGAGTTAGGGTTAGGGTTAGGTTTATGGTTAGGGTTAGGGTAAGTGTAAGAGTTACGGTTAGGTTTAGGGTTGGGTTTAAGGTTAGAGTTAGGGTTAGGATAAGGGTAAGTGTTAGTGTTAGTGTTAGGGTTCGGGTAAGGTTTAGGGTTAGGGTTAGGGTTAGGGTGAGTTTTAGGGTTAGGGATAGGGTTAGGGGTTAGGGTTAGGGGTTTGGGTTAGGGTTAGGTTTAGGGTAAGGTTAGGGTTGGGGTTAGGGTAAGGTTAGGGTTAGGGTTAGGGTTAGGGTAACGGTTAGGGTTAGGGTTAGGGTAAGGGTAAGTGTTAGGGTTAGGGTTAGGTTAAGGGTATGGGTTAGGGTTAGAGTTAGGGTTAGGGTTAGGTTGAGGGTTAGGGTTAGGGTTGTGGTTAGGGTAAAGGTAAGTGTTAGAGTTAGGTTAGGGTTAGGGTTAGGGTTAGGGTAAGGTTAGGGTTAGGGTTAGGGTTAGGGTTTGGGTTAGAGTTAGGGTTAGGTTTAGGGTTAGGGTTCGGGTTAGGGTAAGGGTTAGGATTATGTTTAGGGTTAAGGTTAGGGTTAGGGTTAGTTTTAGGGTTCGGTTTAGGGTAATGGTAACTGTTAGGCTTAGGGTTAGTGTTGGGGGTAAGGGTTCGGGTTAGGTTTAAGGTTAGGGTAAGGTGAGGTTTAGGTTTAGGGTTAGGGTTAGGGGTTAGGGTTAAGGCTAGGTTTAGGGTTAGTGTTAAGGTAAGTGTAAGGGTTAGGGTTAAGGTTAGGGTTAGGGTTAGGGATAGGGTAAGGGATAGGGTTAGTTTTAGGGTAAGGGTAAGGTTTAGGATCAGGGTTAGGGTTAGGGTTAGTGTAAGGGTAAGTGTTCGGGTTAGGGTTATACTTAGGGTTATGGTTAGGGTTGGGTTTAGGGTTAGGGTTAGGGTACCGATAGGGGTTAGGGTTAGGGTTAGGGTTAGGTTTTGTTTTAGGGTTAGGGTAAGGGTTAGGGTTAGATTTAAGGTAAGGATTAGGTTAAGGGTTAGGGTTAGGGTTAGGATAAGGGTAAAGGTTAGGGTTAGGGTTAGGGTTAGGTGTGGGGTTAGGGTTAGAGTAAGGGTAGGTGTTAGGTTTAGAGTTAGTTTTACGGTTAGGGTTAGGGTTAGGGTGAGGGTGAGGGAAAGGGTTAGGTTAAGGTTAGGGTTAGGGTTATGGTTAGGGTTAGGGTAAGGGTTAGGGTTTGGGTAAGTGTTAGGGTTAGGGTTAGGGTTAGGGTAAGTGTTATGGTTAGGGTTAGGGTTAGTGTAAGGGTAAGGTTTAGAGTTAGGATTAGGGTTAGTGTTAAGGTACGGGTTACGGTTAGGGTTAGGTTTAGGGTTAGGGTAAGGGTTAGGGTTAGTGTTAGGTTTAGATAAGTGTAAGTGTAAGGGTTAGGGTTAGGGTTAGGGGTAAGGGTTAGGCTTAGGTTTAGTGTTAGGGTAAGGGTAAAGTTTAGTGTTAGGTTTAGGGTTAGGATGAGGGTAAGGGTTAGGGTTAGGGTTAAGGTTAGGGGTTAGGGTTAGGGTAAGTGCAAGTGTTAGGTTTATGGTTAGGATTAGGGTTAGTTTAAGTTTAGGGTTAATGTAAGTGTGAGGGTTACTGTTAGGTTTAGGGTTAGGGGTAGGGATAGGGTAAGGGTTAGGTTAGGGTTAGGTTAAGGGTAAGGTTTAGGGTTAGGTTTAGTGTTAGGGTTAGGGTTAGGGTTACGGTTAGGTTTCGGGTTAGGGTTAGTGTTAGGGTAAGGGTTAGGAATAGGGTTAGGGTTAGGGTTAGGGTAAGGGTTATGATTAGGGTTATGGTTATGGTTATGGTTAGGGTTAGGGTTAGGTTTACTGTTAGGGTTAGGGTTAGGGTTAGGGTAAAGGTAAGGGTAAGTGTTAAGGTTAGGGTTAGGGTTAGGGTTAGGATGAGGTAAGGTATAGGGTTAGGGTTAAGGTTAGGGGTTAGTGTTAGGGTAAGGGTAAGGGTTAGGGTTAGGGTTAGGGGTTAGGGTTAGGGTTAGGGTTAGGGTTAGGTTTAGTTTTAGGGTTAGGGTAAGGGTAAGGGTTAGGGTTAGTGTTAGGGTTAGGGTTAGGGTTAGGGTTAGGGTTAGGTTTAGGGTTAGGGTTAGGGTTAGGGTAAGGGTAAGCGTTAGGGTTAGGTTTAGGGTTGAGGTTAAGGTTATGGTTAGGGTTAGGGTAAGAGTAAGGGTTAGGGTTAGGGTTAGGTTTAGGGGAAGGGTTAGGTTTAGGGTTAAGGTGAGGGTTAGGGTTAGGGTAAGGGGTTAGGTTTCGGGTTAGGGTTAGGGTTAGGGTAAGGGTTAGGGTTAGGGCTAGAGTTAGGGTTAGGTTAAGGATTATGGGTAGGGTTATGGTAAGAGAAAGGGTTATGGTTAGGTTTAGGGTTAGGGGTAGGGTTAGTGTTAGGGTAATGGTAGGGTTAGGGTTTGCGTTAGGGTTAGGGTAAGGTTTAGGGTTAGGGTTAGGGTTAGCGTTAGGTTTGGGGTTAGGGTAAGGGTAAGGGTTAGGGTTAGGGTTAGGGTTAGGGTTAGGTTTAGGGTTTGGGGAAGGGTTAGGGTAAGGGTTAGGCTTAGGTTTAGGGTAAGGATAAGTTTTAGGGTTAGGGTTAGAGTTAGAGTTAGGGTAAGGGTAAGTGGTAGGGTTAGGGTTATGGTTAGGGTTATGGTTAGGGTAAGGGTTAGGGTTAGGGTTAGGGTTAGGGTTAGAGTTATGGTTTGGGTTAGGTTTAGGGTTAGGGTTAGGGTTATGGTTAGGGTAAGGGTTAGGGTTAGGGTTAGAGTTAGGGTTTGGGTTAGGTTTAGGTTTAGGGTTAGGGTTATGGTTAGGGTAAGTGTAAGTGTTAGGGTTAGGGTTATGATTAGGGTTTGATTAAGCTTATGGGTTAGGGTTAGGGTTAGAGTTAGGATTAGGGTTAGGTTTAGGGTTAGGGTTAGGGTTTGAGTTACGGTTAGGGTAAGGGTAAGTGTTAGGGTTAGGCTTAGGGGTTAGGGTTAGGGTTAGTGTTAGAGCTAGGGTTAGGGTAAGGGTAAGGTTTAGGGTTAGGGTTAGTGTTAGGGTTATGGTTAAGATAAGGGTAAGTGTTAGGGTTAGGGTTAGGGTTAGGTTTAGGATTAGGGTTAGGGTTTAGGGTTAGGGTTAGGTTTAGGGTTAGGGTAAGGGTTAGGGTTAGATTTAGGGTAAGGATAAGGTTAAGGGTTAGGGTTAGTGTGAGGGAAAGGGTTAAGTTTAGGGTTAGGGTTAGGGTAAGCGTTAGGGTTAGGGTAAGTGTTAGGGTTAGGGTTAGTGTTAGGGTTATATTTATGGTTAGGGTTAGGGTAAGGGTAAGGCTTAGGGATAGGTTTAGGGTTGGGTTTAAGATGAGAGTTAGGGTTAGGGTAAGGGTAAGCGTTAGGGTTAATGTTAGGGTTAGGGTAAGGGTTAGGGTTAGGGTTAGGGTTAGGGTGAGCGTTAGGGTTAGGTTTAGGGTTAGTGTTGGTGTTAGGGTAAGGGTTAGGGTTAATGGTTAGGGTAAGTGTTATCGTTAGGGTTAGGGTAAGTGTAAGATTTAGGGTTAGGTTAAGGGATAGGTTTATAGTTAGGGTTAGGGTAAGTGTAAGGGTTAGGGTTAGGTTTAGGGTTGGGTTTTAGGTAAGGGTTATGGTTAGGGTAAGGGTAAGTGTTAGGGTTAGGTTTAGGGTTTGGGTTAGGTTTAGGTTTACGGTTAGGGTTAGGGTTAGGGTTAGGGTAAGGGTAAGGGTAAGTGTTAGGGTTAGTGTTAGGGTTAGGGTTAGGATGAGGGTAAGAGATAGGATTAGGGTTAAGGTTAGGGGTTAGTGTTAGGTGAAGCGTAAGAGTAATGGTTAGGGTTAGGGGTTAGGGAACGGGTTAGGGTTAGGGTTAGGTTTAGGGTTAGGGTAAGGGTAAGGGTAAGGGTTAGGGTTAGGTTTAGGCTTAGGGTAAGGGTTAGGGTTAGGGTAAGGGTACGGGTCAGATTTAGGATTAGGGTTAGGGTTAGGGTAAGGGTTAGGGTTAGGGTAAGGGTTAGGTTTAGTGTAAGGGTAAGGGTTAGGGTTAGGTTTAGAGTTAAGGTTAGAGTTAGGGTTAGGGCTAGGCTATGGGTTAGGTTTAGGTTAGGGTAAGGGTTAGGGTTAGGATTAGGGTTAGGGTTAGGTTTAGGGTAAGGGTTAGGGTTAGGGTAAGGGTTAGGGTAATGGTTAGGGTTAGCATTATGGTTAGGGTTACGGTTAGGGTAAGGGTAAGGGTTAGGTTTAGCGTTAAGGTTAGGGTTAGGGGTTAGGGTTAGGGTTAGGGTTACGGTTAGGTTTAGGGTTGGGGTTAGGGTAGGGGTAAGGGTTAGGTTTAGGGTTCGTGTTAGGATTAGCTTAGGGTTAGGGTTAGGGGAAGGGTTAGGGTTAGGTTTATGGGTAGTGGTTAGGTTTCGGGTTAGGGTTAGGGTTATGATAAGGGTTAGGGTTAGGTTTAGGGTAAGGGTAAGATTTAGAGTTAGGGTTAGGGTAAGAGTTAGCGTTAGGGTAACGGTTAGGGTTAGTGTTAGGGTTAGGTTTAGGGTTAGGGTTAGGGTAAGATTAAGGGTTAAGGTTAGGGTTAGGTTTAGGGTTAGGTTTACGGTTAGGGTAAGGGTAAGGGTTAGGGTTAGGTTTAGGGTTGGGGTTAAGTTTAGGGTTAGGGTTAGTGTAATAGTAAGGGTTAGTGTTAGGGTTAGGGTTAGGGGAAGGGTTAGGGTGAGGGTTAGGGTTAGGGTTAGGGGTTAGGTTTCAGGTTAGGGTTAGGGTTAGGGTAAGGGTTAGGGTTAGGGATAGAGTTAGGGTTATGGTAAGGATTATGGTTAGGGTTATGATACGAGAAAGGGTTATGGTTAGGTTTAGGGTTAGGGGTATGGTTAGTGTTAGGGTAAGGGTATGGTTAGGGTTTGCGTTAGGGTTAGGGTAAGGTTTAGGGTTAGGTTTAGGGTAAGTGTAAGGGTTAGGGTTAGGTTTAGGTTTACGGTTAGGGTTAGGGTTAGGGTTAGGGTTGACATTAAGTTTAGGTTTAGGGTTAGGGTAAGGGTAAGGGTTAGGGTTAGGTTTAGGGTTGGGGTTAAGGTTAGGGTTAGGGTTAGGGAAAGGGTAAGGTTTAGGGTTAGGGTTAGGTTACGGTAAGGATTAGGGTTAGTCTTAGGGTTATGGTAAGGGTTAGGGTTAGGTTTAGGGTTAGCATTAAGGTTAGGGTTATGGTTAGTGTAAGGGTAGGGGTTGGGTTTAGGGTTAGGGTTAGGGTTAGGGTAAGGGTAAGGGGTAGTTAGGGTTATGGAAAGGGTAAGGTTTAGGGTTAGGGTTAGGGTTAGGGTAAGGATTAGGTTTAGTCTTAGGGTTAGGGTAAGGGTTAGAATTAGGTTTTGGGGTAGCATTAAGGTTAGGGTTAGGGTTAGTGTAAGGGTAGGGGTTGTGGTTAGGGTTAGGGTTAGGGTAAGGATAAGGGTTAGGGTTACGGTCAGTGTTAGGGTAAGGTTTGGGTTAGGGTTAGCGTTAGGGTTAGGGCAAGGTTTAGGATTAGGGTTAGGGTTAGGTTAAGTGTAGGGTTAGGGTTAGTTTAAGGGTAAGGGTTATGGTTAGGTTTAGGGTAAGGATAAGGTTTAGGGTTTGGGTTAGCGTTAGGTTTAGGTTTAGGGAAAGGGTAAGGGTTAGGTTTAGGGTTAGGTTAGGGTAAGGATTAGGGTTAGTCTTAGTGTTATGGTAAGGGTTAGGGTTAGGTTTAGGGTTAGTATTAAGGTTAGGGTTATGGTTAGGGTAAGGGTAGGGGTTGGGGTTAGGGTTAGGGTTAGTGTAAAGGTAAGGGTTAGGGTTAGGGTTAGGTTTAGGGTTAGGTTTATGCTTAGGCTTAGGGTAAGTGTAAGGGTTAGGGTTAGGTTAAGGGTAAGGATTAGGATTAAGGTTATTGTTAGGTTTAGGGTAAGGGTAAGGGTTAGCCTTAGGGTTAGGGTTATGGGTTAGGGTTAGAGTTAGGGTTAGAGCTAGGGTTAGGGTAAGGGTAAGGTTTAGGGTTAGGGTTAGTGTTAGGGTTAGGGTTAAGGTAAGGGTAAGTGTTAGGGTTAGGGTTAGGGTTAGGGTTATGATAAGGGTTAGGGTTAGGTTTAGGTTAAGGGAAAGCTTTAGAGTTAGGGTTAGGGTAAGAGTTAGCGTTAGGGTAAGGGTTAGGGTTAGGGTTAGGGTTAGGGTTAGGTTTACGGTTAGTTTTAGGGTAAGAATAAGGGTTAGGGTTAGGGTTATGTTTTGGGTTAGGGTTACGGTTAGGGTAAGGGTAAGGGTTAGGTTTAGGTTTAGGGTTGGTGTTAAGGTTAGGGTTAGGGTAAGAGTAAGGGTTAGGGTTAGGGTTAGGGTTAGGGGAAGGGTTAGGGTTAGGGTGAGGGTTAGGGTTAGAGTTAGGGTTAGGGTAAGGATTATGGTTAGTGTTATGGTAATAGAAAGGGTTATGGTTAGGTTTAGGGTTAGGGGTAGGCTTAGTGTTAGTATAAGGGTAGGGTTAGGGTTTGCGTTAGGGTTAGGGTAAGGTTTAGGGTTAGGTTTAGGGTTAGGTTTGGGGTTAGGGTTAGGGTAAGGGTAAGGGTTTGGTTAGGGTTACGTTTAGGGGTAGGGTAAGGGTTAGGGTGAGGTTTAGGGTAAGGATTAGGTTTAGGGTTAGGGTTAGGGTTAGGGTTAGAGTTAGTGTAAGGGTAAGGGTTAGGGTTAGAGTTAGGGTTAGGGAAAGGGTAGGGGTTGGGGTTAGGGTTAGGGTTAGTGTAAAGGTAAGGGTTAGGGTTAGGGTAAGGATTAGGGTTAGTCTTAGGGTTAGGATAAGTGTTAGGGTTAGGGTTAGCGTTAAGGTTAGGGTTAGGGTTAGGGTAAGGGTAAGGGTGGGGTTAGGTTTAGGGTTAGGGCAAGGGTAAGGTTTAGGGTTAGGGTTAGGTTTAGGGTTAGGTTTATGGTTAGGGTTAGGGTAAGGGTAAGGGTTAGGGTTAGGTTTAGGGTTGGGGTTAAGGTTAGGGTTAGGGTTAGGGAAAGGGTAAGGTTTAGGGTTAGGGTTAGGTTAGTGTAAGGATTAGGGTTAGTCTTAGGGTTATGGTAAGGGTTAGGGTTAGGTTTAGGGTTAGCATTAAGGTTAGGGTTATGGTTAGGGTAAGGGTAGGGGTTGGGTTTAGGGTTAGGGTTTGGGTTAGGGTAAGGGTAAGGGTTAGTTAGGGTTATGGAAAGGGTAAGGTTTAGGGTTAGGGTTAGGGTTAGGGTAAGGATTAGGTTTAGTCTTAGGGTTAGGGTAAGGGTTAGAATTAGGTTTTGGGGTAGCATTAAGGTTAGAGTTAGGCTTAGTGTAAGGGTAGGGGTTGTGGTTAGGGTTAGGGTTAGGGTAAGGATAAGGGTTAGGGTTAGGGTTAGGGTTAGAGCTAGGGTTAGGGTAAGGGTAAGGTTTAGGGTTAGGGTTAGGGTTAGGGTTATGGTTAAGGTAAGGGTAAGATTTAGTGTTAGGGTTAGGGTTACGGTAAGTGTTAGGGTTAGGTTTAGGGTAAGGGTAAGGTTTAGATTTAGGGTTAGGGTAAGAGTTAGGGTTAGGGTAAGGCTTAGGGTAAGGGTTAGGGTTAGGTTTAGAGTTAAGGTTAGGGTAAGGTTAAGGGTTAGGGTTAGGGTTAGGTTTAGGGTAAGGGTTAGATTTAGGGTAAGGTTTAGGGTTAGTGTTAGTGTTAGGGTAAGGATAAGGGTAAGGGTTAAGGTTAGGTTTAGGCTTAGGGTTAGGGTAAGTGTAAGGGTTAGGGTCAGGGTTAGGGTTAGGCTTAAAGTTAGGGTTAGTGTTAGGGTTAGGGTTAGTGTAAGTGTAAGGGTTAGGGTTAGGGTTAGGGTTAACGTTAGAGTTAGCGTTAGGGTTAGGCTATGGGTTAGGGTTAGCGTTAGGGTAAGGGTTAGGGTTAGGTTTAGGGTAAGGTTAAGGTTAGGGTTAGGGGTAGTGTTAGGGTTAGGTTTAGGGTAAGGATAAGGGTTAGGGTTAGGTTTAGGGTAAGGATAAGGTTTAGGGTTAGGGTTAGGTTTAGGGTAAGGATAAGGGTTTGGGTTAGAGTTAGGGTTATGGAAAGGGTAAGGTTTAGGGTTAGGGTGAGGGTTAGGGTAAGAATTAGGTTTAGTCTTAGGGTTAGGGTAAGGGTTAGAATTAGTTTTAGGGGTAGCATTAAGGTTAGGGTTAGGGTTAGTGTAAGTGTAGGGGTTGTGCTTAGGGTTAGGGTTAGGGTAAGGGTAAGGACCCTAACCCTAACCCTAACCCTAACCCTTTCCCTAATCCTAACCCTAACCCTTAACCAAGCCCTTACCATTACCCTAACCCTTACCGTAACCCTAACCCTAACCCTAACCCTAAACCTTATCCTTACCCTAAACCTAACCCTAACCCTTACCCTAACCCTAACCCTAACCCTAACCCTAACCCTAACCCTAACCCTTACCCTTACCCTAACCCTCAACCTACACCTAAACCTAACCCTAACCCTAACCCTAACCTTACCCTAACCCTAACGCTAACCCTAACCCTAACCTTACCCTAACACTAACCATAACCCTAACCCTAAACTGAACCATAACCCTTTCTTTTACCATAACCCTAACCATAACCCTTACCCTAACCCTAACCCTAACCCTATCCCTAACCCTTACCCTAACACTAACCCTAACCCTCACCCTAACCCTAACCCTAAACCTTCCCCTAACCCTAAACCTACCCCTTACCCTTACCCTAACCCTAACCCTAACCTTAAACCCAACCCTAAACATAACCCTAACACTTACTCTTACCCTAACCCTAACCCTAAACCTAAACCTAACCCTAACCCTAACCCTTAACCTTACCCTAACCCTAACTCTAAACCTAACCATAACCCTTACCCTAACCCTTACCCTAACCCTTACTCTTACCCTAACCCTAAACCTAAACCTTACCCTTACCCTAAACCTAACCCTAACACTTACCGTAACCCTAACCCTAACCCTAACCCTCACCCTTAACTCAACCCTAACCCTAACACTAACCCTAACCCTAACCCTTACCCTTACCCTAACCCTAACCCTAAGCACAACCCCTACACTTACACTAACCCTAACCCTAACCTTAATGCTACCCCTAAAACTAATTCTAACCCTTACCCTAACCCTAAGACTAAACCTAATTCTTACCCTAACCCTCACCCTAACCCTAAACCTTACCCTTTCCATAACCCTAACTCTAACCCAAACCCTTATCCTTACCCTAAACCTAACCCTAACCCTAAACCTTATCCTTACCCTAAACCTAACCCTAACCCTTATCCTTACCCTAAACCTAACCCTAACACTACCCCTAACCCTAACCTTAACCTTACCCTAAACCTAACCCTAACCCTTACCCTAACGCTAACCCTAACCCATAGCCTAACCCTAACCCTAACTCTAACGTTAACCCTAACCCTAACCCTAACCCTTACCCTTACACTAACCCTAACCCTAACACTAACCCTAACTTTAAGCCTAACCCTAACCCTGACCCTAACCCTTACCCTTACCCTAACCCTAACCCTAAACCTAACCCTAACCCTAATCCTAACCCTAACCCTAATCCGAAACCTAACCACTACCCCTAAACCTAACCCTAACCCTTCCCCTAACCCTAACCCTAACCCTAACTCTAACCCTAACCTTAAACCTTACCCCAACCCTAACTCTAACCCTAACCCTTACCCTTACCCTAACCCTAACCCTAAGCTAATCCTAACACGAACCCTAAACCTAACCCTTACCCCTACCCTAACCCCAACCCTAAACCTAACCGTAACCCTTACCCTTACACTAACCCTAACCCTTACCCTTACCCTAACCCTAACCCTTACCCTAAACCTAAATCTAACCCTAATCCTAACCCTAACCCTAACCCTTACCCTTACACTAACCCTAACCCTTACCCTAACCCTAACCCTAATCCTAAATCTGACCCGTACCCTTACCCTAACCCTAACCCTTACCCTAAGCCTAAACCTAACCCTAACCCTTACCCTTACCCTTACCCTAACCCTAAACCTAACCCTAACCCTAACCCATTCCCTAACCCCTAACCCTAACCATAACTCTTACGCTTCACCTAACACTAACCCCTAACCTTAACCCTAATCCTATCTCTTACCCTCATCCTAACCCTAACCCTAACACTAACCCTAACAATTACCTTTACCCTTACCCTAACCCTAACCCTAACCCTAACCGTAAACCTAAACCTAACCCAAACCCTAAACCTAACCCTAACCCTTACCCTTACCCTAACCATATCCCTTACCTAAAACCCAACCCTAAACCTAACCCTAACCCTTACACTTACCCTAACCCTAACTATAAACCTATCCCTTAACCTAACCCTAAATCTTACACTTACCCTAACCCTAACCATAAAACTTACCCTAACCATTAACCCTAACCCTTACCCTAACACCAACACTAACCCTAAACCTAACCCTAACGCTCACCCTAAACCTAACCCTAACCCTAACCCTTACCCTAACCCTAACACTAACCCTAACGCTTACCCTTACCCTAACCCTAACTCTCATCTTAAACCCAACCCTAAACCTATCCCTAACCCTTACCCTTACCCTAACCCTAACCATAAATATAACCCTAACACTAACCCTAACCCTAACACTTACCCTAACCCTAATGCTTACCCTAACCCTAACCCTAAACTTAACCCTTTCCCTCACCCTAACCCTAACCCTTAACCTTATCCTTACCCTAAATCTAACCCTAACCCTTACCCTAACCCTAAACCTAACCCTAACCCTAAACCCTAACCCTAATCCTAAACCTAACCCTAACCCTAACCCTAACACTTACCCTTATCTTAACCATAACCCTAACACTAACCCTAACCCTAAACCTTACCCTTACCCTAACCCTAGCTCTAACCCTAACCCTAACCCTATCCCCTAAGCCTAACCCTAACACTTACCCTTACCCTAACCGTAACTCAAACCCTAACCCTAACCCTAAACCTAACCCTAATCCTAACTCTAACCCTAACCCTAACCCATACCCTTAACCAAACCCTAATCATAACCCTAACCCTAACACTTACACTTACCCTAACCATAACCCTAACCCTAACCCTAAACCTAACCCAAACCCTAACTCTAACCCTAACCCTAACCCTTACCCTAACCATAACCCTAACCCTAACCCTAAACCTAACCCAAACCATAACTCTAACCCTAACCCTAAACCTAACCCTACCCCTTACCCTAACCATAACCCTAACCCTAACCCTAACCCTACCCCTTACCCTTACCCTAACCCTAAGCCTAATCCTAACCCTAACACTTACCCTTACCAAACCCTAACCCTGCAACTAAACCTAACCTTACCCTAACCCTTACCATAACCCTAACCCTAACCCTCACCCTAATCCTTACCCTTACCTTAACCCTAACCCTAACCCAAACCCTAACCCTAAAACTTACCCTTACCCTAACCCTAGCTCTAACCCTAACTCTAACCCTAACCCATAAACCTACCCCTAAGGCTAACCCTTACCCTTACCCTAAACCTAACAATAACCTTAATCCTAATCCTTATCCTTAACCTAAACCTAACCCTTACCCTTACACTAAGCCTAAGCATAAACCTAATCCTAAACCTAACCCTAAACCTAACCCTTACCTTTACCCTAACCCTAACCCTAACCCTAACCCCAACCCCTACCCTTACCCTAACCATAACCCTAACCTTAATGCTAACCCTAAACCTAACCCTAACCCTTACCATAAACCTAGGACTAACCCTAATCCTTACCCTAACCTAACCCTAAACCTAACCCTTACCCTTTCCCTAATCCTAACCCTAACCCTTAACCAAACCCTTACCATTACCCTAACCCTTACCGTAACCCTAACCCTAACCCTAACCCTAAACCTTATCCTTACCCTAAACCTAACCCTAACCCTTACCCTAACCCTAACCCTAACCCTAACCCTAACCCTAACCCTTACCCTTACCCTAACCCTCAACCTACACCTAAACCTAACCCTAACCCTAACCCTAACCTTACCCTAACCCTAACGCTAACCCTAACCCTAACCTTACCCTAACACTAACCATAACCCTAACCCTAAACTGAACCATAACCCTTTCTTTTACCATAACCCTAACCATAACCCTTACCCTAACCCTAACCCTAACCCTATCCCTAACCCTTACCCTAACACTAACCCTAACCCTCACCCTAACCCTAACCCTAAACCTTCCCCTAACCCTAAACCTACCCCTTACCCTTACCCTAACCCTAACCCTAACCTTAAACCCAACCCTAAACATAACCCTAACACTTACTCTTACCCTAACCCTAACCCTAAACCTAAACCTAACCCTAACCCTAACCCTTAACCTTACCCTAACCCTAACTCTAAACCTAACCATAACCCTTACCCTAACCCTTACCCTAACCCTTACTCTTACCCTAACCCTAAACCTAAACCTTACCCTTACCCTAAACCTAACCCTAACACTTACCGTAACCCTAACCCTAACCCTAACCCTCACCCTTAACTCAACCCTAACCCTAACACTAACCCTAACCCTAACCCTTACCCTTACCCTAACCCTAACCCTAAGCACAACCCCTACACTTACACTAACCCTAACCCTAACCTTAATGCTACCCCTAAAACTAATTCTAACCCTTACCCTAACCCTAAGACTAAACCTAATTCTTACCCTAACCCTCACCCTAACCCTAAACCTTACCCTTTCCATAACCCTAACTCTAACCCAAACCCTTATCCTTACCCTAAACCTAACCCTAACCCTAAACCTTATCCTTACCCTAAACCTAACCCTAACCCTTATCCTTACCCTAAACCTAACCCTAACACTACCCCTAACCCTAACCTTAACCTTACCCTAAACCTAACCCTAACCCTTACCCTAACGCTAACCCTAACCCATAGCCTAACCCTAACCCTAACTCTAACGTTAACCCTAACCCTAACCCTAACCCTTACCCTTACACTAACCCTAACCCTAACACTAACCCTAACTTTAAGCCTAACCCTAACCCTGACCCTAACCCTTACCCTTACCCTAACCCTAACCCTAAACCTAACCCTAACCCTAATCCTAACCCTAACCCTAACCCGAAACCTAACCACTACCCCTAAACCTAACCCTAACCCTTCCCCTAACCCTAACCCTAACCCTAACTCTAACCCTAACCTTAAACCTTACCCCAACCCTAACTCTAACCCTAACCCTTACCCTTACCCTAACCCTAACCCTAAGCTAATCCTAACACGAACCCTAAACCTAACCCTTACCCCTACCCTAACCCCAACCCTAAACCTAACCGTAACCCTTACCCTTACACTAACCCTAACCCTTACCCTTACCCTAACCCTAACCCTTACCCTAAACCTAAATCTAACCCTAATCCTAACCCTAACCCTTACCCTTACACTAACCCTAACCCTTACCCTAACCCTAACCCTAATCCTAAATCTGACCCGTACCCTTACCCTAACCCTAACCCTTACCCTAAGCCTAAACCTAACCCTAACCCTTACCCTTACCCTTACCCTAACCCTAAACCTAACCCTAACCCTAACCCATTCCCTAACCCCTAACCCTAACCATAACTCTTACGCTTCACCTAACACTAACCCCTAACCTTAACCCTAATCCTATCTCTTACCCTCATCCTAACCCTAACCCTAACACTAACCCTAACAATTACCTTTACCCTTACCCTAACCCTAACCCTAACCCTAACCGTAAACCTAAACCTAACCCAAACCCTAAACCTAACCCTAACCCTTACCCTTACCCTAACCATATCCCTTACCTAAAACCCAACCCTAAACCTAACCCTAACCCTTACACTTACCCTAACCCTAACTATAAACCTATCCCTTAACCTAACCCTAAATCTTACACTTACCCTAACCCTAACCATAAAACTTACCCTAACCATTAACCCTAACCCTTACCCTAACACCAACACTAACCCTAAACCTAACCCTAACGCTCACCCTAAACCTAACCCTAACCCTAACCCTTACCCTAACCCTAACACTAACCCTAACGCTTACCCTTACCCTAACCCTAACTCTCATCTTAAACCCAACCCTAAACCTATCCCTAACCCTTACCCTTACCCTAACCCTAACCATAAATATAACCCTAACACTAACCCTAACCCTAACACTTACCCTAACCCTAATGCTTACCCTAACCCTAACCCTAAACTTAACCCTTTCCCTCACCCTAACCCTAACCCTTAACCTTATCCTTACCCTAAATCTAACCCTAACCCTTACCCTAATCCTAAACCTAACCCTAACCCTAACCCTAACACTTACCCTTATCTTAACCATAACCCTAACACTAACCCTAACCCTAAACCTTACCCTTACCCTAACCCTAGCTCTAACCCTAACCCTAACCCTATCCCCTAAGCCTAACCCTAACACTTACCCTTACCCTAACCGTAACTCAAACCCTAACCCTAACCCTAAACCTAACCCTAATCCTAACTCTAACCCTAACCCTAACCCATACCCTTAACCAAACCCTAATCATAACCCTAACCCTAACACTTACACTTACCCTAACCATAACCCTAACCCTAACCCTAAACCTAACCCAAACCCTAACTCTAACCCTAACCCTAACCCTTACCCTAACCATAACCCTAACCCTAACCCTAAACCTAACCCAAACCATAACTCTAACCCTAACCCTAAACCTAACCCTACCCCTTACCCTAACCATAACCCTAACCCTAACCCTAACCCTACCCCTTACCCTTACCCTAACCCTAAGCCTAATCCTAACCCTAACACTTACCCTTACCAAACCCTAACCCTGCAACTAAACCTAACCTTACCCTAACCCTTACCATAACCCTAACCCTAACCCTCACCCTAATCCTTACCCTTACCTTAACCCTAACCCTAACCCAAACCCTAACCCTAAAACTTACCCTTACCCTAACCCTAGCTCTAACCCTAACTCTAACCCTAACCCATAAACCTACCCCTAAGGCTAACCCTTACCCTTACCCTAAACCTAACAATAACCTTAATCCTAATCCTTATCCTTAACCTAAACCTAACCCTTACCCTTACACTAAGCCTAAGCATAAACCTAATCCTAAACCTAACCCTAAACCTAACCCTTACCTTTACCCTAACCCTAACCCTAACCCTAACCCCAACCCCTACCCTTACCCTAACCATAACCCTAACCTTAATGCTAACCCTAAACCTAACCCTAACCCTTACCATAAACCTAGGACTAACCCTAATCCTTACCCTAACCTAACCCTAAACCTAACCCTTACCCTTTCCCTAATCCTAACCCTAACCCTTAACCAAACCCTTACCATTACCCTAACCCTTACCGTAACCCTAACCCTAACCCTAACCCTAAACCTTATCCTTACCCTAAACCTAACCCTAACCCTTACCCTAACCCTAACCCTAACCCTAACCCTAACCCTAACCCTTACCCTTACCCTAACCCTCAACCTACACCTAAACCTAACCCTAACCCTAACCCTAACCTTACCCTAACCCTAACGCTAACCCTAACCCTAACCTTACCCTAACACTAACCATAACCCTAACCCTAAACTGAACCATAACCCTTTCTTTTACCATAACCCTAACCATAACCCTTACCCTAACCCTAACCCTAACCCTATCCCTAACCCTTACCCTAACACTAACCCTAACCCTCACCCTAACCCTAACCCTAAACCTTCCCCTAACCCTAAACCTACCCCTTACCCTTACCCTAACCCTAACCCTAACCTTAAACCCAACCCTAAACATAACCCTAACACTTACTCTTACCCTAGGGTGGAGTTAAGGGTGAGGGTTAGGGTTAGGGTTAGGGTTACAGTAAGTGTTAGGGTTAGGTTTAGGGTAATGGTAAGGTTTAGGTTTAGGGTTAGGGTAAGAGTAAGGGTTAGGGTAAGGGTTAGGGTAAGGGTTATGGTTAGGTTTAGTGTTAGGGTTAGGGTAAGGTTAAGGGTTAGGGTTAGGGTTAGGTTTAGGTTTAGGGTTAGGGTTAGGGTAAGAGTAAGTGTTAGGGTTATGTTTAGGGTTGGGTTTAAGGTTAGGGTTAGGGTTAGGGTAAGGGTAAGGGGTAGGTTTAGGGTTAGGGGAAGGTTTAGGGTTAGGGTTAGGGTGAGGGTTAGGGTTAGTGTTAGGGTAAGGGTTAGGGATAGGGTTAGGGTTAGGGTTAGGGTAAGGGTTATGGTTAGGGTTATGGTAAAAGAAAGGGTTATGGTTCAGTTTAGGGTTAGGTTATGGTTAGTGTTAGGGTAAGGTTAGGGTTAGGGTTAGCGTTAGGGTTAGGGTAAGGTTAGGGTTAGGGTTAGGTTTAGGTGTAGGTTGAGGGTTAGGGTAAGGGTAAGGGTTAGGGTTAGATTTAGGGTAAGGATAAGGTTAAGGGTTAGGGTTAGGGTGAGGGAAAGGGTTAAGTTTAGGGTTAGGGTTAGGGTAAGCGTTAGGGTTAGGGTAAGTGTTAGGGTTAGGGTTAGTGTTAGGGTTATATTTATGGTTAGGGTTAGGGTAAGGGTAAGGGTTAGGGATAGGTTTAGGGTTGGGTTTAAGATGAGAGTTAGGGTTAGGGTAAGGGTAAGCGTTAGGGTTAGTGTTAGGGTTAGGGTAAGGGTTAGGGTTAGGGTTAGGTTTAGGGTGAGAGTTAGGGTTAGGTTTAGGGTTAGTGTTGGTGTTAGGGTAAGGGTTAGGGTTAATGGTTAGGGTAAGTGTTATGGTTAGGGTTAGGGTAAGTGTAAGATTTAGGGTTAGGTTAAGGGATAGGTTTATAGTTAGGGTTAGGGTAAGTGTAAGGGTTAGGGTTAGGTTTAGGGTTGGGTTTTAGGTAAGGGTTATGGTTAGGGTAAGGGTAAGGGTTAGGGTTAGGTTTAGGGTTTGGGTTAGGTTTAGGTTTACGGTTAGGGTTAGGGTTAGGGTTAGGGTAAGGGTAAGGGTAAGTGTTAGGTTTAGTGTTAGGGTTAGGGTTAGGATGAGGGTAAGAGATAGGATTAGGGTTAAGGTTAGGGGTTAGTGTTAGGTGAAGCGTAAGAGTTATGGTTAGGGTTAGGGGTTAGGGAACGGGTTAGGGTTAGGGCTAGGTTTAGGGTTAGGGTAAGGGTAAGGGTAAGGGTTAGGGTTAGGTTTAGGCTTAGGGTAAGTGTTAGGGTTAGGGTAAGGGTACGGGTCAGATTTAGGATTAGGGTTAGGGTTAGGGTAAGGGTTAGGGTTAGGGTAAGGGTTAGGGTTAGTGTAAGGGTAAGGTTTAGGGTTAGGGTTAGGTTTAGAGTTAAGGTTAGAGTTAAGGTTAGGGCTAGGCTATGGGTTAGGTTTAGGTTAGGGTAAGGGTTAGGTTTAGGATTAGGGTTAGGGTTAGGTTTAGTGCAAGGGTTAGGGTTAGGGTAAGGGTTAGGGTAATGGTTAGGGTTAGCATTATGGTTAGGGTTACGGTTAGGGTAAGGGTAAGGGTTAGGTTTAGCGTTAAGGTTAGGGTTAGGGGTTAGGGTTAGGGTTAGGGTTACGGTTAGGTTTAGGGTTGGGGTTAGGGTAGGGGTAAGGGTTAGGTTTAGGGTTCATGTTAGGATTAGCTTAGGGTTAGGGTTAGGGTAAGGGTAAGGGTTAGGGTTAGAGTTAGGGTTGGGGTAAGGTTTAAGGTTAGGGTTAGAGTTAGGGTTAGGGTTAGGGTTAGGGGAAGGGTTAGGGTTAGGTTTAGGGGTAGTGGTTAGGTTTCGGGTTAGGGTTAGGGTTAGGATTAGGGTTAGGGTTAGGTTTAGGGTTAGGGTTAGGGTAAGGGTAAGGGTTAGGGTTAGGTTTAGGGTTAGGTTTAGGGTTAGGATAAGGGTAAGGGTAAGGGTTTGGGTTAGGGTTAGGGTTATGGAAAGGGTAAGGTTTAGGGTTAGGGTTAGGGTTAGGGTAAGGATTACGGTTAGGATAAGGGTGAGAGTTAGGTTTAGGGTTAGCATTATGGTTAGGGTTAGGGTAAGGGTAGGGGTTGGGGTTAGGGTTAGGGTTAGGGTAAAGATAAGGGTTAGGGTTAGGGTTAGTGTTAGGGTTAGAGGTATGGTTAGGCTAAGGGTAAGCTTTAGGATTAGGGTTAGTGTTAGGCTTTAGGTAAGGGTAAAGGTTAGGGTTAGGTGTACAGTAAGGGTTAGGGTTAGGTTTAGGGTAAGTGTAAGTTTTAGGTTTATGGTTAGGGTAAGCGTTAGGGTTAGGGTAAGGGTTAGGGTTAGGTTTAGGGTAAGGATAAGGTTTAGGGTTAGGGTTAGGGTTAGGGTTAGGGTAAGGGTAAGGGTTAGGGTTAGGGTTAGTGTTAGGGTTAGGGTTAAGGTTATGATTAGGTTTAGGTAAGGGTAAGGGTTAGGGTTAGGGTTAGGTTTAGAGTTAGGGTAAGGGTTAGGGTTAGGGTTAGGGGGTAAGGGTTAGGGTTAGGGTTAGGGTTAGGTTTATGGTTAGGGTTAGAGTAAGGGTAAGGGTTAGGGTTAGGTTTAGGTTTAGGGTTGGGGTTAAAGTTAGGGTTAGGGTTAGGGTAAGGGTAAGGTTAAGGGTTAGGGTTAGGTTTAGGGCAAGGTTTAGGGTTAGGGTTAGGGTTAGGGTTAGGGTTAGGTTTACGTTTAGGGTTGGGATTAGGGTTTGGGTAAGGGTAAGTGTAAGTGTTAAGGTTAGGGTTATGGTTAGGGTTAGGATGAGGGTAAGGGATAGGGTCAAGGTTAAGGTTAGGGGTTAGTGTTAGGGTAAGGGTAAGGGTTAAGGTTAGGGTTAGGGGTTAGGGTTAGGGTTAGGTTTAGGTTTAGGGTTAGGGTAAGGGTAAGGGTTAGGGTTAGGATTAGGGTTAGGGTTACGGTAAGGGTTAGGGTTAGGTTTAGGGTAAGGGTTAGGTTTAGGGTAAGGGTTAGGGTTAGTGTTAGGGTTAGAGTTAAGGGTTAGGTTTAGTGTTAGGGTTAGGATTAGGGTAAGGGTAAGGTTTAGGTTTAGTGTTAGTGTTAGGGTTAGGTAAGGGTAATTGTTAAGGTTAGGGTTAGGTTTAGGTTTAGGGTAAGTGTAAGGGTTAGGGTCAGGGTTAGTGTTAGGCTTAAAGTTAGGGTTAGTGTTAGGGTTAGGGTTAGTGTAAGGGTAAGGTTTAGGGTTAGGGTTAGGGTTAACTTTAGAGTTAGGGTTAGGGTTAGGCTATGGGTTAGGGTTAGCGTTAGGGTAATGGTTAGGGTTAGGTTTAGGGTAAGGGTAAGGGTTAGGGTTAGGGGAAGTGTTAGGGTTAGGTTTAGGGTAAGGATAAGGGTTAGGGTTAGGTTTAGGGTAAGGGTAAGGGGTAGGGTTAGGGTTAGGGTTAGGGTAAGGATAAGGGTTTGGGTTAGAGTTAGGGTTATGGAAAGGGTAAGGTTTAGGGTTAGGGTTAGGGTTAGGGTAAGGATTAGGTTTAGTCTTAGGGTTAGGGTAAGGGTTAGAATTAGGTTAAGGGGTAGCATTAAGGTTAGGGTTAGGGTTAGTGTAAGGGTAGGGGTTGTGGTTAGGGTTAGGGTTAGGGTAAGGGTAAGGGTTAGGGTTAGGGTTAGGGTTAGAGCTAGGGTTAGGGTAAGGGTAAGGTTTAGGGTTAGGGTTAGAGTTAGGGTTAGGGTTAAGGTAAGGGTAAGGGTTAGGGTTAGGGTTATGGTAAGTGTTAGGGTTAGGTTTGGAGTAAGGGTAAGGTTTAGGTTTAGGGTTAGGGTAAGAGGTAGGGTTAGGGTAAGGGTTAGGGTAAGGGTTAGGGTTAGGTTTAGAGTTAGGGTTAGGGTAAGGTTAAGGGTTAGGTTTAGGGTTAGGTTTAGGGTTAGGTTTAGGGTTAGGGTTAGGGTAAGTGTAAGGGTTAGGGTAATGGTAAGGGTTTGGGTAAGTGTTAAGGTTAGCTTTAGGGAAAGGTAAGGGTTAGGTTTAGGGTTAGGTTAGGGTAAGGATTAGGGTTAGTCTTAGGGTTATGGTAAGGGTTAGGTTTAGGGTTAGCAGTAAGGTTAGGGTTATGGTTAGGGTAAGGGTATGGGTTGGGGTTAGGGTTAGGGTTAGGGTTAGGGTAAAGGTAAGGGTTAGGGTTAGTGTTAGGTTTAGGGTTAGGTTTATGCTTAGGCTTAGGGTAAGGTTAAGGGTTATGGTTAGGTTAAGGGTTAGGATTAGGATTAAGGCTATTGTTAGGTTTAGGGTAAGGGTAAGGGTTAGCCTTAGGGTTAGAGTTATGGGTTAGGGTTAGAGTTAGGGTTAGAGCTAGGGTTAAGGTAAGGGTAAGGTTTGGAGTTAGGGTTAGGGTTAGGGTTAAGGTAAGGGTAAGGATTAGGGTTAGGGTTAGGGTTAGGGTTATGGTAAGGGTTAGGGTTAGGTTTAGGGTAAGGGTAAGATTAGAGTTAGGGTTAGGGTAAGAGTTAGCGTTAGGGTAAGGGTTAGGGTTAGGGTTAGGGTTAGATTTAGGGTTAGGGTTAGGGTAAGATTAAGGGTTAGGGTTATGGTTATGTTTAGGGTTAGGGTTACGTTTAGGGTAAGTGTAAGGGTTAGGGTTAGGTTTAGGGTTGGGGTTAAGGTTAGGGTTAGTGTTAGGGTTAGGGTTAAGTTTAAGGTTAGGTTTAGGGTAAGGGTAAGGGTTAGGGTTATGGTTAAGGTTAGGGGTTGGCGTTAGGGTTAGGGTTAGAGCTAGGGTTAGGGTAGGGGTAAGGTTTAGGGTTAGGGTTAGGTTTAGGTTTGGGGTTAAGGTTAGGGTTAGGGTTAGGGTAAGAGTAAGGGTTAGGGTTAGGGTTAGGGTTAGGGGAAGGGTTAGGGTTAGGGTGAGGATTAGGTTTAGGGTTAGGGGTTAGGTTTCAGGTTAGGGTTAGGGTTAGAGTAAGGGTGAGGGTTAGGGTTAGAGTTAGGGTTAGGGTAAGGATTATGGTTAGGGTTATGGTAAGAGAAAGGGTTATGGTTAGGTTTAGGGTTAGGGGTAGGGTTAGTGTTAGGATAAGGGTAGGGTTAGGGTTTGCGTTAGGGTTAGGGTAAGGTTTAGGGTTAGGGTTAGGGTTAGGGTTAGGTTTGGGGTTAGGGTTAGGGTAAGGGTAAGGGTTAGTGTTAGGGTTAGGGTTAGGTTTAGGGTTAGGGTAAGGGTTAGGGTGAGGTTTAGGGTAAGGATAAGATTTAGGGTTAGGGTTAGGGTTAGGGTTAGGTTTAGGGTTAGAGTTAGCGTAAGGGTAAGGGTTAGGGTTAGGGTTAGGGTTAGTTAAAGGTAAGGGTTAGGGTTAGGGTTTGGATTACGTTTAGTCTTAGGGTTAGGGTAAGGGTTAGGGTTAGGTTTAGGGTTAGCATTAAGGTTAGGCTTATGGTTAGGGTAAGGGTAAGGGTTGGGTTTAGGGTTAGGGTTAGGGTAAGGGTAAGGTTTAGGGTTAGGGTTAGTGTTAGGGTTAGGGTTAAGTTTAAGGTCAGGTTTAGGGTAAGGGTAAGGGTTAGGGTTATGGTTAAGGTTAGGGGTTAGCGTTAGGGTTAGGGTTAGAGCTAGGGTTAGGGTAGGGGTAAGGTTTAGGGTTAGGGTTAGGTTTAGGGTTAGGGTTAAGGTAAGTGTAAGTTTTAGGGATAGGGTTAGGGTTAAGTTAAGGGTTAAGTTTAGGTTTATGGTAAGGGTAAGGTTTAGGGTTAGGGTTAGAGTTAGGGTTAAGGTAAGGGTTAGGGTTAGTGTAAGGTTAAGGTTTAGGGTTAGGTTTATGGTTAGTGTTTGGGTTAGGGAAAGGGTAAGGGTTAGGGTTAGGATTAATGTTAGGGTAAGGATTACGGTTAGGGTTAGGGTAAGGGTTAGGGTTAGGGTTAGGTTTAGCATTAAGGTTAGGGTTAGGGTTAGGTTAAGGAAAAGGGTTAGGGTTAGGTTTAGGGTTAGGGTTGGGTTAAGGGTAAGGGTAAGTGTTAGGGTTAGGGTTAGGGTTAGGGTAAGGGTTAGGGTTAGGGTTAGGGTTAGAGTTAGGTTTAGGTTTATTGTTAGGGTAATGGTAAGTGTTAGGGTTAGGGTTAGGGTTAGGTTTAGGGTTACAGTTAGGGTAAGGAAAAAGTTTAGGGTTAGGGTTAGGGTTAGGTTTAGAGTTAGGGTAAGGGTTAGGGTTAGGGTTAGGGATAGGGTAAGGGTTAGGTTTAGCGTTAGGGTTAAGTTTATGGTTAGTGTTGGGTTTAGGGTAAGGGTAAGTGTAAGGGTTAGGGTCAGGGTTAGGGTAAGGGTTAGGGGTAGGGTTAGGTTTAGGGTTGGGGTTAAGTTTAGTGTTAGGATTAGGTTAAGGGTAAGGGTTAAGGTTAGGGTTAGGTTTAGGGTAAGGTTATGGTTAGGGTTAGGATTCGGGTGAGGGTTAGGGTTAGGGTTAGGGTTATGGGTTAGGTTTAGGGTTAGGGATGGGGTAAGGGTTAGGGTTAGGGTTAGGGTTAGGGTTAGGTAAGGATAAGTGTTAGGTTTAGGGTTATGGTTAGGTTTAGGGTTAGGGTGAGCGTTATGGTTAGGGTTTGGGTTAGGGGTTAAGGTTAGGGTTAGTGTTAGGGTAAGGCTAGGGTTAGGGTTAGGGTTAGGCTAAGGGTTAGGGTTAGGGTTAGAGTTAGGTTTAGGGTTATTGTTATGGTAAGGGTAAGTGTTAGGGTTAGGGTTAGGTTTAGGTTTAGGGTCAGATTAAGGGTTAGGGTTACGGTTAACATTAGGGTAAGGGTAAGGGTTAGAGTTAGGGTTAGGGTTAGGGTTAGGGTTATGGGTTAGGGTTAGGGTTAGGTTTAGGGTTATGGTAAGGTTAGGGTTAGGGTTAGGGTTAGGGTTAGGGTTAGCATTTAGGATTAGTGTTAGGGTTAGGGTAAGGGTAAGGTTTAGGGTTAGGGTTAGGGGTTAGGGTTAGGGTTAGGGTTACGGAAAGGTTAGGTTTAGCGGCAAGGTTAGGTTTAGGGTAAAGGTAAGTGTTAGGATTAGGGTTAGGATTAGGGTTAGTGTTAGGGTAAGGGTTAGGGTTAATGGTTAGGGTAAGTGTTATGGTTATGGTAGGGTTAGGGTAAGGGTAAGGGTTAGAGTTAGGGTTAGGGTTAGTGTTAGGTTTAGGGGTTAGGGTTAGGGTTAGGTTTAGGGTTAGGGTAAGGGTTAGGGTTAGGGTTAGGTTTAGATAAGGGTAAGTGTTAGGGTTAGGGTTAGGGTTAGGGTTAGGGGTTAGGGTTAGGGTTAGGTTTAGGGTTAGGGTAAGGGTGAGGGTTAGGGTTAGGTTTCGATAAGGGTAAGTTTTAGGGTTATTGTTAGGGTTAGGGTTAGGTTTAGGGGTAAGGGTTAGGCTTAGGTTTAGTGTTAGGGTAAGGGTAAGGTTTAGTGTTAGGGTTAGTGGTAGGGGTTAGGGTTAGGATGAGGGTAAGGGTTAGAGTTAGGGTTAAGGTTAGGGGTTAGGGTTAGGGTAAGGGTAAGGGTTAGGGTTATGATTAGGGTTTAGGGTTAGTGTTAGGATTAAGGTTAGTTTTAGGTTTAAGGTTAAAGTAAGTGTAAGAATTAGGGTTAGGTTTAGGGTGAGGGATAAGGTAAGTGTTAGGTTATGTTTAGGGTAAGGGTAAGTTTTACGGTTAGGTTTAGGGTTAGGGTTATGGTAAGGGTAAGGGTTAGAGTTATGATTAGGGTTAGGTTTATGGTTAGGGTTATGGTAAGGGTAAGGGTTAGGGTTAGGGTTAGGTTTAGGGTTGGGATTAAGGTTAGGGTTAGGGTCAGGGTAAGGGTAATATTTAGGGTTAGGGTTAGGTTTATGGCAAGGGTTAGGTTTAGGGTTACTGTTAGGGTGAGCTTTAGGGTTAGGGTTAGGGTTAGGTTTAGGTTTATGGTTAGGGTTGGGATTAGGGTTAGGGTAAGGGTAAGTGTTAAGGTTAGGGTTTGGGTTAGGGTTAGGATGAGGGTAAGGGATAGGGTTAGGGTTAAGGTTAGGGGTTGGTGTTAGGGTAGGGGTAAGGGTTGAGGTTAGGGTTAGGGGTTAGGTTTAGGGTTAGGGTTAGGTTTAGGTTTAGGGTTAGGGTAAGGGTAAGGTTTAGAGTTAGGGTTAGGTTTAGGGTTAGGGGTTAGAGTTAGGATTAGGTTTAGGGTTAGGGTTAGGGTTAGGGTTAGGTAAGGGTAAGTGTTAGGGTTAGGGTTAGGGTTAGGCTTAGGGTTTAGGATTAGGGTTAGGGTTAGGGGAAGGATTAGGGTAAGGGTAAGGGTTAGGGTTAGGGTTAGGGTTAGGGTAAAGGTTAGGGTTAGGTTTTGGGTAAGAATAAGGTTTAGGGTTAGGTTTAGGGTTAGGGTTACGGTAATTGTTAGGGTAATGGTAAGGGTTTGAGTAAGGGTTAGGTTTAGGTTTAGGGAAAGGGTAAGGGTTAGGTTTAGGGTTAGGGTTAGCATTAATGTTAGGGTTATGGTTAGGGTAAGGGTAGGGGTTGGGGTTAGGGTTAGGGTTAGGGATAGGGAAAAGGTAAGGGTTAGGGTTAGGGTTAGGTTTAGGGTGAGGTTTATGCTTAGGCTTAGGGTAAGGGTAAGGGTTAGGGTTAGGTTAAGGGTAAGGATTAGGTTTAAGGTTATTGCTAGGTTTAGGGTAAGGGTAAGGGTTAGCCTTAGGGTTAGGGTTATGGGTTAGGGTTAGAGTTAGGGTTAGAGCTAGGGTTAGGGTAAGGGTAAGGTTTAGGGTTAGGGTTAGGGCTAGGGTTAGGTTTAAGGTAAGGGTAAGGATTAGGGTTAGGGTTAGGGTTAGGGTTATGGTAAGGGTTAGGGTTAGGTTTAGGGTAAGGGTAATATTAGAGTTAGGGTTAGGGTAAGAGTTAGCGTTAGGGTAAAGGTGAGGGTTAGGGTTAGGTTTAGGGTTAGGGTTGGGGTAAGATTAAGGGTTAGGGTTATGGTTATGTTTAGGGTTAGGGTTACGGTTAGGGTAAGGGTAAGGGTTAGGTTTAGGTTTAGGGTTGGGGTTAAGGTTATGGTTAGGGTTAGGGTAAGAGTAAGGGTTAGGGTTAGGGTTAGGGTTAGGGGAAGGTTTAGGGTTAGGGTGAGGATTAGGGTTAGGGTTAGTGGTTAGGTTTCGGGTTAGGGTTAGGGTTAGAGTAAGGGTGAGGGTTAGGGTTAGAGTTAATGTTAGGGTAAGGATTATGGTTAGGGTTATGGTAAGAGAAAGGGTTATGGTTAGGTTGAGGGTTAGGGGTAGGGTTAGTGTTAGGATAAGGGTAGGGTTAGGGTTTGAGTTAGGTTTAGGGTAAGGTTTAGGGTTAGGGTTAGGGTTAGGGTTAGGTTTGGGGTTAGGGTTAGGGTAAGGGTAAGGGTTAGGGTTAGGGTTAGGTTTAGGGTTAGGGTAAGGGTTAGGGTGAGGTTTAGGGTAAGGATAAGGTTTATGGTTAGAGTTAGGGTTAGGGTTAGGGTTAGGGTTAGAGTTAGCGTAAGGGTAAGGTTTAGGGTTAGGGTCAGGGTTAGTTAAAGGGTAAGGGTTAGGGTTAGGGTTTGGATTACGGTTAGTCTTAGGGTTAGGGTAAGGGTTATGGTTAGGTTTAGGGTTAGAATTAAGGTTAGGGTTATGGTTAGGTTAAGGGTAAGGGTTGGGGTTAGGGTTAGGGTTAGGGTAAGGGTAAGGTTTAGGGTTAGGGTTAGTGTTAGGGTTAGGGTTAAGTTTAAGGTTAGGTTTAGGGTAAGGGTAAGGGTTAGGGTTATGGTTAGGGTTAGGGGTTAGCGTTAGGGTTAGGGTTAGAGCTAGGGTTAGGATAGGGGTAAGGTTTAGGTTTAGGGTTAGGTTTAGGGTTAGGGTTAAGGTAAGGGTAAGGATTAGGGTTAGGGTTAGGGTTATGGTAAGGGTTAGGGTTAGGTTTAGGGTAAGGGTAAGATTAGAGTTAGGGTTAGGGTAAGAGTTAGCGTTAGGGTAAGCGTTAGGGTTAGGGTTAGGTTTAGGGTTAGGGTTAGGGTAAGATTAAGGGTTAGGGTTATGGTTATGTTTAGGGTTAGGGTTACGGTTAGGGTAAGGGTAAGGGTTAGGGTTAGGTTTAGGGTTGGGGTTAAGGTTAGGGTTAGGGTTAGGGTAAGAGTAAGGGTTAGGGTTGGGGTTAGGGTTAGGGGAAGTGTTAGGGTTAGGGTGAGGATTAGGGTTAGGGTTAGGGGTTAGGTTTCGGGTTAGGGTTAGGGTTAGAGTAAGGGTGAGGGTTAGGGTTAGAGTTAGGGTTAGGGTAAGTATTATGGTTAGGGTTATGGTAAGAGAAAGGGTTATGGTTAGGTTTAGGGTTAGGGGTAGGGTTAGTGTTAGGATAAGTGTAGGGTTAGGGTTTGCGTTAGGGTTAGGGTAAGGTTTAGGGTTTGGGTTAGGGTTATTGTTAGGTTTGGGGTTAGGGTTAGGGTAAGGGTAAGGGTTAGGGTTAGGGTTAGGGTTAGGTTTACGGTTAGGGTAAGGGTTAGGGTTAGGTTTAGGGTAAGGATAAGGTTTAGGGTTAGCGTTAGGGTTAGGGTTAGAGTTAGCATAAGGGTAAGGGTTAGGGTTAGGGTTAGGGTTAGTTAAAGGGTAAGGGTTAGGGTTAGGGTTTGGATTACGGTTAGTCTTAGGGTTAGGGTAAGGGTTAGGGTTAGGTTTAGGGTTAGCATTAAGGTTAGGGTTAGGGTTAGGGTAAGGGTAAGGGTTGGGGTTAGGGTTAGGGTTAGTGTAAGGGTAAGGGTTAGGTTTAGGGTTAGTGTTAGGGTTAGGGTTAAGTTTAAGGTTAGGTTTAGGGTAAGGGTAAGGGTTAGGGTTATGGTTAGGGTTAGGGGTTAGCGTTAGGGTTAGGGTTAGATCTAGGGTTAGGGTAGGGGTAAGGTTTAGGGTTAGGGTTAGATTTAGGGTTAGGGTTAAGGTAAGTGTAAGTTTTAGGGTTAGGGTTAGGGTTAGGGTTAGGGTTAGGGTTAAGGTAAGGGTTAAGTTTAGGTTTATGGTAAGGGTAAGGTTTAGGGTTAGGGTTAGAGTTAGGGTTAAGGTAAGGGTTAGAGTTAGGGTAAGGGTAAGGTTTAGGGTTAGGTTTATGGTTAGTGTTAGGGTTAGGGAAAGGGTAAGGGTTAGGGTTAGGATTAATGTTAGGGTAAGGATTAGGGTTAGGGTTAGGGTAAGGGTTAGGGTTAGGGTTAGGTTTAGCATTAAGGTTAGGGTTAGGGTTAGGGTAAGGAAAAGGGTTAGGGTTAGGTTTAGGGTTAGGGTTGTTTTAAGGGTAAGGGTAAGTGTTAGGGTTAGGGTTAGGGTTAGGTTAAGGGTTAGGGTTAGGGTTAGGGATAGGGTAAGGGTTAGGGTTAGGGTTAGGTTTATGGTTAGGGTTCGGTTTAGGGTAAGGGTAAGTGTTAGGGTTAGGGTTAGGGTTAGGTTTAGGTTTAGGGTTAGGTTTAGGTTTAGGGTTGGGGTTAAGTTTAGTGTTAGGATTAGGGTAAGGGTAAGGGTTAAGGTTAGGTTAGGTTTAGGGTAAGGGTTATGGTTAGGGTTAGGATTAGGGTGAGCGTTAGGGTTAGGGTTAGGGTTATGGGTTAGGTTTAGGGTTAGGGATGGGGTAAGGGTTAGGGTTAGGGTTAGGGTTAGGGTTAGGGTTAGGTAAGGGTAAGTGTTAGGGTTAGGGTTACGGTTAGGGTTAGGGTTAGGGTGAGCGTTAGGGTTAGGGTTTGGGTTAGGGTTTAAGGCTAGGGTTAGTGTTAGGGTAAGGTTATGGTTAGGGTTAGGGTTAGGGTAAGGGTTAGGGTTAGGGTTAGGGTTAGAGTTAGGTTTAGGTTTATTGTTAGGGTAAGGGTAAGGGTTAGGGTTAGGGTTAGGTTTAGGTTTAGGGTCTGGGTAAGGGTTAGGGTTACGGTTAGGATTAGGGTAAGGGTAAGGGTTAGAGTTAGGGTTAGGGTTAGGTTTAGGGTTATGGGTTAGGGTGAGGGTTAGGTTTAGGGTTACGGTAAGGTTAGGGTTAGGGTTAGGGTTAGGGTTAGCATTTAGGATTAGTGTTAGGGTTAGGGTAAGGGTAAGGTTTAGGGTTAGGTTTATGGGTTAGTGTAAGGGTTAGTGTTATGGTAAGGTTAGGTTTAGGGGCAAGGTTAGGGTTAGGGTAAAGGTAAGTGTTAGGTTTAGGGTTAGGGTTAGGGTTAGTGTTAGGGTAAGGGTTAGGGTTAATGGTTAGGGTAAGTGTTATGGTTAGGGTAGGGTTAGGGTAAGGGTAAGGGTTAGAGTTAGGGTTAGCATTAGTGTTAGGGTTAGGGGTTAGGGTTAGGTTTAGGCTTAGGGTAAGGGTTAGTATTAGGGTTAGGTTTAGATAAGGGTAAGTGTTAGGGTTAGGGTTAGAGTTAGGGTAAGGGTTAGGGGTTAGGGTTACGGTTAGGTGTAGGGTTAGGGTAAGGGTTAGGGTTAGGGTTAGGTTTAGATAAGGATATGTATTAGGGTTAGGGTTAGGTTTAGGGTTAGGGGTAAGGGTTAGGCTTAGGTTTAGTTTTAGGGTAAGGGTAAGGTTTAGTGTTAGGGTTAGTGTCAGGGGTTAGGGTTAGGATGAGGGTAAGGGTTAGGGTTAGGGTTAAGGTTAGGGGTTAGGGTTCGGGTAAGGGTAAGGGTTAGGATTATGATTAGGGGTTAGGGTTAGGGTTAGGATTAAGGTTAGTTTTAGGTTTAAGGTTAAATAAGTGTAAGAATTAGGGTTAGGTTTAGGGTAAGGGTAAGTTTTAGGGTTAGGTTTAGGGTTAGGGTTAGGGTAAGGATAAGGGTTAGGGTTAGGGTTAGGGTTAGGTTTATGGTTAGGGTTATGGTAAGGGTAAGGGTTAGGGTTAGGGTTAGGTTTAGGGTTGGGGTTAAGGTTAGGGTTAGGGTTATGGTAAGGGTACGATTTAGGGTTAGGGTTAGGTTTAGGGCAAGGGTTAGGTTTAGGGTTAGGGTAACGGTGAGCATTAGGGTTAGGGTTATTGTTAGGGTTAGGTTTAGGTTTACGGTTAGGGTTGGGATTAGGGTTAGGGTAAGGGTAAGGGTAAGTGTTAAGGTTAGGGCTTGGGTTAGGGTTAGGATGAGGGTAAGGGATAGGGTTAGGGTTAAGGTTAGGGGTTAGTGTTAGAGTAAGGGTAAGGGTTAAGTTTAGGGTTAGGGGTTAGGTTTAGGGTTAGGGTTAGGTTTAGGTTTAGGGTTAGGGTAAGGGTAAGGGTTAGAGTTAGGGTTAGGGTTAGGGTTAGGGGTTAGGGTTATGATTATGTTTAGGGTTAGGGTAAGGGTTAGGGTTAGGGTTAGGGTTAGGTAAGGGTAAGTGTTAGGGTTAGGGTTAGGGTTAGGCTTAGGGTTTAGGATTAGGGTTAGGGTTAGGGGAAGGATTAGGGTAAGGGTAAGGGTTAGGGTTAGGGGTTAGGGTTAGGGTTAGGGTAAGGTTAGGTTTAGTTGCAGGGTTAGGGTTTGGTAAGGGTAAGTGTTAGGGTTTGGATTAGGCTGAGGGTTAGGGTAAGGGTAAGGGGTAGGGTTAGGGTTAGGGTTAGGGTTATGGTTAGGGTAAGGTTTAGGGTTAGGGTTAGGGTTAGGGTTATGGTTAGGGTTATGGTAAAAGAAAGGGTTATGGTTCAGTTTAGGGTTAGGGTTACGGTTAGTGTTAGGGTAAGGTTAGGGTTAGGGTTAGGGTAAGGTTTAGGGTTAGGGTTAGGGTAAGGTTTAGGTATAGGGTTAGGATTAGGGTAAGGGTAAGGGTTAGGGTTAGGGTTAGGGTTAGGGTAAGGGTTAGGGTTAGGTTTAGGGTAAGGATAAGTTTTAGGGTTAGGGTTAGGGTTAGGGTTACGGTAATTGTTAGGGTAATGGTAAGGGTTTGGGTAAGGGTTAGGGTTAGGGTTATGGTTAGGGTAAGGGTTAGGGTTAGGGTTAGGTTTAGGTTTAGGTTTAGTGTTAGGGTTAGGGTGAGGGTTAGGGTTAGGGGTTAGGTTTCGGGTTAGGGTTAGTGTTAGGGTAACGGTTAGGGATAGGGTTAGGGTTAGGGTTAGGGTAAGGGTTATGTTTAGGGTTATGGTAAAAGAATGGGTTATGGTTCAGTTTAGGGTTAGGGTTACGGTTAGTATTAGGGTAAGGTTAGGGTTAGGGTTAGCGTTAGGGTTAGGGTAAGGTTTAGGGTTAGGTTTAGGGTTAGGTTTAGGTGTAGGTTTAGGGTTAGGGTTAGGGTAAGGGTAAGGGTTAGGGTTAGGGTTAGGGTTAGGGTAAGGGTTAGGGTTAGGTTTAGGGTAAGGATAAGGTTTAGGGTTAGGGTTAGGGTTAGGGTTACAGTAAGGGTTAGAGTAATGGTAAGGGTTTGGGTATGGGTTAGGGTTAGGGTTAGGTTTAGGGTTGGGGTTAAGGTTAGGGTTAGGGTTAGGGTAAGGGTAAGATTTAGGGTTAGGGTTAGGTTTAAGGCAAGGGTTAGGTTTAGGGTTAGGGTTAGGGTGAGCTTTAGGGTTAGGGTTAGGGTTAGGGTTAGGTAAAGGTTTAGGGTTAGGGTTGGGATTAGGGTTAGGGTAAGGGTAAGGGTAAGTGTTAAGGTTAGGGCTTGGGTTAGGGTTAGGATGAGGGTAAGGGATAGGGTTAGGGTTAAGGTTAGGGGTTAGTGTTAGAGTAAGGGTAAGGGTTAAGGTTATGGTTAGGGGTTAGGTTTAGGGTTAGGGTTAGGTTTAGGTTTAGGGTTAGGGTAAGGGTAAGGGTTAGAGTTAGGGTTAGGGTTAGGGTTAGGGGTTAGGGTTAGGATTAGGTTTAGGGTTAGGGTAAGGGTTAGGTTTAGGCTTAGGGTTAGGTAAGGGTAAGTGTTAGGGTTAGGGTTAGGGTTAGGCTTAGGGTTTAGGATTAGGGTTAGGGTTAGGGGAAGGATTAGGGTAAGGGTAAGGGTTAGGGTTAGTGGTTAGGGTTAGGGTTAGGGTTAGGGTAAGGTTAGGTTTAGTTGCAGGGTTAGGGTTTGGTAAGGGTATGTGTTAGGGTTAGGATTAGGCTTAGGCTTAGGGTAAGGGTAAGGGGTAGGGTTAGGGTTAGGGTTAGGGTTATGGTTAGGGTAAGGGTTAGGGTTAGGGTTAGGGTTATGGTTAGGGTTATGGTAAAAGAAAGGGTTATGGTTCAGTTTAGGGTTAGGGTTACGGTTAGTGTTAGGGTAAGGTTAGTGTTAGGGTTAGCGTTAGGGTTAGGGTAAGGTTTAGGGTTAGGGTTAGGGTTAGGTTTAGGTGTAGGTTTAGGGTTAGGGTAAGGGTAAGGGTTAGGGTTATGGTTAGGGTTAGGGTAAGGGTTAGGGTTAGGTTTAGGGTAAGGATAAGGTTTAGGGTTAGGGTTAGGGTTAGGGTTACGGTAATTGTTAGGGTAATGGTAAGGGTTTGGGTAAGGGTTAGGGTTAGGGTTATGGTTAGGGTAAGGGTTAGGGTTAGGGTTAGGGGTTAGGTTTCGGGTTAGGGTTAGTGTTAGGGTAACGGTTAGCGATGGGGTTAGGGTTAGGGTAAGGGTAAGGGTTATGGTTAGGGTTATGGTAAAAGAAAGGGTTATGGTTCAGTTTAGGGTTAGGGTTACGGTTAGTGTTAGGGTAAGGTTAGGGTTAGGGTTGCCGTTAGGGTTAGGGTAAGGTTTAGGTTTAGGGTTAGGGTTAGGTTTAGGTGTAGGTTTAGGGTTAGGGTTAGGGTAAGGGTAAGGGTTAGGGTTAGGGTTAGGGTTAGGGTAAGGGTTAGGGTTAGGTTTAGGGTAAGGATAAGGTTTAGGGTTAGTGTTAGGGTTAGGGTTACAGTAAGGGTTAGAGTAATGGTAAGGGTTTGGGTAAGGGTTAGGGTTAGGTTTAGGGAAAGGGTAAGGGTTGGGTTTAGGGTTAGGTTAGGGTAAGGATTAGGGTTAGTCTTAGGATTATGGTAAGGGTTAGGGTTTGGTTTAGGGTTAGCATTAAGGTTAGGGTTATGGTTAGGGTAAGGGTAGGGGTTAGGGTTAGGGTTAGGGTTAGGGTTAGGGTAAAGGTAAGGATTAGGGTTAGGGTTAGGTTTAGGGTTAGGTTTATGCTTAGGCTTAGGGTAAGTGTAAGGGTTAGGGTTAGGTTAAGGGTAAGGATTAGGATTAAGGTTATTGTTAGGTTTAGGGTATGGGTAAGGGTTAGCCTTAGGGTTAGGGTTATGGGTTAGGGTTAGAGTTAGGGTTAGATCTAGGGTTAGGGTAAGGGTAAGGTTTAGGGTTAGGTTTAGGGTTAGGCTTAGGGTTAAGGTAAGTGTAAGGATTAGGGTGAGGGTTAGGATTATGATTATGGTAAGGGTTAGGGTTAGGTTTAGGGTAAGGGAAAGCTTTAGAGTTAGGGTTAGGGTACGAATTAGCGTTAGGGTAAGGGTAAGGGTTAGGTTTAGGGTTAGGTTTAGGGTAAGATTAAGGGTTAGGGTTAGGGTTATGTTTAGGGTTAGGGTTATGGTTAGGGTAAGGGTAAGGGTTAGGGTTAGGTTTAGGGTTGGGGTTAAGGTTAGGGTTAGGGTTAGGGTAAGAGTAAGGGTTAGGGTTAGGGTTAGGGTTAGGGTTAGGGGAAGGGTTAGGGTTATGGTGAGGATTAGGGTTAGGGTTAGGGGTTAGGTTTCGGGTTAGGGTTAGGGTTAAAATAAGGCTGGGGGTTAGGGTTAGAGTTAGGGTTAGGGTAAGGATTATGGTTAGGGTTATTGTAAGAGAAATGGTTATGTTTAGGTTTAGGTTTAGGGGTTGGGTTAGTGTTAGGATAGGGGTAGGGTTAGGGTTTGCGTTAGGGTTAGGGTAAGGTTTAGGGTTAGGGTTAGGGTTAGGGTAAGGGTTAGGGTTAGGGTTAGTGTTAGGTTTAGGGTTAGGGTTAGGGTTAGGGTAAGGGTTAGGGTGAGGTTTAGGGTAAGGATAAGGTTTAGGGTTAGGGTTAGGGTTAGGGTTAGGGGTTAGGGTTAGGATTAGGTTTAGGGTTAGTGTAAGGGTTAGGGTTAGGGTTAGGGTTAGGTAAGGGTAAGTGTTAGGGTTAGGGTTAGGGTTAGGGTTAGGGTTAGGGTAAGGTTAGGTTTAGTTGCAGGGTTAGGGTTTGGTAAGGGTAAGTTTTAGGGTTAGGATTAGGCTTAGGGTAAGGGTAAGGGTAAGGGTTAGGGTTAGGGTTAGGGTTAGGGTTATGGTTATGGTAAGGGTTAGGGTTAGGTTTAGGGTTAGGGTTAGAGTTAGGGTTTGGGTTAGGTTTAGGGTTAGGGTTAGGGTTATGGTTAGGGTAAGTGTAAGTGTTAAGGTTAGGGTTAGGATTAGGGTTAGGGTAAGTGTAAGGGTTAGGGTCTGTGTTAGGTTTAGGCTTAAAGTTAGGGTTAAGGGTATGGGTTAGGGTTAGGTTTAGAGTTATTATTAGGGTTAGGTTTAGGGTTAGGGTTAGGGTTTGAGTTATGGTTAGGGTAAGGGTAAGTGTTAGGGTTAGGGTTAGGGGTTAGGGTTACGGTTAGGGTTAGAGCTAGGGTTAGGGTAAGGGTAAGGTTTAGGGTTAGGTTTAGTGTTAGGGTTAGGGTTAATATAAGGGTAAGGGTTAGGGTTAGGGTTAGGGTTGCGGTAAGGGTTAGGGTTAGGTTTAGGGTAAGGGTAAGATATAGAGTTAGGTTTAGGGTAAGAGTTAGGGTAAGGGTAATGTTTAGGATTAGGGTTAGGTTTAGGTTTAGGTTTAGGGTTAGGGGAAGATTAAGGGTTAGGCTTAGGGTTAGGTTTAGGTTTAGGGTTAGGGTTAGGGTAAGGGTAAGGGTTAGTGTTAGGTTTAGGGTTGGGGTTAAGGTTAGGGTTAGGATTAGGGTAAGGGTAAGGGTTAGGGTTAGGGTTAGGGTTAGGGGAAGGGTTCGAGTTAGGGTTAGGGTAAGGGTTAGGGTTAGGGTTAGGGGTTAGGTTTCGCGTTACGGTTAGGGTTAGGTAAGGGTTAGGGTTAGGGTTAGATTTAGGGTTAGGGTAAGGATTATGGTTAGGTTTATGGTAAGAGAAAGGGTTATGGTTAGGTTTAGGGTTAGGGTTAGGGTTAGTGTTAGGGTAAGGTTAGGGTTAGTGTTTGCGTTAGGGTTATGGTAAGGTTTAGGGTTAGAGTTAGGGTTAGGGTTAGGTTTGGGGTTAGGGTTAGGGTAAGGGTAAGGGTTAGGGTTAGGGTTAGGGTTAGGTTTAGGGTTAGGGTAAGAGTTAGGGTTAGGCTTAGGGTAAGGATAAAGTTTAGGGTTAGGGTTACGGTCACGGTAAGGTTAAAGGTTAGGGTTAGGGTTAGGGTTAGGGAAAGTGTAAGGGTTAGGGTTAGGGTTAGGGTAAAGATTAGGGTTAGTCTTAGGTTTAGGGTAAGGGTTAGGGTTAGGTTTAGGGTTAGCCTTAAGGTTAGGGTTAGTGTAAGGGTAAGCATTGGGGTTAGGGTTAGGGTTAGGGTAAGGGTCAGGGTTAGGGTTAGGGTTAGGTTTAGGGTTAGGTTTATGGTTAGTGTTAGGGTAAGGGTAAGGGTTAGGGTTACGGTTAGTTTTAGGGTTAGGGTTAAGATTATGGTTAGGGTTAGCGTAAGGGTAAGGTTATGGTTAGGGTTAGGGTTAGGTTTAGAGTTAGGGTAAGGGTTAGGGTTAGGTTAAGGGTAAGGTTTAGGGTTAGGGTTCGGTATAGGGCAAGGGTTAGGTTTAGGGTTGGGGTTAAGGTTAGGGTTATGGTTAGGTTAAGGGTAAGGTTTAGGGTTAGGTTTAGGTTTAGGGCAAGGGTTAGGTTTAGGGTTAGGGTTAGGGTTAGGTTTATGTTTAGGGTTGGGATTAGGGTTAGGGTAAGGGTAAGTGTATGTGTTAAGGTTAGGGTTAGGGTTAGGGTTAGGATGAGGGTAAGGGATAGGGTGAGGGTTAAGGTTAGGGGTTAGTGTTAGGGTAAGGGTAAGGGTTAAGGTTAGGGTTAGGGGTTAGGGTTAGGGTTAGGTTTAGGTTTAGGGTTAGGGTAAGGGTAAGGGTAAGGGTTAGGGTTAGGATTAGGGTTAGGGTTATGTTTAGGTTTAGGGTTAGGGTAGGGTTAGGGTTACGGTAAGGGTTAGGGTTAGGTTTAGGGTAAGGGTTAGGTTTAGGGTAAGGGTTAGGGTTAGTGTTAGGGTTAGAGTTAAGGGTTAGGGTTAGGGTTAGGGTTAGGGTAAGGGTAAGGTTTAGGGTTAGGGTTAGTGTTAGGGTTAGGGTAAGTGTAAGGGTTAAGGTTATGGTTAGGATTAGGGTTAGGGTAAGTGTAAGGGTTAGGGTCAGTGTTAGGGTTAGGCTTAAAGTTAGGGTTAGGGTTAGGATGAGGGTAAGGGATAGGGTTAGGTTTAGGGTTAGGTGAAGGGTTAGGGTTAGGGTGAGGATTAGGGTTAGGGTTAGGGGTTAGGTTTCGGGTTAGGGTTAGGGTTAGAGGAAGGGTGAGGGTTAGGTTTAGAGTTAGGGTTAGGGTAAGGATTATGGTTAGGGTTATGTAAGAGAAAGGGCTATGGTTAGGTTTAGGGTTAGGGGTAGGGTTAGTGTTAGGATAAGGGTAGGGTTAGGGTTTGCTTTAGGGTTAGGGTAAGGTTTAGGGTTAGGGTTAGGGTTAGGGTTAGGTTTGGGGTTATGGTTAGGGTAAGGGTAAGGGTTAGGGTTATGGTTAGGGTTAGGTTTAGGGTTAGGGTAAGGGTTAGGGTGAGGTTTAGGGTTAGTTAAAGGGTAAGGGTTAGGGTTAGGGTTTGGATTAGGGTTAGTCTTAGGGTTCGGGTAAGGGTTAGGGTTAGGTTTAGGGTTAGCATTAAGGTTAGTGTTAGGGTTAGGGTAAGGGTAAGGGTAAGGGTTGGGGTTAGGGTTAGGGTTAGGCTAAGTGTAAGGTTTAGGGTTAGGGTTAGTGTTAGGGTTAGGGTTAAGTTTAAGATCAGGTTTAGGGTAAGGGTAAGGGTTAGGGTTATGTTTAGGGTTAGGGGTTAGCGATAGGGTTAGGGTTAGAGCTAGGGTTAGGGTAGGGGTAAGGTTTAGGTTTAGGGTTAGGTTTAGGGTTAGGGTTAAGGTAAGGGTAAGGATTAGTGTTAGGGTTAGGGTTAGGGTTATGGTAAGGGTTAGGGTTAGGTTTAGGGTAAGGGTAAGATTAGAGTTAGGGTTAGGTAAGAGTTAGCGTTAGGGTAAGGGTTAGGGTTAGGTTTAGGGTTAGGTTTAGGGTTAGGGTTAGGGTAAGATTAAGGGTTAGGATTATGGTTATGTTTAGGTTTAGGGTTACAGTTAGGGTAAGGGTAAGGGTTAGGGTTTGATTTAGGGTTGGGGTTAAGGTTAGGGTTAGGGTTAGGGTAAGAGTAAGGTTTAGGGTTAGGGTTAGGGGAATGGTTAGGGTTAGGGTGAGGGTTAGGGTTAGGGGTTAGGTTTCGGGTTAGGGTTAGGGTTAGAGTAAGGGTGAGGGTTAGAGTTAGAGTTAGGGTTAGGGTAAGGATTATGGTTAGGGTTATGGTAAGAGAAAGGGTTATGTTTAGGTTTAGGGTTAGGGGTAGGGTTAGTGTTAGGATAAGGGTAGGGTTAGGGTTTGCGTTAGGGTTAGGGTAAGGTTTAGGGTTGGGGTTAGGTTTAGGGTTAGGGTTAGGGTAAGGGTTAGAGTGAGGTTTAGGGTAAGAATAAGGTTTAGGGTTAGGGTTAGGGTTAGGGTTAGAGTTAGCGTAAGGGTAAGGGTTAGGGTTAGGGTTAGGGTTAGTTAAAGGGTAAGGGTTAGGGTTAGTGTTTGGATTAGGGTTAGTCTTAGGGTTAGGGTAAGGGTTAGGGTTAGGTTTAGGGTTAGCATAAAGGTTAGGGTTAGGGTTAGGGTAAGGGTAAGGGTAATGGTTGGGGTTAGGGTTAGGGTTAGGGTAAGGGTAAGGTTTAGGGTTAGGGTTAGTGTTAGGGTTAGGGTTAAGTTTAAGGTTAGGTTTAGGGTAAGGGTAAGGGTTAGGGTTATGGTTAGGGTTAGGGGTTAGCGTTAGGGTTAGGGTTAGAGCTAGGGTTAGGGTAGGGGTATGGTTTAGGGTTAGGGTTAAGTTTAAGGTTAGGTTTAGGGTAAGGGTAAGGGTTAGGGTTATGGTTAGGGTTAGGGGTTAGCGTTAGGGTTAGGGTTAGAGCTAGGGTTAGGGTAGGGGTATGGTTTAGGGTTAGGGTTAGGGTTAGTGTTAGGGTTAAGGTAAGTGTAAGTTTTAGGGTTAGGGTTAGGGTTAGGGTTAGGGTTAAGGTAAGGGTTAAGTTTAGGTTTATGGTAAGGGTAAGGTTTAGGGTTAGGGTTAGAGTTAGGGGTAAGGTAAGGGTTAGGGTTAGGGTAAGGATAAGGTTTAGGGTTAGGTTTATGGTTAGTGTTAGGGTTAGGGAAAGGGTAAGGGTTAGGGTTAGGATTAATGTTAGTGTAAGGATCAGGGTTAGGGTTAGGGTAAGGGTTAGGGTTAGGGTTAGGTTTAGCATTAAGGTTAGGGTTATGGTTAGGGTAAGGAAAAGGGTTAGGGTTAGGTTTAGGGTTAGGGTTGGGTTAAGGGTAAGGGTAAGTGTTAGGGTTAGGGTTAGGGTTAGGGTAAGGGTTAGGGTTAGGGTTAGGGTTAGAGTTAGGTTTAGGGTTATTGCTAGGGTAAGGGTAAGTGTTAGGTTTAGGATTAGGGTTCGGTTTAGGGTTACAGTTAGGGTAACGAAAAAGTTTAGGGTTAGGGTTAGGGTTAGGTTTAGAGTTAGGGTAAGGGTTAGGGTTAGGGTTAGGGATAGGGTAAGGGTTAGGGTTAGGGTTAGGGTTAGGTTTATGGTTAGGGTTGGGTTTAGGGTAAGGGTAAGTGTTAGGGTTAGGGTTAGGGTAAGGGTTAGGGTTAGGGTTAGGTTTAGGGTTGGGGTTAAGTTTAGTGTTAGGATTAGGGTAATGGTAAGGGTTAAGGTTAGGGTTAGGTTTAGGGTAAGGTTTATGGTTAGGGTTAGGGTTAGGGTGAGCGTTAGGGTTAGGGTTAGGGTTAGGGGTTAGGTTTAGGGTTAGGGATGGGGTAAGGGTTAAGGTTAGGGTAAGGTTAGTGTTAGGGTTAGGGTTAGGGTAAGGGTTAGGGTTAGGGTTAGGGTTAGATTTAGGTTTAGGGTTATTGTTAGGGTAAGGGTAAGGGTTAGGGTTAGGGTTAGGTTTAGGTTTAGGGTCAGGGTAAGGGTTAGGGTTACGGTTAGGATTAGGGTAAGGGTAAGGGTTAGAGTTAGGGTTAGGGTTAGGTTTATGGGTTAGGGTTAGGGATAGGTTTAGGGTTACGGTAAGGTTAGGGTTAGGGTTAGGGTTAGGGTTAGCATTTAGGATAAGTGTTAGGGGTACGGTAAGGGTAAGGTTTAGGGTTAGGGTTATGGGTTAGTGTTAGGGTTAGTGTTAGGGTAAGATTAGTTTTAGGAGCAAGGTTAGGGTTAGGGTAAAGGTAAGTGTTAGGTTTAGGTTTAGGGTTAGGTTTAGTGTTAGGGTAAGGGTTAGGGTTAATGGTTAGTGTAAGTGTTATGGTTAGGGTAGGGTTAGGGTAAGGGTAAGGGTTAGAGTTAGGGTTAGCGTTAGTGTTAGGGTTAGGGGTTAGGGTTAGGGTTAGGGTTAGGTTTAGGCTAAGGTAAGGTTAGTATTAGGGTTAGGTTTAGATAAGGGTAAGTGTTAGCGTTAGGGTTAGGGTTAGGGTTACGGGTTAGGGTTAGGTTTAGGTTTAGGGTTAGGGTAAGGGTTAGGGTTAGGGTTAGGTTTAGATAAGGATAAGTATTACGGTTAGGGTTAGGTTTAGGTTTAGGGTTAGGGGTAAGGGTTAGGCTTAGTTTTAGTGTTAGGGTAAGGGTAAGGTTTAGTGTTAGGGTTAGTGTTAGGGGTTAGGGTTAGGATGAGGGTAAGGGTTAGGGTTAGGGTTAAGGTTAGGGGTTAGGGTTAGGGTAAGGGTAAGGGTTAGGATTATGATTAGGGGTTAGGGTTAGGGTTAGGATTAAGGTTAGTTTTAGGTTTAAGGTTAAAATAAGTGTAAGAATTAGGGTTAGGTTTAGGGTGAGGGTTAGGGATAAGGTAAGTGTTAGGTTAGGTTTAGGGTAAGGGTAAGTTTTTGGTTAGGTTTAGGGTTAGGGTTAGGGTAAGGATAAGGGTTAGGGTTAGAGTTAGGGTTAGGTTTATGGTTAGGGTTATGGTAAGGGTAAGGGTTAGGGTTAGGGTTAGGTTTAGGGTTGGGGTTAAAGTTAGGGTTAGGGTAAGGGTAAGATTTAGGGTTAGGGTTAGGTTTAGGGCAAGGGTTAGGTTTAGGGTTAGGGTTAGGGTGAGCTTTAGAGTTAGGGTTAGGGTTAGGGTTAGGTTTAGGTTTACTGTTAGGGTTGGGATTAGGGTTAGGGTAAGGGTAAGGGTAAGTGTTAAGGTTAGGGCTTGGGTTAGGGTTTAGGATGAGGGTAAGGGATAGGGTAAGGGTAAGGGTTAGGGTTACGATTAGGGTTAGGGTTATGTTTAGGTTTAGGGTTAGGGTTAGGGTTAGGGTTACGGTAAGGGTTAGGGTTAGGTTTAGGGTAAGGGGTAGGTTTAGGGTAAGGGTTAGGGTTAGTGTTAGGGTTAGAGTTAATGGTTAGGGTTAGGGTTAGGGTTAGGGTAAGGGTAAGGTTTAGGGTTAGTGTTAGGGTTAGGGTAAGGGTAAGGGTAAGGGTTAAGGTTAGGGTTAGTGTTAGGGTTAGGGTAAGCGTAAGGGTTGGGGTCAAGGTTAGGGTTAGGCTTAAAGTTAGGGTTAGGGTTAGGATGAGGGTAAGGGATAGGGTGAGGTTTAAGGTTACGGGTTAGTGTTAGGGTAAGGGTTAAGGTTAGGGTTAGGGGTTAGGGTTAGGGTTAGGGTTATGGTTAGGTTTAGGTTTAGGGTTAGGGTAAGGGTAAGGGTTAGGGTTAGGATTAGGGTTAGGTTATGTTTAGGTTTAGGGTTAGGGTTAGGGTTAGGGTTACGGTAAGGGTTAGGGTTAGGTTTAGGGTAAGGGTTAGGTTTAGGGTAAGGGTTAGGGTTAGTGTTAGGGTTAGAGTTAAGGGTTAGGGTTAGGGTTAGGGTTAGGGTAAGGGTAAGGTTTAGGGTTAGTGTTAGTGTTAGGGTTAGGGTGAGGGTAAGGGTTAAGGTTAGGGTTAGTGTTAGGGTTAGGGTAAGTGTAAGGGTTAGGGTCAGGGTTAGGGTTAGGCTTAAAGTTAGGGTTAGTGTTAGGGTTAGGGTTAGTGTAAGGGTAAGGGTTAGGGTTAGGGTTAGGGTTAACGTTAGAGTTAGGGTTAGGGTTAGGCTATGGGTTAGGGTTAGCGTTAGGGTAAGGGTTAGGGTTAGGTTTAGGGTAAGGGTAAGGGTTAGGGTTAGGGGTAGTGTTAGGGTTAGGGTTAGGGTTAGGGTTAGGGTTAGGGTTAGGGTTAGGGTAAGGATAAGGTTTAGGGTTAGGGTTAGGGTTAGGGTAAGGATAAGGGTTTGGGTTAGAGTTAGGGTTATGGAAAGGGTAAGGTTACGGTTAGGGTTAGGGTAAGGATTAGGTTTAGTCTTAGGGTTAGGGTAAGGGTTAGAATTAGGTTTAGGGGTAGCATTAAGGTTAGGGTTAGGGTTAGTGTAAGGGTAGGGGTTGTGCTTAGGGTTAGGGTTAGGGTTACGGTAAGTGTTAGGGTTAGGTTTGGGGTAAGGGTAAGGTTTAGGTTTAGGGTTAGGGTAAGAGTTAGGGTTAGGGTAAGGGTTAGGGTAAGGGTTAATGTTAGGTTTAGAGTTAGGGTTAGGGTAAGGTTAAGGGTTAGGGTTAGGGTTAGGTTTAGGGTTAGGGTTAGTGTTAGGGTAAGAGTAAGGGTTAGGGTTATGTTTAGGGTTGGGTTTAAGGTTAGGGTTAGGGTTAGGGTAAGGGTAAGGGTAGGGTTAGGGTTAGGGGAAGGTTAAGGTTTACAGTTAGGGTGAGGTTTAGGGTTAGGGTTAGGGGTTAGGTTTCTGGTTATGGTTAGTGTTAGGGTAAGGGTTAGAGATAGGGTTAGGGTTAGGGTTAGGGTAAGGGTTATGGTTAGGGTTATGGTAAAAGAAAGGGTTATGGTTCAGTTTAGGGTTCGGGTTACTGTTAGTGTTAGGGTAAGGTTAGGGTTAGGGTTAGCGTTAGGGTTAGGGTAAGGTTTAGGGTTAGGTTTAGGTGTAGGGTTAGGGTTAGGGTAAGGGTAAGGGTTAGAGTTAGGGTTAGGGTTAGGGTAAGGGTTAGGGTAATGGTAAGTGTTTGGGTAAGGGTTAGGGTTACGTTTAGGGAAAGGGTAAGGGTTAGGTTTAGGGTTAGGTTAGGGTAAGGATTAGGGTTAGTGTTAGGATTATGGTAAGGGTTAGGGTTAGGTTTAGGGTTAGCAGTAAGGTTAGGGTTATGGTTAGGGTAAGGGTAGGGGTTGGGGTTAGGGTTAGGGTTAGGGTTAGGGTAAAGGTAAGGGTTAGGGTTAGGGTTAGGTTTAGGGTTAGGTTTATGCTTAGGCTTAGGGTAAGGGTAAGGGTTAGGGTTAGGTTAAGGGTAAGGATTAGGATTAAGGCTATTGTTAGGTTTAGGGTAAGGGTAAGGGTTAGCCTTAGGGTTAGGGTTATGGGTTAGGGTTAGAGTTAGGTTTAAGGTAAGGGTAAGGATTAGGGTTAGGGTTAGGGTTAGGGTTAGGGTTATGGAAAGGGTTAGGGTTAGGTTTAGGGTAAAGTTAAGATTAGAGTTAGGGTTAGGGTAAGAGTTAGCGTTAGGGTAAGGGTTAGGTTTAGGGTTAGGGTTAGGTTTAGGGTTAGGGTTAGGGTAAGATTAAGGGTTAGGGTTATGGTTATGTTTAGGGTTAGGGTTACGGTTAGGGTAAGGGTAAGGGTAAGGGTTAGGTTTAGGGTTGGGGTTAAGGTTAGGGTTAGGGTTAGGGTAAGAGTAAGGGTTAGGGTTAGGGTTAGGGTTAGGGTTATGGTTAGGGTAAGTGTAAGTGTTAGGGTTAGGGTTATGATTAGGGTTTGGTTAAGGGTATGTGTTAGGGTTAGGGTTAGAGTTAGTATTAGGGTTAGGTTTAGGCTTAGGGTTAGGGTTTGAGTTATGGTTAGGGTAAGGGTAAGTGTTAGTGTTAGGGTTAGGGGTTAGGGTTACAGTTAGGTTTAGAGCTAGGGTTAGGGTAAGGGTAAGGTTTAGGGTTAGGGTTAGTGTTAGGGTTAGGGTTAAGGTAAGGGTAAGCGTTAGGGTTAGGGTTCGGGTTGTGGTAAGGGTTAGGGTTAGGTTTATGGTAAGGGTAAGATTTAGAGTTAGGTTTAGGGTAAGAGTTAGGGTAAGGGTAATGTTTAGGATTAGGGTTAGGGTTAGGTTTAGGTTTAGGGTTAGTGGAAGATTAAGGGTTAGGCTTAGGGTTAGGTTTAGGGTTAGGGTTAGTGTTAGGGAAAGGGTAAGGCTTAGTGTTAGGTTTAGGGTTGGGGTTAAGTTTAGGGTTAGGATTAGGGTGAGGGTAAGTGTTAGGGATAGGGTTAGGGTTAGGGGAAGGGTTCGGGTTAGGGTTACGGTGATGGTTAGGGTTAGGGTTAGGGGTTAGGTTTCGGGTTACGGTTAGGGTTAGGGTAAGGGTTAGGGTTAGGGTTAGAGTTAGGGTTAGGGTAAGGATTATGGTTAGGGTTATGGTAAGAGAAAGGGTTATGGTTAGGTTTAGGGTTGGGGTTAGGGTTAGTGTTAGGGTAAGGTTAGGGTTAGGGTTTGCGTTAGGGTTAGGGTAAGGTTTAGGGTTAGAGTTAGGGTTAGGGTTAAGTTTGGGCTTAGGGTTAGGGTAAGAGTAAGGGTTAGGGTTAGGGTTAGGGTTAGGTTTAGGGTTAGGGTAAGGGTTAGGGTTAGGGTTAGGTTTAGATAAGGATAAGTATTAGGGTTAGGGTTAGGTTTAGGTTTAGGGTTAGGGGTAAGGGTTAGGCTTAGCTTTAGTGTTAGGGTAAGGGTAAGGTTTAGTGTTAGGGTTAGTGTTAGGGGTTAGGGTTAGGATGAGGGTAAGGGTTAGGGTTAGGGTTAAGGTTAGGGGTTAGGGTTAGGGTAAGGGTAAGGGTTAGGATTATGATTAGGGGTTAGGGTTAGGGTTAGGATTAAGGTTAGTTTTAGGTTTAAGGTTAAAATAAGTGTAAGAATTAGGGTTAGGGTTAGGGTGAGGGTTAGGGATAAGGTAAGTGTTAGGTTAGGTTTAGGGTAAGGGTAAGTTTTTGGTTAGGTTTAGGGTTAGGGTTAGGGTAAGGATAAGGGTTAGGGTTAGAGTTAGGGTTAGGTTTATGGTTAGGGTTATGGTAAGGGTAAGGGTTAGGGTTAGGGTTAGGTTTATGGTTGGGGTTAAGGTTAGGGTTAGGGTTAGGGTAAGGGTAAGATTTAGGGTTAGGGTTAGGTTTAGGGCAAGGGTTAGGTTTAGGGTTAGGGTTAGGGTGAGCTTTAGGGTTAGGGTTAGGGTTAGGGTTAGGTTTAGGTTTACTGTTAGGGTTGGAATTAGGGTTAGGGTAAGGGTAAGGGTAAGTGTTAAGGTTAGGGCTTGGGTTAGGGTTTAGGATGAGGGTAAGGGATAGGGTAAGGGTAAGGGTTAGGGTTACGATTAGGGTTAGGGTTATGTTTAGGTTTAGGGTTAGGGTTAGGGTTAGGGTTACGGTAAGGGTTAGGGTTAGGTTTAGGGTAAGGGGTAGGTTTAGGGTAAGGGTTAGGGTTAGTGTTAGGGTTAGAGTTAATGGTTAGGGTTAGGGTTAGGGTTAGGGTTAGGGTAAGGGTAAGGTTTAGGGTTAGTGTTAGGGTTAGGGTAAGGGTAAGGGTTAAGGTTAGGGTTAGTGTTAGGGTTAGGGTAAGTGTAAGGGTTGGGGTCAGGGTTAGGGTTAGGCTTAAAGTTAGGGTTAGGGTTAGGATGAGGGTAAGGGATAGGGTGAGGTTTAAGGTTACGGGTTAGTGTTAGGGTAAGGGTTAAGGTTAGGGTTAGGGGTTAGGGTTAGGGTTAGGGTTATGGTTAGGTTTAGGTTTAGGGTTAGGGTAAGGGTAAGGGTTAGGGTTAGGATTAGGGTTAGGTTATGTTTAGGTTTAGGGTTAGGGTTAGGGTTAGGGTTACGGTAAGGGTTAGGGTTAGGTTTAGGGTAAGGGTTAGGTTTAGGGTAAGGGTTAGGGTTAGTGTTAGGGTTAGAGTTAAGGGTTAGGGTTAGGGTTAGGGTTAGGGTAAGGGTAAGGTTTAGGGTTAGTGTTAGTGTTAGGGTTAGGGTAAGGGTAAGGGTTAAGGTTAGGGTTAGTGTTAGGGTTAGGGTAAGTGTAAGGGTTAGGGTCAGGGTTAGGGTTAGGCTTAAAGTTAGGGTTAGTGTTAGGGTTAGGGTTAGTGTAAGGGTAAGGGTTAGGGTTAGGGTTAGGGTTAACGTTAGAGTTAGGGTTAGGGTTAGGCTATGGGTTAGGGTTAGCGTTAGGGTAAGGGTTAGGGTTAGGTTTAGGGTAAGGGTAAGGGTTAGGGTTAGCGGTAGTGTTAGGGTTAGGTTTAGGGTAAGGATAAGGATTAGGGTTAGGTTTAGGGTAAGGATAAGGTTTAGGGTTAGGGTTAGGGTTAGGGTAAGGATAAGGGTTTGGGTTAGAGTTAGGGTTATGGAAAGGGTAAGGTTACGGTTAGGGTTAGGGTAAGGATTAGGTTAAGTCCTAGGGTTAGGGTAAGGGTTAGAATTAGGTTTAGGGGTAGCATTAAGGTTAGGGTTAGGGTTAGTGTAAGGGTAGGGGTTGTGCTTAGGGTTAGGGTTAGGGTTACGGTAAGTGTTAGGGTTAGGTTTGGGGTAAGGGTAAGGTTTAGGTTTAGGGAAAGGGTAAGGGTTAGGTTTAGGGTTAGGTTAGGGTAAGGATTAGGGTTAGACTTAGGATTATGGTAAGGGTTAGAGTTAGGTCTAGGGTTAGCAGTAAGGTTAGGGTTATCGTTAGGGTAAGGGTAGGGGTTGGGGTTAGGGTTAGGGTTAGGGTTAGGGTAAAGGTAAGGGTTAGGTTTAGGGTTAGGTTTAGGGTTAGGTTTATGCTTAGGCTTAGGGTAAGGGTAAGGGTTAGGTTTAAGGCTATTGTTAGGTTTAGGGTAAGGGTAAGGATTAGCCTTAGGGTTAGGGTTATGGGTTAGGGTTAGAGTTAGCGTTAAGGTAAGGGTAAGGATTAGGGTTAGGGTTAGGGTTAGGGTTATGGTAAGGGTTAGGGTTAGGTTTAGGGTAAGGGTAAGATTAGAGTTAGGTTTAGGGTAAGAGTTAGCGTTAGGGTAAGGGTTAGGGTTAGGGTTAGGGTTAGGGTTAGGGTAAGATTAAGGGTTAGGGTTATGCTTATGTTTAGGGTTAGGTTACGGTTAGGGTAAGGGTAAGGTTTAGGGTTAGGTTTAGGGTTGGGGTTAAGGTTAGGGTTAGGGTTAGGGTAAGAGTAAGGGTTAGGGTTAGGGTTAGGGTTATGGTTAGGGTAAGTGTAAGTGTTAGGGTTAGGGTTATGATTAGGGTTTGGTTAAGGGTATGTGTTAGGGTTAGGGTTAGAGTTAGTATTAGGGTTAGGTTTAGGTTTAGGGTTAGGGTTTGAGTTATGGTTAGGGTAAGGGTAAGTGTTAGGGTTAGGGTTAGGGGTTAGGGTTACGGTTAGGGTTAGAGCTAGGGTTAGGGTAAGGGTAAGGTTTAGGGTTAGGGTAAGTGTTAGGGTTAGGGTTAAGATAAGGGTAAGTGTTAGGGTTAGGGTTCGGGTTGCGGTAAGGGTTAGGGTTAGGTTTAGGGTAAGGGTAAGATTTAGAGTTAGGTTTAGGGTAAGAGTTAGGGTAAGGGTAATGTTTAGGATTAGGGTTAGGGTTAGGTTTAGGTTTAGGGTTAGGGGAAGATTAAGGGTTAGGCTTAGGTTTAGGTTTAGGTTTAGGGTTAGGGTTAGGGTTAGGGAAAGGGTAAGGGTTAGTGTTAGGTCTAGGGTTGGGATTAAGTTTAGGGTAAGGATTATGGTTAGGGTTATGGTAAGAGAAAAGGTTATGGTTAGGTTTAGGGTTAGGGTTAGGGTTAGTGTTAGGGTAAGGTTAGGGTTAGGGTTTGCTTTAGGGTTAGGGTAAGGTTTAGGATTAGAGTTAGGGTTAGGGTTAAGTTTGGGGTTAGGGTTAGGGTAAGAGTAAGGGTTAGGGTTAGGGTTAGGGTTAGGTTTAGGGTTAGGGTAAGGGTTAGGGTTAGGCTTAGGGTAAGGATAAGGTTTAGGGTTAGGGTTAGGGTTACGGTAAGGTTAAAGGTTAGGGTTAGGGTTAGGGTTAGGGAAAGTGTAAGGGTTAGGGTTAGGGTAAGGATTAGTGTTAGTCTTAGGTTTAGGGTAAGGGTTAGGGTTAGGTTTAGGGTTAGCCTTAAGGTTAGGGTTAGGGTTAGTGTAAGGGTAAGCGTTGGGTTTAGGGTTAGGGTTAGGGTAAGGGTCAGGGTTAGGGTTAGGGTTAGGGTTAGGTTTATGGTTAGGGTTAGGGTAAGGGTAAGGGTTAGGGTTACGGTTAGTGTTAGGGTTAGGGTTAGGATTATGGTTAGGGTTAGGGTAAGGGTAAGGGTTATGGTTAGGGTTAGGGTTAGGTTTAGAGTTAGGGTAAGGGTTAGGGTTAGGGTTAGGGATAGGTTAAGGGTTACGGTTAGGGTTAGGTTTATGGTTAGGGTTAGCGTAAGGGTAAGGGTTAGGGTTAGGGTTAGGTTTAGGGTTGGGGTTACGGTTAGGGATAGGGTTAGGGTAAGGGTAAGGTTTAGGGTTAGGGTTAGGTTTAGGGCAAGGTTTAGGGTTAGGGTTAGGGTTAGGGTTAGGTTTACGTTTAGGGTTGGGATTAGGGTTAGGGTAAGGGTAAGTTTAAGTGTTAAGGTTAGGGTTAGTGTTAGGGTTACGTTTAGTGTAAGGGTAAGGGTTAGGGTTAGTGTTAGGGTTAGGATAAGGATTAGGTTTAGTCTTAGGGTTAGGGTAAGGGTTAGAATTAGGTTTAGAGGTAGCATTAAGGTTAGGGTTAGGGTTAGTGTAAGGGTAGGGGTTGTGGTTAGGGTTAGGGTTAGGGTTAGGGTTACGGTAAGTGTTAGGGTTAGGTTTGGGTAAGGGTAAGGTTTAGGTTTAGGGTTAGGGTAAGAGTTAGGGTGAGGGTAAGGGTTAGGGTAAGGGTTAGGGTTAGGTTTAGTTAGGGTTAGTGTAAGGTTAAGGGTTAGGGTTAGGGTTAGGTTTAGGGTTAGGGTTAGGGTTAGGGTAAGAGTAAGGGTTAGGGTTATGTTTAGGGTTGGGTTTAAGGTTAGGATTAGGGTTAGGGTAAGGGTAAGGGGTAGGGTTAGGGTTAGGGGAAGGTTTAGGGTTAGGGTTAGGGTGAGGGTTAGGGTTAGGGTTAGGGGTTAGATTTCGGGTTAGGGTTAGTGTTAGGGTAAGGGTTAGGGATAGGGTTAGGGTTAGGGTTAGGGTAAGGGTTATGGTTAGGGTTATGGTAAAAGAAAAGGTTATGGTTCAGTTTAGGGTTAGGGTTACGGTTAATGTTAGGGTAAGGTTAGGGTTAGGGTTAGCGTTAGGGTTAGGGTAAGGTTTAGGGTTAGGGTTAGGGTTAGGTTTAGGTGTAGGGTTAGGGTTAGGGTAAGGATAAGGGTTACAGTTAGGGTTAGGGTTAGGGTAATGGTTAGAGTTAGGTTTAGGGTAAGGATAAGTTTTATGGTTAGGGTTAGGGTTAGGGTTATGGTAAGGGTTAGGGTAATGGTAAGGGTTTGGGTAAGGGTTAGGGTTAGGTTTAGGGAAAGGGTAAGGGTTAGGTTTAGGGTTAGGTTAGGGTGAGGATTAGGGTTGTCTTAGGATTATGATAACGGTTAGGGTTAGGTTTAGGGTTAGCAGTAAGGTTAGGGTTATGGTTAGGGTAAGGGTAGGGGTTGGGGTTAGGGTTAGGGTTAGGGTTAGGGTAAAGGTAAGGGTTAGGATTAGGGTTAGGTTTAGGGTTAGGTTTATGCTTAGGCTTAGGGGAAGTGTAAGGGTTAGGGTTAGGTTAAGGGTAAGGATTAGGATTAAGGCTATTGTTAGGTTTAGGGTAAGGGTAAGGGTTAGCCTTAGAGTTAGGGTTATGGGGTAGGGTTAGAGTTAGGGTTAGAGCTAGGGTTAGGGTAAGGATAAGGTTTAGGGTTAGGGTTAGGGTTAGGGTTAAGGTAAGGGTAAGGATTAGGGTTAGGGTTAGGGTTAGGGTTAGGGTTATGGTAAGGGTTAGGGATAGGTTTAGGTTAAGTGTAAGATTAGAGTTAGGGTTAGGGTAAGAGTTAGCGTTAGGGTAAGGGTTAGGGTTAGGGTTAGGTTTAGGTTTAGGTTTAGGGTAAGATTAAGGGTTAGGGTTATGGTTATGTTTAGAGTTAGGGTTACGGTTAGGGTAAGGGTAAGGGTTAGGGTTAGGTTTAGGGTTGGGGTTAAGGTTAGGGTTAGGGTTAGGGTAAGAGTAAGGGTTAGGATTAGGGTTAGGGTTAGGGGAAGGGTTAGGGTTAGGGTGAGGATTAGGGTTAGGGTTAGAAGTTAGGTTTCGGGTTAGGGTTAGTGTTAGAGTAAGGGTGAGGGTTAGGGTTAAAGTTAGGGTTAGGGTAAGGGTTATGGTTAGGGTTAGGGTTAGGGTTAGGGTTATGGTAAGGGTACGATTTAGGGTTAGGGTTAGGTTTAGGGCAAGGGTTAGGTTTAGGGTTAGGGTAACGGTGAGCATTAGGGTTAGGGTTATTGTTAGGGTTAGGTTTAGGTTTACGGTTAGGGTTGGGATTAGGGTTAGGGTAAGGGTAAGGGTAAGTGTTAAGGTTAGGGCTTGGGTTAGGGTTAGGATGAGGGTAAGGGATAGGGTTAGGGTTAAGGTTAGGGGTTAGTGTTAGAGTAAGGGTAAGGGTTAAGGTTAGGGTTAGGGGTTAGGTTTAGGGTTAGGGTTAGGTTTAGGTTTAGGGTTAGGGTAAGGGTAAGGGTTAGAGTTAGGGTTAGGGTTAGGGTTAGGGGTTAGGGTTATGATTATGTTTAGGGTTAGGGTAAGGGTTAGGGTTAGGGTTAGGGTTAGGTAAGGGTAAGTGTTAGGGTTAGGGTTAGGGTTAGGCTTAGGGTTTAGGATTAGGGTTAGGGTTAGGGGAAGGATTAGGGTAAGGGTAAGGGTTAGGGTTAGGGGTTAGGGTTAGGGTTAGGGTTAGGGTAAGGTTAGGTTTAGTTGCAGGGTTAGGGTTTGGTAAGGGTAAGTGTTAGGGTTTGGATTAGGCTGAGGGTTAGGGTAAGGGTAAGGGGTAGGGTTAGGGTTAGGGTTAGGGTTATGGTTAGGGTAAGGTTTAGGGTTAGGGTTAGGGTTAGGGTTATGGTTAGGGTTATGGTAAAAGAAAGGGTTATGGTTCAGTTTAGGGTTAGGGTTACGGTTAGTGTTAGGGTAAGGTTAGGGTTAGGGTTAGGGTAAGGTTTAGGGTTAGGGTTAGGGTAAGGTTTAGGTATAGGGTTAGGATTAGGGTAAGGGTAAGGGTTAGGGTTAGGGTTAGGGTTAGGGTAAGGGTTAGGGTTATGTTTAGGGTAAGGATATGTTTTAGGGTTAGGGTTAGGGTTAGGGTTACGGTAATTGTTAGGGTAATGGTAAGGGTTTGGGTAAGGGTTAGGGTTAGGGTTATGGTTAGGGTAAGGGTTAGGGTTAGGGTTAGGTTTAGGTTTAGGTTTAGTGTTAGGGTTAGGGTGAGGGTTAGGGTTAGGGGTTAGGTTTCGGGTTAGGGTTAGTGTTAGGGTAACGGTTAGGGATAGGGTTAGGGTTAGGGTTAGGGTAAGGGTTATGTTTAGGGTTATGGTAAAAGAATGGGTTATGGTTCAGTTTAGGGTTAGGGTTACGGTTAGTATTAGGGTAAGGTTAGGGTTAGGGTTAGCGTTAGGGTTAGGGTAAGGTTTAGGGTTAGGTTTAGGGTTAGGTTTAGGTGTAGGTTTAGGGTTAGGGTTAGGGTAAGGGTAAGGGTTAGGGTTAGGGTTAGGGTTAGGGTTAGGGTAAGGGTTAGGGTTAGGTTTAGGGTAAGGATAAGGTTTAGGGTTAGGGTTAGGGTTAGGGTTACAGTAAGGGTTAGAGTAATGGTAAGGGTTTGGGTATGGGTTAGGGTTAGGGTTAGGTTTAGGGTTGGGGTTAAGGTTAGGGTTAGGGTTAGGGTAAGGGTAAGATTTAGGGTTAGGGTTAGGTTTAAGGCAAGGGTTAGGTTTAGGGTTAGGGTTAGGGTGAGCTTTAGGGTTAGGGTTAGGGTTAGGGTTAGGTTTAGGTTTAGGGTTAGGGTTGGGATTAGGGTTAGGGTAAGGGTAAGGGTAAGTGTTAAGGTTAGGGCTTGGGTTAGGGTTAGGATGAGGGTAAGGGATAGGGTTAGGGTTAAGGTTAGGGGTTAGTGTTAGAGTAAGGGTAAGGGTTAAGGTTAGGGTTAGGGGTTAGGTTTAGGGTTAGGGTTAGGTTTAGGTTTAGGGTTAGGGTAAGGGTAAGGGTTAGAGTTAGGGTTAGGGTTAGGGTTAGGGGTTAGGGTTAGGATTAGGTTTAGGGTTAGGGTAAGGGTTAGGTTTAGGGTTAGGGTTAGGTAAGGGTAAGTGTTAGGGTTAGGGTTAGGGTTAGGCTTAGGGTTTAGGATTAGGGTTAGGGTTAGGGGAAGGATTAGGGTAAGGGTAAGGGTTAGGGTTAGTGGTTAGGGTTAGGGTTAGGGTTAGGGTAAGGTTAGGTTTAGTTGCAGGGTTAGGGTTTGGTAAGGGTAAGTGTTAGGGTTAGGATTAGGCTAAGGGTTAGGGTAAGGGTAAGGGGTAGGGTTAGGGTTAGGGTTAGGGTTATGGTTAGGGTAAGGGTTAGGGTTAGGGTTAGGGTTATGGTTAGGGTTATGGTAAAAGAAAGGGTTATGGTTCAGTTTAGGGTTAGGGTTACGGTTAGTGTTAGGGTAAGGTTAGTGTTAGGGTTAGCGTTAGGGTTAGGGTAAGGTTTAGGGTTAGGGTTAGGGTTAGGTTTAGGTGTAGGTTTAGGGTTAGGGTAAGGGTAAGGGTTAGGGTTATGGTTAGGGTTAGGGTAAGGGTTAGGGTTAGGTTTAGGGTAAGGATAAGGTTTAGGGTTAGGGTTAGGGTTAGGGTTACGGTAATTGTTAGGGTAATGGTAAGGGTTTGGGTAAGGGTTAGGGTTAGGGTTATGGTTAGGGTAAGGGTTAGGGTTAGGGTTAGGGGTTAGGTTTCGGGTTAGGGTTAGTGTTATGGTAACGGTTAGCGATGGGGTTAGGGTTAGGGTAAGGGTAAGGGTTATGGTTAGGGTTATGGTAAAAGAAAGGGTTATGGTTCAGTTTAGGGTTAGGGTTACGGTTAGTGTTAGGGTAAGGTTAGGGTTAGGGTTACCGTTAGGATTAGGGTAAGGTTTAGGTTTAGGGTTAGGGTTAGGTTTAGGTGTAGGTTTAGGGTTAGGGTTAGGGTAAGGGTAAGGGTTAGGGTTAGGGTTAGGGTTAGGGTAAGGGTTAGGGTTAGGTTTAGGGTAAGGATAAGGTTTAGGGTTAGGGTTAGGGTTAGGGTTACAGTAAGGGTTAGAGTAATGGTAAGGGTTTGGGTAAGGGTTAGGGTTAGGTTTAGGGAAAGGGTAAGGGTTAGGTTTAGGGTTAGGTTAGGGTAAGGATTAGGGTTAGTCTTAGGATTATGGTAAGGGTTAGGGTTAGGTTTAGGGTTAGCATTAAGGTTAGGGTTATGGTTAGGGTAAGGGTAGGGGTTAGGGTTAGGTTTAGGGTTAGGGTTAGGGTAAAGGTAAGGATTAGGGTTAGGGTTAGGTTTAGGGTTAGGTTTATGCTTAGGCTTAGGGTAAGTGTAAGGGTTAGGGTTAGGTTAAGGGTAAGGATTAGGATTAAGGTTATTGTTAGGTTTAGGGTATGGGTAAGGGTTAGCCTTAGGGTTAGGGTTATGGGTTAGGGTTAGAGTTAGGGTTAGATCTAGGGTTAGGGTAAGGGTAAGGTTTAGGGTTAGGTTTAGGGTTAGGCTTAGGGTTAAGGTAAGTGTAAGGATTAGGGTGAGGGTTAGGATTATGATTATGGTAAGGGTTAGGGTTAGGTTTAGGGTAAGGGAAAGCTTTAGAGTTAGGGTTAGGGTACGAATTAGCGTTAGGGTAAGGGTAAGGGTTAGGTTTAGGGTTAGGGTTAGGGTAAGATTAAGGGTTAGGGTTAGGGTTATGTTTAGGGTTAGGGTTATGGTTAGGGTAAGGGTAAGGGTTAGGGTTAGGTTTAGGGTTGGGGTTAAGGTTAGGGTTAGGGTTAGGGTAAGAGTAAGGGTTAGGGTTAGGGTTAGGGTTAGGGTTAGGGGAAGGGTTAGGGTTATGGTGAGGATTAGGGTTAGGGTTAGGGGTTAGGTTTCGGGTTAGGGCTAGGGTTAAAATAAGGCTGGGGGTTAGGGTTAGAGTTAGGGTTAGGGTAAGGATTATGGTTAGGGTTATTGTAAGAGAAAGGGTTATGTTCAGGTTTAGGTTTAGGGGTTGGGTTAGTGTTAGGATAAGGGTAGGGTTAGGGTTTGCGTTAGGGTTAGGGTAAGGTTTAGGGTTAGGGTTAGGGTTAGGGTAAGGGTTAGGGTGAGGTTTAGGGTAAGGATAAGGTTTAGGGTTAGGGTTAGGGTTAGGGTTAGGGGTTAGGGTTAGGATTAGGTTTAGGGTTAGTGTAAGGGTTAGGGTTAGGGTTAGGGTTAGGTAAGGGTAAGTGTTAGGGTTAGGGTTAGGGTTAGGCTTAGGGTTTAGGATTAGGGTTAGGGTTAGGGTTAGGGTTAGGGTAAGGTTAGGTTTAGTTGCAGGGTTAGGGTTTGGTAAGGGTAAGTGTTAGGGTTAGGATTAGGCTTAGGGTAAGGTTAAGGGTAAGGGTTAGGGTTAGGGTTAGGGTTATGGTTATGGTTATGGTAAGGGTTAGGGTTAGGGTTAGGGTTAGGGTTAGAGTTAGGGTTTGGCTTAGGTTTAGGGTTAGGGTTAGGGTTATGGTTAGGGTAAGTGTAAGTGTTAAGGTTAGGGTTAGGATTAGGGTTAGGGTAAGTGTAAGGGTTAGGGTCTGTGTTAGGGTTAGGCTTAAAGTTAGGGTTAAGGGTATGGGTTAGGGTTAGGGTTAGAGTTAGTATTAGGGTTAGGTTTAGGGTTAGGGTTAGGGTTTGAGTTATGGTTAGGGTAAGGGTAAGTGTTAGGGTTAGGGTTAGGGGTTAGGGTTACGGTTAGGGTTAGAGCTAGGGTTAGGGTAAGGGTAAGGTTTAGGGTTAGGGTTAGTGTTAGGGTTAGGGTTAATATAAGGGTAAGGGTTAGGGTTAGGGTTAGGGTTGCGGTAAGGGTTAGGGGTTAGGTTTCGGGTTACGGTTAGGGTTAGGTAAGGGTTAGGGTTAGGGTTAGATTTAGGGTTAGGGTAAGGATTATGGTTAGGTTTATGGTAAGAGAAAGGGTTATGGTTAGGTTTAGGGTTAGGGTTAGGGTTAGTGTTAGGGTAAGGTTAGGGTTAGTGTTTGCGTTAGGGTTAGGGTAAGGTTTAGGGTTAGAGTTAGGGTTAGGATTAGGTTTGGGGTTAGGTTTAGGGTAAGGGTAAGGGTTAGGGTTAGGGTTAGGGTTAGGTTTAGGGTTAGGGTAAGAGTTAGGGTTAGGCTTAGGGTAAGGATAAAGTTTAGGGTTAGGGTTAGGGTCACGGTAAGGTTAAAGGTTAGGGTTAGGGTTAGGGTTAGGGAAAGTGTAAGGGTTAGGGTTAGGGTTAGGGTAAAGATTAGGGTTAGTCTTAGGTTTAGGGTAAGGGTTAGGGTTAGGTTTAGGGTTAGCCTTAAGGTTAGGGTTAGTGTAAGGGTAAGCATTGGGGTTAGGGTTAGGGTTAGGGTAAGGGTCAGGGTTAGGGTTAGGGTTAGGTTTAGGGTTAGGTTTATGGTTAGTGTTAGGGTAAGGGTAAGGGTTAGGGTTACGGTTAGTTTTAGGGTTAGGGTTAAGATTATGGTTAGGGTTAGCGTAAGGGTAAGGTTATGGTTAGGGTTAGGGTTAGGTTTAGAGTTAGGGTAAGGGTTAGGGTTAGGTTAAGGGTAAGGTTTAGGGTTAGGGTTCGGTATAGGGCAAGGGTTAGGTTTAGGGTTGGGGTTAAGGTTAGGGTTATGGTTAGGTTAAGGGTAAGGTTTAGGGTTAGGTTTAGGTTTAGGGCAAGGGTTAGGTTTAGGGTTAGGGTTAGGGTTAGTTTTATGTTTAGGGTTGGGATTAGGTTTAGGGTAAGGGTAAGTGTATGTGTTAAGGTTAGGGTTAGGGTTAGGGTTAGGATGAGGGTAAGGGATAGGGTGAGGGTTAAGGTTAGGGGTTAGTGTTAGGGTAAGGGTAAGGGTTAAGGTTAGGGTTAGGGGTTAGGGTTAGGGTTAGGTTTAGGTTTAGGGTTAGGGTAAGGGTAAGGGTAAGGGTTAGGGTTAGGATTAGGGTTAGGGTTATGTTTAGGTATAGGGTTAGGGTAGGGTTAGGGTTACAGTAAGGGTTAGGGTTAGGTTTAGGGTAAGGGTTAGGTTTAGGGTAAGGGTTAGGGTTAGTGTTAGGGTTAGAGTTAAGGGTTAGGGTTAGGGTTAGGGTTAGGGTTAGGGTAAGGGTAAGGTTTAGGGTTAGTGTTAGTGTTAGGGTTAGGGTAAGTGTAAGGGTTAAGGTTATGGTTAGGATTAGGGTTAGGGTAAGTGTAAGGGTTAGGGTCAGTGTTAGGGTTAGGCTTAAAGTTAGGGTTAGGGTTAGGATGAGGGTAAGGGATAGGGTTAGGTTTAGGGTTAGGTGAAGGGTTAGGGTTAGGGTGAGGATTAGGGTTAGGGTTAGGGGTTAGGTTTCGGGTTAGGGTTAGGGTTAGAGGAAGGGTGAGGGTTAGGGTTAGAGTTAGGGTTAGGGTAAGGATTATGGTTAGGGTTATGTAAGAGAAAGGGCTATGGTTAGGTTTAGGGTTTGGGGCAGGGTTAGTGTTAGGATAAGGGTAGGGTTAGGGTTTGCGTTAGGGTTAGGGTAAGGTTTAGGGTTAGGGTTAGGGTTAGGGTTAGGTTTGGGGTTATGGTTAGGGTAAGGGTAAGGGTTAGGGTTATGGTTAGGGTTAGGTTTAGGGTTAGGGTAAGGGTTAGGGTTAGGTTTAGGGTTAGTTAAAGGGTAAGGGTTAGGGTTAGGGTTTGGATTAGGGTTAGTCTTAGGGTTCGGGTAAGGGTTAGGGTTAGGTTTAGGGTTAGCATTAAGGTTAGTGTTAGGGTTAGGGTAAGGGTAAGGGTAAGGGTTGGGGTTAGGGTTAGGGTTAGGCTAAGTGTAAGGTTTAGGGTTAGGGTTAGTGTTAGGGTTAGGGTTAAGTTTAAGATCAGGTTTAGGGTAAGGGTAAGGGTTAGGGTTATGTTTAGGGTTAGGGGTTAGCGTTAGGGTTAGGGTTAGAGCTAGGGTTAGGGTAGGGGTAAGGTTTAGGTTTAGGGTTAGGTTTAGGGTTAGGGTTAAGGTAAGGGTAAGGATTAGCGTTAGGGTTAGGGTTAGGGTTATGGTAAGGGTTAGGGTTAGGTTTAGGGTAAGGGTAAGATTAGAGTTAGTGTTAGGTATGAGTTAGCGTTAGGGTAAGGGTTAGGGTTAGGTTTAGGGTTACGTTTAGGGTTAGGGTTAGGGTAAGATTAAGGGTTAGGATTATGGTTATGTTTAGGTTTAGGGTTACAGTTAGGGTAAGGGTAAGGGTTAGGGTTTGTTTTAGGGTTGGGGTTAAGGTTAGGGTTAGGGTTAGGGTAAGAGTAAGGGTTAGGGTTAGGGTTAGGGGAATGGTTAGGGTTAGGGTGAGGGTTAGGGTTAGGGTTAGGGGTTAGGTTTCGGGTTAGGGTTAGGGTTAGAGTAAGGGTGAGGGTTAGGGTTAGAGTTAGGGTTAGGGTAAGGATTATGGTTAGGGTTATGGTAAGAGAAAGGGTTATGTTTAGGTTTAGGGTTAGGGGTAGGGTTAGTGTTAGGATAAGGGTAGGGTTAGGGTTTGCGTTAGGGTTAGGGTAAGGTTTAGGGTTAGGGTTAGGTTTAGGGTTAGGGTTAGGTTAAGGGTTAGAGTGAGGTTTAGGGTAAGAATAAGGTTTAGGGTTAGGGTTAGGGTTAGGGTTAGAGTTAGAGTTAGCGTAAGGGTAAGGGTTAGGGTTAGGGTTAGGGTTAGTTAAAGGGTAAGGGTTAGGGTTAGTGTTTGGATTAGGGTTAGTCTTAGGGTTAGGGTAAGGGTTAGGGTTAGGTTTAGGGTTAGCATAAAGGTTAGGGTTAGGGTTAGGGTAAGGGTAAGGGTAATGGTTGGGGTTAGGGTTAGGGTTAGGGTAAGGGTAAGGTTTAGGGTTAGGGTTAGTGTTAGGGTTAGGGTTAAGTTTAAGGTTAGGTTTAGGGTAAGGGTAAGGGTTAGGGTTATGGTTAGGGTTAGGGGTTAGCGTTAGGGTTAGGGTTAGAGCTAGGGTTAGGGTAGGGGTATGGTTTAGGGTTAGGGTTAGGTTTAGGGTTAGGGTTAAGGTAAGTGTAAGTTTTAGGGTTAGGGTTAGGGTTAGGGTTAGGGTTAAGGTAAGGGTTAAGTTTAGGTTTATGGTAAGGGTAAGGTTTAGGGTTAGGGTTAGAGTTAGGGGTAAGGTAAGGGTTAGGGTTAGGGTAAGGATAAGGTTTAGGGTTAGGTTTATGGTTAGTGTTAGGGTTAGGGAAAGGGTAAGAGTTAGGGTTAGGATTAATGTTAGTGTAAGGATCAGGGTTAGGGTTAGGGTAAGGGTTAGGGTTAGGGTTAGGTTTAGCATTAAGGTTAGGGTTATGGTTAGGGTAAGGAAAAGGGTTAGGGTTAGGTTTAGGGTTAGGGTTGGGTTAAGGGTAAGGGTTAGGGTTAGGGTTAGGGTTAGAGTTAGGTTTAGGGTTATTGCTAGGGTAAGGGTAAGTGTTATGTTTAGGATTAGGGTTCGGTTTAGGGTTACAGTTAGGGTAAGGAAAAAGTTTAGGGTTAGGGTTAGGGTTAGGTTTAGAGTTAGGGTAAGGGTTAGGGTTAGGGTTAGGGATAGGGTAAGGGTTAGGGTTAGGGTTAGGGTTAGGTTTATGGTTAGGGTTGGGTTTAGGGTAAGGGTAAGTGTTAGGGTTAGGGTTAGGGTAAGGGTTAGGGTTAGGGTTAGGTTTAGGGTTGGGGTTAAGTTTAGTGTTAGGATTAGGGTAATGGTAAGGGTTAAGGTTAGGGTTAGGTTTAGGGTAAGGTTTATGGTTAGGGTTAGGGTTAGGGTGAGCGTTAGGGTTAGGGTTAGGGTTAGGGGTTAGGTTTAGGGTTAGGGATGGGGTAAGGGTTAAGGTTAGGGTAAGGTTAGTGTTAGGGTTAGGGTTAGGGTAAGGGTTAGGGTTAGGGTTAGGGTTAGAGTTAGGTTTAGGGTTATTGTTAGGGTAAGGGTAAGGGTTAGGGTTAGGGTTAGGTTTAGGTTTAGGGTCAGGGTAAGGGTTAGGGTTACGGTTAGGATTAGGGTAAGGGTAAGGGTTAGAGTTAGGGTTAGGGTTAGGTTTATGGGTTAGGGTTAGGGATAGGTTTAGGGTTACGGTAAGGTTAGGGTTAGGGTTAGGGTTAGGGTTAGCATTTAGGATAAGTGTTAGGGTTACGGTAAGGGTAAGGTTTAGGGTTAGGGTTATGGGTTAGTGTTAGGGTTAGTGTTAGGGTAAGATTAGTTTTAGGAGCAAGGTTAGGGTTAGGGTAAAGGTAAGTGTTAGGTTTAGGTTTAGGGTTAGGTTTAGTGTTAGGGTAAGGGTTAGGGTTAATGGTTAGTGTAAGTGTTATGGTTAGGGTAGGGTTAGGGTAAGGGTAAGGGTTAGAGTTAGGGTTAGCGTTAGTGTTAGGGTTAGGGGTTAGGGTTAGGGTTAGGGTTAGGTTTAGGCTAAGGTAAGGTTAGTATTAGGGTTAGGTTTAGATAAGGGTAAGTGTTAGCGTTAGGGTTAGGGTTAGGGTTAGGGTTACGGGTTAGGGTTAGGGTTAGGTTTAGGGTTAGGGTAAGGGTTAGGGTTAGGGTTAGGTTTAGATAAGGATAAGTATTAGGGTTAGGGTTAGGTTTAGGTTTAGGGTTAGGGGTAAGGGTTAGGCTTAGTTTTAGTGTTAGGGTAAGGGTAAGGTTTAGTGTTAGGGTTAGTGTTAGGGGTTAGGGTTAGGATGAGGGTAAGGGTTAGGGTTAGGGTTAAGGTTAGGGGTTAGGGTTAGGGTAAGGGTAAGGGTTAGGATTATGATTAGGGGTTAGGGTTAGGGTTAGGATTAAGGTTAGTTTTAGGTTTAAGGTTAAAATAAGTGTAAGAATTAGGGTTAGGTTTAGGGTGAGGGTTAGGGATAAGGTAAGTGTTAGGTTAGGTTTAGGGTAAGGGTAAGTTTTTGGTTAGGTTTAGGGTTAGGGTTAGGGTAAGGATAAGGGTTAGGGTTAGAGTTAGGGTTAGGTTTATGGTTAGGGTTATGGTAAGGGTAAGGGTTAGGGTTAGGGTTAGGTTTAGGGTTGGGGTTAAAGTTAGGGTTAGGGTTAGGGTAAGGGTAAGATTTAGGGTTAGGGTTAGGTTTAGGGCAAGGGTTAGGTTTAGGGTTAGGGTTAGGGTGAGCTTTAGGGTTAGGGTTAGGGTTAGGGTTAGGTTTAGGTTTACTGTTAGGGTTGGGATTAGGGTTAGGGTAAGGGTAAGGGTAAGTGTTAAGGTTAGGGCTTGGGTTAGGGTTTAGGATGAGGGTAAGGGATAGGGTAAGGGTAAGGGTTAGGGTTACGATTAGGGTTAGGGTTATGTTTAGGTTTAGGGTTAGGGTTAGGGTTACGGTAAGGGTTAGGGTTAGGTTTAGGTTTAGGGTTAGGGTAAGGGTAAGGGTTAGGGTTAGAGTTAGGGTTAGGGTAAGGATTATGGTTAGGGTTATGGTAAGAGAAAGGGTTATGGTTAGGTTTAGGGTTAGGTGTAGGGTTAGTGTTAGGATAAGGGTAGGGTTAGGGTTTGCGTTAGGGTAAGGTTTAGGGTTAGGGTTACGGTTAGGGTTAGGTTTGGGGTTAGTGTTAGAGTTAGGTTTAGAGTTAGGGTAAGGGTTAGGGTGAGGTTTAGGGTAAGGATAAGATTTAGGGTTAGGGTTAGGGTTAGGGTTAGAGTTAGCGTAAGGGTAAGGGTTAGGGTTAGGGTTAGGTTTAGTTAAAGGGTAAGGGTTAGGGTTAGGGTAATGATTAGGGTTATCCTTAGGGTTAGGGTAAGCGTTAGGGTTAGGTTTATTGTTAGCATTAAGGTTAGGGTTAGGGTTAGGGTAAGGGTAAGGGTTGGGGTTAGGGTTAGGGTTAGGGTAAGGGTAAGGTTTAGGGTTAGGGTTAGGTTTAGGGTTAGGTTTATGGTTAGGGTTAGGGTAAGGGTAAGGGTTAGGGTTAGGGTTAGTGTTAGGGTTAGGGTTAAGTTTAAGGTTAGGTTTAGGGTAAGGGTAAGGGTTAGGGTTATGGTTATGGTTAGGGTTTAGCGTTAGGGTTAGGGATAGAGCTAGGGTTAGGGTAGGGGTAAGGTTTAGGGTTAGGGTTAGGTTTAGGCTTAGGGTTAAGGTAAGTGTAAGGTTTAGTGTTAGGGTTAGGTTTAGGGTTAGGGTTAAGGTAAGGGTTAAGTTTAGGTTTATGGTAAGGGTAAGGTTTAGGGTTAGGGTTAGAGTTAGGGTTAAGGTAAGGGTTAGGGTTTGGGTAAGGGTTAGGGTTAGGGTTAGGTTTAGCATTAAGGTTAGGGTTAGGGTTAGGGTAAGGAAAAGGGTTAGGGTCAGGTTTAGGGTTAGGGTTGGGTTAAGGGTAAGGGTAAGTGTTAGGGTTAGGGTTAGGGTTAGGGTAAGGGTTAGGGTTAGGGTTAGGTTTAGAGTTAGGTTTAGGGTTATTGTTAGGGTAAGGGTAAGTGTTAGGGTTAGTGTTAGGGTTAGGTTTAGGGTTACAGTTAGGGTAAGGAAAAAGTTTGGGGTTAGGGTTAGTTTTAGGTGTAGAGTTAGGGTAAGGGTTAGGGTTAGGGTTAGGGATAGGGTAAGAGTTAGGGTTAGGGTTAGGGTTAGGTTTAGGGTTAGGGTTGGGTTTAGGGTAAGGGTAAGTGCTAGGGTTAGGGTTAGGGTAAGGGTTAGGGTAAGAGTTAGGTTTTGGGTTATTGTTAGGGTAAGGATAAGTGTTAGGGTTAGGGTTAGGGTTAGGTTTAGGGTTACAGTTAGGGTAAGGAAAAAGTTTAGGGTTAGGGTTAGGGTTATGTTTAGAATTAGGGTAAGGGTTAGGGTTAGGGTTAGGGTTAGGGATAGGGTAAGGGTTAGGGTTAGGGTTAGGGTTAGGTTTATGGTTAGGGTTAGGGTAAGGGTAAGGGTTAGGGTTAGGTTTAGGGTTGGGGTTAAGGTTAGTGTTAGCGTTAGGGTAAGGGTAAGGGTTAAGGTTAGGGTTAGGTTTAGGGTAAGGGTTACGGTTAGGGTTAGGGTTAGTGTGAGCGTTAGGGTTAGGGTTAGGGGTTAGGTTTAGGGTTAGGGATGGGGTAAGGGTTAGGGTTAGGGTTAGGGTTAGGTTTAGGTAAGGGTAAGTGTTAGAGTTAGGGTTAGGGTTAGGGTGAGGGTGAGGGTGAGCGTTAGGGTTAGGGTTTGGGTTAGGGTTAGAGGTAGGGTTAGGGTAGGGGTAAGGTTTAGGGTTAGCGTTAGGTTTAGGGTTAGGGTTAAGGTAAGTGTAAGGTTTTGGGTTAGGGTTGGGGTTAGGGTTAAGGTAAGGGTTAAGTTTAGGTTTATGGTAAGGGTAAGATTTAGGGTTAGGGTTAGAGTTAGGGTTAAGATAAGGGTTAGGGTTAGGGTAAGGGTAAGGTTTAGGGTTAGGTTTATGGTTAGTGTTAGGGTTAGGGAAAGGGTAAGGGTTAGTTTAGGAATAATGTTAGGGTAAGGATTAGGGTTAGGGTTAGGGTAATGGTTAGGGTTAGGGTTAGGTTTAGCATTAAGGTTAGGGTTAGGGTTAGGGTAAGGAAAAGGGTTAGGGTTAGGTTTAGGGTTAGGGTTGGGTTAAGGGTAAGGGTAAGTGTTAGGGTTAGGGTTAGGGTTAGGGTAAGAGTTAGGGTTAGGGTTAGGGTTAGAGTTAGGTTTAGGGTTATTGTTAGGGTAAGTGTTAGGGTTAGGGTTAGGGTTAGGGTTAGGTTTAGGAATACAGTTAGGGTAAGGAAAAAGTTTAGGGTTAGGGTTAGGGTTAGGTTTCGAGTTAGGGTAAGGGTTAGGGTTAGGGTTAGGAATAGGGTAAGGGTTAGGGTTATGGTTAGGGTTAGGTTTAGGGTTAGGGTTGGGTTTAGGGTAAGGGTGTTAGGGTTAGGGTTAGGGTTAGGGTGAGGGTTAGGTTTTGGGTTAGGGTTAGAGTTAGGTTTAGGGTTATTGTTAGGGTAAGGGTAAGTGTTAGTGTTAGGGTTAGGGTTAGGTTTAGGGTTACAGTTAGGGTAAGGAAAAAGTTTAGGGTTAGGGTTAGGGTTAGGTTTAGAGTTAGGGTAAGGGTTAGGGTTAGGGTTAGGGTTAGGGATAGGGTAAGGCTTAGGGTTAGGGTTAGGGTTAGGTTTATGGTTAGGGTTAGGGTAAAGGTAAGGGTAAGGTTTAGGGTTAGGTTTAGGGTTGGGGTTAAGGTTAGTGTTAGGGTTAGGTTAAGGGTAAGGGTTAAGGTTAGGGTTAGGTTTAGGGTAAGGGTTATGGTTAGGATTAGGGTTAGGGTGAGCGTTAGGGTTAGGGTTAGGGTTAGGGGTTAGGTTTAGGGTTAGGAATGGGGTAAGGGTTAGGGTTATGGTTAGGGTTAGGGTTAGGTAAGGGTAAGTGTTAGGGTTAGGGTTATGGTTAGGGTTAGGGTTGGGGTGAGCATTAGGGTTAGGGTTTGGGTTAGGGGTTAAGGTTAGGGTTAGTGTTAGGGTAAGGTTATGGTTAGGGTTAGGTTTAGAGTAAGGGTTAGGGTTAGGGTTAGGGTTAGAGTTAGGTTTAGGGTTATTGTTAGGGTAAGGGTAAGGGTTAGGGTTAGGGTTAGGTTTAGGTTTAGGGTCAGGGTAAGGGTTAGGGTTAGGGTTAGGATTAGGGTAAGGGTAAGGGTTAAATTAGGGTTAGGGTTAGCTTTAGGGTTATGGGTTAGGGTTAGGGTTAGGTTTAGAGTTACAGTAAGGTTAGGGTTAGGGTTAGGGTTAGGGTTAGGGTTAGGGTTAGCATTTAGGATTAGTGTTAGGGTTAGGGTAAGGGTAAGGTTTAGGGTTAGGGTTAGGGGTTAGGGTTAGGGTTAGTGTTAGGGTAAGGTTAGGTTTAGGGGCAAAGTTAGGGTTAGGGTAAAGGCAAGTGTTAGGGTTAGGGTTAGGGTTAGTGTTAGGGTAAGGGTTAGGGTTAATGGTTAGCGTAAATGTTATGGTTAGGGTAGGGTTAGGGTAAGGGTAAGGGTTAGAGTTAGGGTTAGCGTTAGTGTTAGGGTTAGGGTTAGCGGTTAGGTTTAGGGTTAGGGTTAGGTTTAGGGTAAGTGTTAGGGTTAGGGTTAGGGTTAGGGTTAGGGTTAGGGGTTAGGGTTAGGTTTAGGGTTGGGGTAAGGGTTAGGGTTAGGGTTAGGTTTAGATAAGGGTAAGTGTTAGGGTTAGGGTTAGGGTTAGGCTTAGGTTTAGTGTTGGGGTAAGGGTAAGGTTTAGTGTTAGGGTTAGTGTTAGGGGTTAGGGTTAGGATGAGGGTAAGTGTTAGGGTTAGGGTTAAGGTTAGGGGTTAGGGTTAGGGTAAGGGTAAGGGTTAGGGTTATGATTAGGGGTTAGGGTTAGGGTTAGGATTAAGGTTAGTTTTAGGTTTAAGGTTAAACTAAGTGTAAGAATTAGGGTTAGGTTTAGGGTGAGGGTGAGGGATAAGGTAAGTGTTAGGTTAGGTTTAGGGTAAGGGTAAGTTTTAGGGTTAGGTTTAGGGTTAGGGTTAGGGTAAGGGTAAGGGTTAGGGTTAGGGTTAGGGTTAGGTTTAGGGTTAGGGTTATGGTAACGGTAAGGGTTAGGGTTAGGGTTAGGTTTAGGGTTGGGTTAAGGTTAGGGTTAGTGTTAGGGTAAGGGTAAGATTTAGGGTTAGGATTAGGTTTAGGGCAAGGGTTAGGTTTAGGGTTAGGGTTAGGGTGAGCTTTAGGGTTAGGGTTAGGGTTAGGTTTAGGTTTATGGTTAGGGTTGGGATTAGGGTTAGGGTAAGGGTAAGGGTAAGTGTTAAGGTTAGGGTTTGGGTTAGGGTTAGGATGAGGGTAAGGGATAGGGTTAGGGTTAAGGTTAGGGGTTAGTGTTAGGGTAAGGGTAAGTGTTAAGGTTAGGGTTAGGGTTTAGGTTTAGTGTTAGGGTTAGGTTTAGGTTTAGGGTTAGGGTAAGGGTAAGGGTTAGAGTTAGGGTTAGGGTTAGGTTTAGGGGTTAGGGTTAGGATTAGGTTTAGGGTGAGGGTAAGAGTTAGGGTTAGGGTTAGGATTAGGTAAGGGTAAGTGTTAGGGTTAGGGTTAGGGTTAGGCTTAGGGTTTAGGATGAGGGTTTAGGGTTAGGGGAAGGATTAGGGTAAGGGTAACGGTTAGGGTTAGGGGTTAGGGTTAGGGTTATGGTTAGGGTAAGGTTAGGTTTATTTGCAGGGTTAGGGTTTGGTAAGGGTAAGTGTTAGGTTTAGGATTAGGCTTAGGGTTAGGGTAAGGGGTAGGGTTAGGGTTAGGGTTAGGATTAGGGTTAGGGTTATGGTAAGGGTTAGGGTTAGGTTTAGGGTTAGACTTAGGGTTTGGGTTAGGTATAGGGTTAGGGTTAGGGTTATGGTTAGGGTTATGGTAAAAGAAAGGGTTATGGTTCAGTTTAGGGTTAGGGTTACGGTTAGTGTTAGGGTAAGGTTAGGGTTAGGGTTAGCGTTAGGGTTAGGGTAAGGTTTAAGGTTAGGGTTCGGGTTAGGTTTAGGTGTAGGGTTAGGGTTAGGGTAAGGGTAAGGGTTAGGGTTAGGGGAAGGGTTAGGGTTAGGGTGAGGATTAGGTTTAGGGTTAGGGGTTAGGTTTCGGGTTAGGGTTAGGGTTAGAGTAAGGGTGAGGGTTAGGGTTAGAGATAGGGTTAGGGTAAGGATTATGGTTAGGGTTATGGTAAGAGAAAGGGTTATGGTTAGGTTTAGGATTAGGGGTTGTGTTAGTGTTAGGATAAGGGTAGGGTTAGGGTTTGCGTTAGGGTTAGAGTAAGTTTTAGGGTTACGGGTAGGGTTAGGGTTAGGTTTGGGGTTAGGGTTAGGGTAAGGGTAAGGGTTAGGGTTAGGGTTAGGGTTAGGTTTAGGGTTAGGGTAAGGGTTAGAGTGAGGTTTAGGGGAAGGGTAAGGTTTAGGTTTAGGGTTAGGGTTAGGGTTAGGGTTTAGGGTTAGGATTAGGTTTAGGGTTAGGGTAAGGGTTAGGGTTAGGGTTAGGGTTAGGTAAGTGTAAGTGTTAGGGTTAGGGTTAGGTTTAGGCTTAGGGTTTAGGATTAGGGTTAGGGTTAGGGGAAGGATTAGGGTAAGGGTTAGGGTTAGGGGTTAGGGTTAGGGTTAGGGTTAGGGTAAGGTTAGGTTTAGTTGCAGGGTTAGGGTTTGGTAAGGGTAAGTGTTAGGGTTAGGATTAGGCTTAGGGTTAGGGTAAGGGTAACGGGTAGGGTTAGGGTTAGAGTTATGGTTAGGGTAATGGTTAGGGTTAGGGTTAGGGTTAGAGTTAGGGTTTGGATTAGGTTTAGGGTTAGGGTTATGGTTATGGTTGGGTAAGTGTAAGTGTTAGGGTTAGGGTTATGATTAGGGTTTGGTTAAGGGTATGGGTTAGGGTTAGGGTTAGAGTTAGGATTAGGGTTAGGATTAGGCTTAGGGTTAGGGTAAGGGTAACGGGTAGGGTTAGGGTTAGGGTTTGAGTTATGGTTAGGGTAAGGGTAAGTGTTAGGGTTAGGGTTAGGGGTTAGGGTTAGGGTAAGGGTTAGAGCTAGGGTTAGGGTAAGGGTAAGGTTTAGGGTTAGGGTTAGTGTTAGTGTTAGGGTTAAGATAAGGGTAAGTGTTAGGGTTAGGTTTAGGGTTGCGGTAAGGGTTAGGGTTAGGTTTGGGGTAAGGGTAAGATTTAGAGTTAGGTTTAGGGTAAGAGTTAGGGTAAGGGTAATGTTTAGGATTAGGGTTAGGGTTAGGTTTAGGTTTAGGGTTAGGGGAAGATTAAGGGTTAGGCTTAGGGTTAGGTTTAGGGTTAGGGTTAGGGTTAGGGTAAGGGTAATGTTTAGGATTAGGGTTAGGGTTAGGTTTAGTGTTAGATTTAGGGTAAGATTAAGGGTTAGGGTTAGGGTTATGTTTAGGGTTAGGGTTACGGTTAGGGTAAGGGTAAGGGTTAGTGTTAGGTTTAGGGTTGGGGTTAAGGTTAGGGTTAGGATTAGGGTAAGGATAAGGTTTAGGGTTAGGGTTAGGATTAGGGGAAGTGTTAGGCTTAGGGTTACGGTGAGGGTTAGGGTTAGGGTTGGGGTTAGGTTTCGGGTTACGTTTAGGGTTAGGGTAAGTGTTAGGGTTAGGGTTAGAGTTAGGGTTAGGGTAAGGATTATGGTTAGGGTTATGGTAAGACAAAGGGTTATGGTTTGGTTTAGGGTTAGGTTTAGGGTTAGTGTTAGGGTAAGGTTAGGGTTAGGGTTTGCGTTAGGGTTAGGGTAAGGTTTAGGGTTAGAGTTAGGGTTAGGGTTAGGTTTGGGGTTAGGGTTAGGGTAAGGGTAATTTTTAGGGTTAGGGTGAGGGTTAGGTTTAGGGTTAGGGTAAGGGTTAGGGTTAGGCTTAGGGTAAGGATAAGGTTTAGGGTTAGGGTTAGGGTTAGGGTAAGGTTAAAGGTTAGGGTTAGGGTCAGGGTTAGGGAAAGTGTAAGGGTTAGGGTTAGGGTTAGGGTAAGGATTAGGGTTAGTCTTAGGTTTAGGGTTAGCCTTAAGGTTAGGGTTAGGGTTAGTGTAAGGGTAAGCGTTGGGGTTAGGGTTAGGTTTAGGGTAAGGATCAGGGTTAGGGTTAGGGTTAGGTTTAGGGTTAGGTTTAGGGTTAGGGTTAGGGTAAGGGTAAGGGTTAGGGTTACGGTTAGTGTTAGGGTTAGGGTTAAGATTATGGTTAGGGTTAGGGTAAGGGTAAGTGTTATGGTTAGGGTTAGGGTTAGGTTTAGAGTTAGGGTAAGGGTTAGGGTTAGGGTTACGGTTAGGGATAGGGTAAGGGTTAGGGCTAGGGTTAGGGTTAGGTTTATGGTTAGGGTTAGCGTAAGGGTAAGGGTTAGGGTTAGGGTTAGGTTTAGGGTTGGGGTTAAGTTTAGGGTTGGGGTTAGGGTTAGGGTTAGGGTTAGGTTTACGGTTAGGGTTGGGATTAGGGTTAGGGTAAGGGTAAGTGTAAGTGTTAAGGTTAGGGTTAGGGTTAGGTTTAGGATGAGGGTAAGGGATAGGGTTAGGGTTAAGGTTAGGGTTTAGTGTTAGGGTAAGGGTCAGGGTTAAGGTTAGGGTTAGGTGTTAGGGTTAGGGTTAGGGTTAGGGTTTAAGGTTAGGGTTAGGGTTAGGGTTAGGGTTAGGGTAAGGTTTAGGGTTAGGTTTAGGGTAAGGGTTAGGTTTAGGCTAAGGGTTAGGGTTAGTGTTAGGGTTAGAGTTAAGGGTTAGGGTTAGGGTTAGGGTTAGGGTAAGGGTATGGTTTAGGTTTAGTGTTAGTGTTAGGGTTAGGGTTATGGTTAATGTTAGTGTTAGGGTTAGGGTTAGGGTTACGGTTAGAGTTGGGGAAAGATTTAGGGTTAGGGATTGGGTTAGGTAAGGGTAAGTGTTACTGTTAGGGTTAGTGTTAGGGTTAGGTTTTAGGATTAGCGTTAGGGTTAGGGTAAGGGTAAGGGTTAGGGTTAGGGTTAGGGTAAGGTCAGGGTTAGGGTTAGGGTTAGGGTAAGGGTTAGGGTTAGGGTTAGGGTTAGAGTTAGGTTTAGGGTCATTGTTATCTTAAGGGTAAGGGTTAGCGTTAGGGTTAGGGTTAGGTTTAGGGTTAGGGTATGGATTAGGGTTAGGGGTAAGGTAAGGGTAAGGGTTAGGTTTAGGGTTATGGTTAGGGTTAGGGTAAGGGTATGGTTTAGGTTTAGTGTTAGTGTTAGGGTTAGGGTTATGGTTAAAGTTAGTGTTAGGGTTAGGGTTAGGGTTACGGTTAGAGTTGGGGAAAGATTTAGGGTTAGGGTTTGGGTTAGGTAAGGGTAAGTGTTACTGTTAGGGTTAGTGTTAGGGTTAGGTTTTAGGATTAGCGTTAGGGTTAGGGTAAGGGTAAGCGTTAGGGTTAGGGTTAGGGAAAGGTCAGGGTTAGGGTTAGGGTTAGGGTTAGGGTAAGGTCAGGGTTAGGGTTAGGGTTAGGGTAAGGGTTAGGGTTAGGGTTAGGGTTACAGTTCCGTTTAGGGTCATTGTTATCTTAAGGGTAAGGGTTAGCGTTAGGGTTAGGGTTAGGTTTAGGGTTAGCGTATGGATTAGGGTTAGGGGTAAGGTAAGGGTAAGGGTTAGGTTTAGGGTTATGGTTAAGGTTAGGGTTAAGGTAAGGGTTAGGTTTAGGTTTACAGTAAAGGTAAGTTTTAGGTTTAGAGTTAGGGTTAGAGTTAGGGTTAAGTTAAGGGTTAGGGTTAGGGTAAGGTTTAGGTTTAGGGTTATGGTTAGGGTTAGGGTTAGGAAAAGGGTAAGGGTTAGGGTTAGGATTAGGGTTAGGGTAAGGATTAGGGTTAGGGTTAGGGTTAGGGTAAGGATTAGGTTTAGGTTTAGGGGTAAGGTAAGGTGTAGGTTTAGGGTTACGGTTAGGGTTAGCATTAAGGTTAGGGTTAGGGTTAGGGTTAGGGTAATGGAAAGGGTTAGGGTTAGGTTTAGGGTTAGGGTTAGGTTCAGGGTAAGGGTAAGGGTTAGGGTTAGTTTTAGGATTAGAGTTAGGTTTAGGGTTATTGTTAGGGTAAGGGTAAGGGTTAGGGTTAGGGTTCGGTTTAGGGTTAGGGTAAGGGTTAGAGTTAGGGTTAGGTTTAGGGTAAGGGTAAGGGTTAGAGTTAGGGTTAGGGTAAGGGTTAGGGTTAGGGGTTAGGGTTAGGGTTAGGGTTATGGTAAGGTTTAGGGTTAGGGTTTAGGATTAGCGTTACGATTAGGGTAAGGGTAAGGGTTAGGGTTACGGTTAGGGTTTAGGGTTAGTTTTAGGGTTATGTTTATGGTTATGGTTAGGGTAAGGGTAAGTGTTAGGGTTAGGGTTAGGGTTCGGATTAGGGTTAGAGTAAGGGTAAGGGTTAGGGTTAGGGGTAGGGTTAGGCGTAAAGATTAGGGTTAGGATTAGGGTTAGTGTAAGGGTAAGGTTTAGGTTTAGGTTTAGGGTTTAGGGTTAGGGCTAAGTTTAGGGTTAGGGTTAAGGTAAGTGTAAGGGTTAGGGTAAAGGTTAGGATTAGGGTTAGGGATAGGGTAAGGGTTAGGGTTAGGTTTAGGGTAAGGTTAAGGTTTAGGGTTAGGGTTAGGGTTAGGGTTCGGTAAGAGTAAGTATTCGGGTTAGGGTTAGGGTAAGGGTTAAGATGAGGGTAAGGGTTAAGTTTAGGGTTAAGTTTAGGGATTAGGGTTAGGGTAAGGGTAAGGATTAGGGTGAGGGTTAGGGGTTAGTGTTAGGGTTAGGGTAGGGTGAGGTTTAGGGTTAGGGTTAGGGTGAGGTTTATGGTTAGGGTTAGGGTACGGGTTACGGGTAAGTTTAGGGTTAGGGTTAGGGTAAGGGTAAAGGTTAGGTTTAAGGTTAGGGTTAGGGTTAGGGTTAGGATAAGAAGTAGGGTTAGGGTTAGGGTTAGGGTAAGGGTTAGCGTTAGGGTTAGCATTAAGGTTAGGGTTAGGGTAAGGGTAAGGTTTAGGGTTAGGTTTAAGGTTAGGGTAAGGGTAAGGGTTAGGTGAGGGTAAGTGTTAGGCTTTGGATTAGGGTTAGGGTTAGGGTAAGGGAAAGTGTTAGGGTTACAGTTAGGGTTAGGGTAAGGTTTAGGGTTAGGGTTAGGGTTAGGGTAAGGGTAAGGATTAGGGTTTCGGTTAGGGTTAAGTTTGGTGTAAGGGTTAGAGTAAGGGAAGGGGTTAGGGTTAGAGTTAGGGTTAGTTTTAGGGTTAGGGTAAGGATTAGGGTTAGGGTATTTGTTAGGGTTAGGGTTAGGGGTAGGGGTAGGTTTATTGTTAGGGTTAGGTTAAGGATAAGGGTTAGGGTTAAGATTAGGGTTGGGTTTAAGGTTAGAGTTAGGGTTAAGATTAAGGTAAGGGTAAGGGTTAGGGTTAGGTTTAGGGTTGGGTTTAAGATTAGAGTTACGGTTAGGATAAGGTTAAGTTTGAGGGTTAGGTTTAGGGTTAGTTTAAGGGTTAGGGTTAGGGTTAGGTTGAGTGTTAGGGTTAGGGTTAGGATTAGGTGTTAGGGTTAGGGTAAGGGTTAGGGTTAGGGTTAGGGTTAGGGTAAGTGTAAGGGTTAGACTTAGGGTTAGACTTAGGGTTAGGGTTAGGGGTTAGGGTTAGGGTTAGGTTTAGGATTAGGATAAGTGTTAGGGTTAGTGTTAGGTTTAGATAAGGGTAAGTGTTAGGGTTAGGGTTAGGGTTAGGGTTAGTCTTAGGGTTAGGGTTAGGGTTACGGAAAGGGTAAGGGTTAGGGTTAGGGTTAGGGTTAGGGTAAGGTTTAGGTTTAGTCTTAGTGTTAGGGTAAAGTTTAGGTTTAGGTTTAGCATTAAGGTTAGGGTTAGGGTAATGATAAGGGTTGGTTTAGGGTTAGGGTTAGGGTAAGGGTAAGGGTTAGTCTTAGGGTTAGGGTTAGGGTTAGGGTAAGGGCAAGATTTAGGTATAGGGTTAGGTTTAGGGTTAGGGTAAGGGTTAGGGTTAGGTAGGGTAAGGGTAAGGTTTAAGGTTAGGGTTAGGGTTAGGGTAAGGTTTAGGGTTAGGTTTAGGGTAAAGGCAAGGTTAAGGTATAGGGTTAGGGTTAGGGTTAGGTTTATGTTTAGGGTTAGGGTAAGGGTAAGGGTTAGGGCTAGGGTTAGTGTGAGGGGTAGGGTTAAGATTATGGTTAGGGTTAGGGTAAGGGTAAGGGTTATGGCTAGGGTTATGGTAAGAGAAAGGGATAGGGTTAGGTTAGGGTTAGGGTTAAGGTTAGTGTTAGGGTAAGGTTTAGGGTTAGGGTTAGCGTTAGGGTTGGGGTAAGGTTTAGGGTTAGGGTTAGGGTAAGGGTAAGGGTTAGGGTTAGGGTTAGGGTTAGGTTTAGGGTTAGGGTTATGGTAACGGTAAGGGTTAGGGTTAGGGTTAGGTTTAGGGTTGGGTTAAGGTTAGGGTTAGTGTTAGGGTAAGGGTAAGATTTAGGGTTAGGATTAGGTTTAGGGCAAGGGTTAGGTTTAGGGTTAGGGTTAGGGTGAGCTTTAGGGTTAGGGTTAGGGTTAGGTTTAGGTTTATGGTTAGGGTTGGGATTAGGGTTAGGGTAAGGGTAAGGGTAAGTGTTAAGGTTAGGGTTTGGGTTAGGGTTAGGATGAGGGTAAGGGATAGGGTTAGGGTTAAGGTTAGGGGTTAGTGTTAGGGTAAGGGTAAGTGTTAAGGTTAGGGTTAGGGTTTAGGTTTAGTGTTAGGGTTAGGTTTAGGTTTAGGGTTAGGGTAAGGGTAAGGGTTAGAGTTAGGGTTAGGGTTAGGGTTAGGGGTTAGGGTTAGGATTAGGTTTAGGGTGAGGGTAAGAGTTAGGGTTAGGGTTAGGATTAGGTAAGGGTAAGTGTTAGGGTTAGGGTTAGGGTTAGGCTTAGGGTTTAGGATGAGGGTTTAGGGTTAGGGGAAGGATTAGGGTAAGGGTAACGGTTAGGGTTAGGGGTTAGGGTTAGGGTTATGGTTAGGGTAAGGTTAGGTTTATTTGCAGGGTTAGGGTTTGGTAAGGGTAAGTGTTAGGTTTAGGATTAGGCTTAGGGTTAGGGTAAGGGGTAGGGTTAGGGTTAGGGTTAGGATTAGGGTTAGGGTTAGGGTAAGGGTTAGGGTTAGGTTTAGGGTTAGACTTAGGGTTTGGGTTAGGTATAGGGTTAGGGTTAGGGTTATGGTTAGGGTTATGGTAAAAGAAAGGGTTATGGTTCAGTTTAGGGTTAGGGTTACGGTTAGTGTTAGGGTAAGGTTAGGGTTAGGGTTAGCGTTAGGGTTAGGGTAAGGTTTAAGGTTAGGGTTCGGGTTAGGTTTAGGTGTAGGGTTAGGGTTAGGGTAAGGGTAAGGGTTAGGGTTAGGGGAAGGGTTAGGGTTAGGGTGAGGATTAGGTTTAGGGTTAGGGGTTAGGTTTCGGGTTAGGGTTAGGGTTAGAGTAAGGGTGAGGGTTAGGGTTAGAGATAGGGTTAGGGTAAGGATTATGGTTAGGGTTATGGTAAGAGAAAGGGTTATGGTTAGGTTTAGGATTAGGGGTTGTGTTAGTGTTAGGATAAGGGTAGGGTTAGGGTTTGCGTTAGGGTTAGAGTAAGTTTTAGGGTTACGGGTAGGGTTAGGGTTAGGTTTGGGGTTAGGGTTAGGGTAAGGGTAAGGGTTAGGGTTAGGGTTAGGGTTAGGTTTAGGGTTAGGGTAAGGGTTAGAGTGAGGTTTAGGGGAAGGGTAAGGTTTAGGTTTAGGGTTAGGGTTAGGGTTAGGGTTTAGGGTTAGGATTAGGTTTAGGGTTAGGGTAAGGGTTAGGGTTAGGGTTAGGGTTAGGTAATTGTAAGTGTTAGGGTTAGGGTTAGGTTTAGGCTTAGGGTTTAGGATTAGGGTTAGGGTTAGGGGAAGGATTAGGGTAAGGGTTAGGGTTAGGGGTTAGGGTTAGGGTTAGGGTTAGGGTAAGGTTAGGTTTAGTTGCAGGGTTAGGGTTTGGTAAGGGTAAGTGTTAGGGTTAGGATTAGGCTTAGGGTTAGGGTAAGGGTAACGGGTAGGGTTAGGGTTAGAGTTATGGTTAGGGTAATGGTTAGGGTTAGGGTTAGGGTTAGAGTTAGGGTTTGGATTAGGTTTAGGGTTAGGGTTATGGTTATGGTTGGGTAAGTGTAAGTGTTAGGGTTAGGGTTATGATTAGGGTTTGGTTAAGGGTATGGGTTAGGGTTAGGGTTAGCGTTAGGATTAGGGTTAGGATTAGGCTTAGGGTTAGGGTAAGGGTAACGGGTAGGGTTAGGGTTAGGGTTTGAGTTATGGTTAGGGTAAGGGTAAGTGTTAGGGTTAGGGTTAGGGGTTAGGGTTAGGGTAAGGGTTAGAGCTAGGGTTAGGGTAAGGGTAAGGTTTAGGGTTAGGGTTAGTGTTAGTGTTAGGGTTAAGATAAGGGTAAGTGTTAGGGTTAGGTTTAGGGTTGCGGTAAGGGTTAGGGTTAGGTTTGGGGTAAGGGTAAGATTTAGAGTTAGGTTTAGGGTAAGAGTTAGGGTAAGGGTAATGTTTAGGATTAGGGTTAGGGTTAGGTTTAGGTTTAGGGTTAGGGGAAGATTAAGGGTTAGGCTTAGGGTTAGGTTTAGGGTTAGGGTTAGGGTTAGGGTAAGGGTAATGTTTAGGATTAGGGTTAGGGTTAGGTTTAGTGTTAGATTTAGGGTAAGATTAAGGGTTAGGGTTAGGGTTATGTTTAGGGTTAGGGTTACGGTTAGGGTAAGGGTAAGGGTTAGTGTTAGGTTTAGGGTTGGGGTTAAGGTTAGGGTTAGGATTAGGGTAAGGATAAGGTTTACGGTTAGGATTAGGATTAGGGGAAGTGTTAGGCTTAGGGTTACGGTGAGGGTTAGGGTTAGGGTTGGGGTTAGGTTTCGGGTTACGTTTAGGGTTAGGGTAAGTGTTAGGGTTAGGGTTAGAGTTAGGGTTAGGGTAAGGATTATGGTTAGGGTTATGGTAAGACAAAGGGTTATGGTTTGGTTTAGGGTTAGGTTTAGGGTTAGTGTTAGGGTAAGGTTAGGATTAGGGTTTGCGTTAGGGTTAGGGTAAGGTTTAGGGTTAGAGTTAGGGTTAGGGTTAGGTTTGGGGTTAGGGTTAGGGTAAGGGTAATTTTTAGGGTTAGGGTGAGGGTTAGGTTTAGGGTTAGGGTAAGGGTTAGGGTTAGGCTTAGGGTAAGGATAAGGTTTAGGGTTAGGGTTAGGGTTAGGATAAGGTTAAAGGTTAGGGTTAGGGTCAGGGTTAGGGAAAGTGTAAGGGTTAGGGTTAGGGTTAGGGTAAGGATTAGGGTTAGTCTTAGGTTTAGGGTTAGCCTTAAGGTTAGGGTTAGGGTTAGTGTAAGGGTAAGCGTTGGGGTTAGGGTTAGGTTTAGGGTAAGGATCAGGGTTAGGGTTAGGGTTAGGTTTAGGGTTAGGTTTAGGGTTAGGGTTAGGGTAAGGGTAAGGGTTAGGGTTACGGTTAGTGTTAGGGTTAGGGTTAAGATTATGGTTAGGGTTAGGGTAAGGGTAAGTGTTATGGTTAGGGTTAGGGTTAGGTTTAGAGTTAGGGTAAGGGTTAGGGTTAGGGTTACGGTTAGGGATAGGGTAAGGGTTAGGGCTAGGGTTAGGGTTAGGTTTATGGTTAGGGTTAGAGTAAGGGTAAGGGTTAGGGTTAGGGTTAGGTTTAGGGTTGGGGTTAAGTTTAGGGTTGGGGTTAGGGTTAGGGTTAGGGTTAGGTTTACGGTTAGGGTTGGGATTAGGGTTAGGGTAAGGGTAAGTGTAAGTGTTAAGGTTAGGGTTAGGGTTAGGTTTAGGATGAGGGTAAGGGATAGGGTTAGGTTTAAGGTTAGGGTTTAGTGTTAGGGTAAGGGTCAGGGTTAAGGTTAGGGTTAGGCGTTAGGGTTAGGGTTAGGGTTAGGGTTTAAGGTTAGGGTTAGGGTTAGGGTTAGGGTTAGGGTAAGGTTTAGGGTTAGGTTTAGGGTAAGGGTTAGGTTTAGGCTAAGGGTTAGGGTTAGTGTTAGGGTTAGAGTTAAGGGTTAGGGTTAGGGTTAGGGTTAGGGTAAGGGTATGGTTTAGGTTTAGTGTTAGTGTTAGGGTTAGGGTTATGGTTAATGTTAGTGTTAGGGTTAGGGTTAGGGTTACGGTTAGAATTGGGGAAAGATTTAGGGTTAGGGTTTGGGTTAGGTAAGGGTAAGTGTTACTGTTAGGGTTAGTGTTAGGGTTAGGTTTTAGGATTAGCGTTAGGGTTAGGGTAAGGGTAAGGGTTAGGGTTAGGGTTAGGGTAAGGTCAGGGTTAGGGTTAGGGTTAGGGTAAGGGTTAGGGTTAGGGTTAGGGTTAGAGTTAGGTTTAGGGTCATTGTTATCTTAAGGGTAAGGGTTAGCGTTAGGGTTAGGGTTAGGTTTAGGGTTAGGGTATGGATTAGGGTTAGGGGTAAGGTAAGGGTAAGGGTTAGGTTTAGGGTTATGGTTAGGGTTAGGGTAAGGGTATGGTTTAGGTTTAGTGTTAGTGTTAGGGTTAGGGTTATGGTTAAAGTTAGTGTTAGGGTTAGGGTTAGGGTTACGGTTAGAGTTGGGGAAAGATTTAGGGTTAGGGTTTGGGTTAGGTAAGGGTAAGTGTTACTGTTAGGGTTAGTGTTAGGGTTAGGTTTTAGGATTAGCGTTAGGGTTAGGGTAAGGGTAAGCGTTAGGGTTAGGGTTAGGGAAAGGTCAGGGTTAGGGTTAGGGTTAGGGTTAGGGTAAGGTCAGGGTTAGGGTTAGGGTTAGGGTAAGGGTTAGGGTTAGGGTTAGGGTTACAGTTCCGTTTAGGGTCATTGTTATCTTAAGGGTAAGGGTTAGCGTTAGGGTTAGGGTTAGGTTTAGGGTTAGCGTATGGATTAGGGTTAGGGGTAAGGTAAGGGTAAGGGTTAGGTTTAGGGTTATGGTTAAGGTTAGGGTTAAGGTAAGGGTTAGGTTTAGGTTTACAGTAAAGGTAAGTTTTAGGTTTAGAGTTAGGGTTAGAGTTAGGGTTAAGTTAAGGGTTAGGGTTAGGGTAAGGGTAAGGTTTAGGTTTAGGGTTATGGTTAGGGTTAGGGTTAGGAAAAGGGTAAGGGTTAGGGTTAGGATTAGGGTTAGGGTAAGGATTAGGGTTAGGGTTAGGGTTAGGGTAAGGATTAGGTTTAGGTTTAGGGGTAAGGTAAGGTGTAGGTTTAGGGTTACGGTTAGGGTTAGCATTAAGGTTAGGGTTAGGGTTAGGGTTAGGGTAATGGAAAGGGTTAGGGTTAGGTTTAGGGTTAGGGTTAGGTTCAGGGTAAGGGTAAGGGTTAGGGTTAGTTTTAGGATTAGAGTTAGGTTTAGGGTTATTGTTAGGGTAAGGGTAAGGGTTAGGGTTAGGGTTCGGTTTAGGGTTAGGGTAAGGGTTAGAGTTAGGGTTAGGTTTAGGGTAAGGGTAAGGGTTAGAGTTAGGGTTAGGGTAAGGGTTAGGGTTAGGGGTTAGGGTTAGGGTTAGGGTTATGGTAAGGTTTAGGGTTAGGGTTTAGGATTAGCGTTACGATTAGGGTAAGGGTAAGGGTTAGGGTTACGGTTAGGGTTTAGGGTTAGTTTTAGGGTTATGTTTATGGTTATGGTTAGGGTAAGGGTAAGTGTTAGGGTTAGGGTTAGGGTTCGGATTAGGGTTAGAGTAAGGGTAAGGGTTAGGGTTAGGGGTAGGGTTAGGCGTAAAGATTAGGGTTAGGATTAGGGTTAGTGTAAGGGTAAGGTTTAGGTTTAGGTTTAGGGTTTAGGGTTAGGGCTAAGTTTAGGGTTAGGGTTAAGGTAAGTGTAAGGGTTAGGGTAAAGGTTAGGATTAGGGTTAGGGATAGGGTAAGGGTTAGGGTTAGGTTTAGGGTAAGGTTAAGGTTTAGGGTTAGGGTTAGGGTTAGGGTTCGGTAAGAGTAAGTATTCGGGTTAGGGTTAGGGTAAGGGTTAAGATGAGGGTAAGGGTTAAGTTTAGGGTTAAGTTTAGGGATTAGGGTTAGGGTAAGGGTAAGGATTAGGGTGAGGGTTAGGGGTTAGTGTTAGGGTTAGGGTAGGGTGAGGTTTAGGGTTAGGGTTAGGGTGAGGTTTATGGTTAGGGTTAGGGTACGGGTTACGGGTAAGTTTAGGGTTAGGGTTAGGGTAAGGGTAAAGGTTAGGTTTAAGGTTAGGGTTAGGGTTAGGGTTAGGATAAGAAGTAGGGTTAGGGTTAGGGTTAGGGTAAGGGTTAGCGTTAGGGTTAGCATTAAGGTTAGGGTTAGGGTAAGGGTAAGGTTTAGGGTTAGGTTTAAGGTTAGGGTAAGGGTAAGGGTTAGGTGAGGGTAAGTGTTAGGCTTTGGATTAGGGTTAGGGTTAGGGTAAGGGAAAGTGTTAGGGTTACAGTTAGGGTTAGGGTAAGGTTTAGGGTTAGGGTTAGGGTTAGGGTAAGGGTAAGGATTAGGGTTTCGGTTAGGGTTAAGTTTGGTGTAAGGGTTAGAGTAAGGGAAGGGGTTAGGGTTAGAGTTAGGGTTAGTTTTAGGGTTAGGGTAAGGATTAGGGTTAGGGTATTTGTTAGGGTTAGGGTTAGGGGTAGGGGTAGGTTTATTGTTAGGGTTAGGTTAAGGATAAGGGTTAGGGTTAAGATTAGGGTTGGGTTTAAGGTTAGAGTTAGGGTTAAGATTAAGGTAAGGGTAAGGGTTAGGGTTAGGTTTAGGGTTGGGTTTAAGATTAGAGTTACGGTTAGGATAAGGTTAAGTTTGAGGGTTAGGTTTAGGGTTAGTTTAAGGGTTAGGGTTAGGGTTAGGTTGAGTGTTAGGGTTAGGGTTAGGATTAGGTGTTAGGGTTAGGGTAAGGGTTAGGGTTAGGGTTAGGGTTAGGGTAAGTGTAAGGGTTAGACTTAGGGTTAGACTTAGGGTTAGGGTTAGGGGTTAGGGTTAGGGTTAGGTTTAGGATTAGGATAAGTGTTAGGGTTAGTGTTAGGTTTAGATAAGGGTAAGTGTTAGGGTTAGGGTTAGGGTTAGGGTTAGTCTTAGGGTTAGGGTTAGGGTTACGGAAAGGGTAAGGGTTAGGGTTAGGGTTAGGGTTAGGGTAAGGTTTAGGTTTAGTCTTAGTGTTAGGGTAAAGTTTAGGTTTAGGTTTAGCATTAAGGTTAGGGTTAGGGTAATGATAAGGGTTGGTTTAGGGTTAGGGTTAGGGTAAGGGTAAGGGTTAGTCTTAGGGTTAGGGTTAGGGTTAGGGTAAGGGCAAGATTTAGGTATAGGGTTAGGTTTAGGGTTAGGGTAAGTGTTAGGGTTAGGTAGGGTAAGGGTAAGGTTTAAGGTTAGGGTTAGGGTTAGGGTAAGGTTTAGGGTTAGGTTTAGGGTAAAGGCAAGGTTAAGGTATAGGGTTAGGGTTAGGGTTAGGTTTATGTTTAGGGTTAGGGTAAGGGTAAGGGTTAGGGCTAGGGTTAGTGTGAGGGGTAGGGTTAAGATTATGGTTAGGGTTAGGGTAAGGGTAAGGGTTATGGCTAGGGTTATGGTAAGAGAAAGGGATAGGGTTAGGTTAGGGTTAGGGTTAAGGTTAGTGTTAGGGTAAGGTTTAGGGTTAGGGTTAGCGTTAGGGTTGGGGTAAGGTTTAGGGTTAGGGTTAGGGTTAGGGTTAGGGGTAGGTTTAGGGTTAGGGTTAGGGTAAGGGTAAGGGTTAGGGATAGGGTTAGGATTAGGTTTAGGTTTAGGGTTAGGGTAAGGGTTAGGGTTAGGGTTAGGTTTAGGGTAAGGATAAAGTTTAGGGTTAGGGTTAGGGTAAGGGTAAGATTTAGGGTTAGGGTCAGTGTTAGGGTTAGGGTTAAGATTAGGGTTAGGGTTAGGGTTAGGGTTAGGGTTTAGGGTTAGGGCTAGGGTTAGATCTAGGGTTAGGGTAAGGGTAAGGTTTAGGGTTAGGTTTAGAGTTAGCGTTAAGGTAAGGGTAAGGGTTAGGGTTAGGTTTAGGGTTGGGTTTAAGTTTAGAGTTAGGGTTAGGATAATGGTAAAGGTGAGGGTTAGGGTTAGGGTTAGTGTAAGGGTTATGGTTATGGTTAAGGTTAGGGTGAGTGTTAGGCTTAGGGTTAGGGTGAGGTGTTATCGTTAGGGTTATGGTAAGGGTAAGGGTTATGGTTAGGTTTAGGGTAAGGGTTAGGGTTAGGGTTAGGGTTAGGTTTAGGGTAAGGGTAAGGGTTAGGGTTATGTTTAGGGTTAGGGTTAGGTTTAGGGGTAAGGGTTAGTGTTAGGTTAGGGTTAGGGTTAGGGTTCGGGTTAGGCTTAGGGTTAGGGTTAGGTTTAGATTAGGGTAAGTGTTAGGGTCAGGGTTAGGGTTCGGGTTAGGGTTAGGGTTAGTCTTAGGGTTAGGGTTCGGGTTAGGTTTAGGGTTACAGAAAGGGTAAGGGTTAGTGTTAGGGTTAGGGTAAGGTTTAGGGATAATGTTAGGGTTAGGGTAAGGGTTAGGGTTAGGGTTAGGGTTAGCATTAATGTTAGGGTTAGCGTTAGGGTAAGGGTAAGTTTTGGGGTTAAGGTTAGGGTTAGGGTAAGGGTAAGGGTTAGGGTTAGGGTTAGGATTAGGGTTAGGGTTAGGGTAAGGGCAAGTTTTAGGGTTAGGGTTAGGGTGAGGGTTAGGGATAGGTTTAGGGGTTAGGGTTCGGGTTAGAGTTAGGGTTAGGGTAAGGTTTAGGGTCAGGTTTAGGTTAAGGTTAGGTTTATGGTAAGGGTATGGGTTAGGGTTAGGGTTAGGGTTAGGGGTAAGGGTTAGGGTTAAGTTTAGTGTTAGGGTAAGGGTAAGATTAAGGGTTAGGGTTAGAAGTTAGGGTTTGGATGAGGGTAAGGATTAGGGTTAAGGTTAATCTAAGGGGTTAGTGTTAGAGTAAGGGTAAGGGTTAGTATTAAGGTTAGGGGTTAGGGTTAGGGTTAGGATTAGGGTTAGTTTTAGGTTTAGGGTTAAGGTAAGTGTAAGTGTTAGGGTTAGGTTTAGGGTTAGGGTTAGGGATAGGGTAAGTGTTAGGTTAGGTTTAGGGTAAGGGTAAGGTTTAGGGTTAGGTTTAGGGGTAGGTTTAATGTAAGGGTAAGGGTTAGGGTTAGGGTTAGGGTTAATGTTAGGTTTATGGTTAGGTTAAGGGTTAGGGTTAGGGTTAGGGTTAGGGTAAGGTTTAGGGTTAGGGTTAGGGTTAGGTTTAGGGTTGGGTTAAGGTTAGGGTTAGGGTTAGGGTAAGGGTAAGATTTAGGGTTAGGATTAGGTTTAGGGCAAGGGTTAGGTTTAGGGTTAGGGTTAGGGTGAGCTTTAGGGTTAGGGTTAGGGTTAGGTTTAGGTTTACGGTTAGGGTTGGGATTAGGATTAGGGTAAGGGTAAGGGTAAGTGTTAAGGTTAGGGTTTGGGTTAGGGTTAGGATGAGGGTAAGGGATAGGGTTAGGGTTAAGGTTAGGGGTTAGTGTTAGGGTAAGGGTAAGGGTTAAGGTTTGGGTTAGGGGTTAGGTTTAGGGTTAGGGTTAGGTTTAGGTTTGGGTTAGGGTAAGGGTAAGGGTTAGAGTTAGGGTTAGGGTTAGGGTTAGGGGTTAGGGTTAGGATTAGGTTTAATGTTAGGGTAAGAGTTAGGGTTAGGGTTAGGGTTAGGTAAGTGTAAGTGTTAGGGTTAGGGTTAGGGTTAGGCTTAGGGTTTAGGATGAGGGTTAGGGTTAGGGGAAGGATTAGGGTAAGGGTAACGGTTAGGGTTAGGGGTTAGGGTTAGGGTTAGGGTTAGGGTAAGGTTAGGTTTAGTTGCAGGGTTAGGGTTTGGTAAGGGTAAGTGTTAGGGTTAGGATTAGGCTTAGGGTTAGGGTAAGGGTAAGGGGTAGGGTTAGGGTTAGGGTTAGGGTTATGGTTAGGGTAAGGGTTAGGGTTAGGGTTAGGGTTAGGGTTAGAGTTAGGGTTTGGGTTAGGTATAGGGTTAGGGTTAGGGTTATGGTTAGGGTTATGGTAAATAAAGGGTTATGGTTCAGTTTAGGGTTAGGGTTACGGTTAGTGTTAGGGTAAGGTTAGGGTTAGGGTTAGCGTTAGGGTTAGGGTAAGGGGTTAGGGTTAGGGTTAGGTTTAGGGTTAGGGTAAGGTTTAGGGTTAGTGTTAGGGTTAGATAAGGGTAAATGTTAGGGTTAGGGTTAGGGTTAGGGTTAGGGTTAGTCTTAGGGTTAGGGTTAGGTTTAGGGTTAGGGTTACGGAAAAGGTAAGGGTTAAGGTTAGTGTTAGGGTAAGGTTTAGGGATAGTCTTAGGGTTAGGGTAAGGGTTAGGGTTAGGGTTACGGTTAGCATTAATGTTATGGTTAGGGTTAGGGTAAGGGTAAGGTTTGGGGTTAAGGTTATGGTTAGGGTAAGTGTAAGGGTTAGGGTTAGGGTTAGGGTTAGGTTTAGGGTTAGGGTTAGGGTAAGGTCAAGGTTTAGGGTTAGGGTTAGGGTTAGGGTAAGGAGTAGGGTTAGGGTAAGGGTAAGGTTTTAGGTTAGGTTTATGGTTAGGGTTAGGGTTAGGGAAAGGATAAGGGTTAGGTTTAGGATTAGTGTTAGGGTAAGGATTAGGGTTAGGGTTAGGGTTAGGGTAAGGCTTAGGGTTAGGGTTAATTTAGCATTAAGTTTAGGGTTAGGGTTAGGGTAAGGGAAAGGGTTAGGGTTAGGGTTAGGGTTAGGGTAAGGGCAAGGTTTAGGGTTAGGGTTAGGATAAGGGTTAGGGTTAGGGTTAGCATTCGGTTTAGTGTTAGGGTTAGGGTTAGGGTTAGGGTAAGGGTTAGGGTTAGGGATAGGGTTAGTGTTAGGGTTAGGTTTAGGGTTAGGGTTAGGGTTAGGGTAAGGGTAAGGGTTAGGGTTTGGGTTAGGGTTAGAGTTAGGGTAAGGGTAAGCGTTAGGGTTAAGTTTAGGGATAGGATTAAGTTTAGGGTTAGGGTAATGTTTAGAGTTAGGGTAAGGTTTAGGGTTAGGGTTATGTTTAGGTTTAGGTTTAGGGTAAGGGTAAGAGTTACGGTTAGGTTTAGGGTTGGGGTTAAGTTTATTGTTAGGTTTAGGGTAAGGGTAAGGTTTAGGTTTAGGATTAGGTTTAGGGGAAGGGTAAGGGTTAGAGTTAGGGTGAGTGTTAGGGTTTGGGTTCGGCGTTCGGGTTCGGGTTAGAGTTAGGGTTAGGGTAAGGTTTAGGGTCAGGGTTAGGGTTAGGGTTTGGTTTATGGTAAGGGTATGGGTTACGGTTAGGGTTAGGATTAGGGGTAAGGGTTAGGATGAGTGTAAGGATTAGGGTTAAGTTTAAGATTAGGGGTTAGTGTTAGGATAAGGGTAAGGGTTAGGATTCGGGTTAGGGGTTAGGGTAAGTGTCAGGATTATGGTTACTTTTAGGTTTTGGGTTAAGGTAAGTGTAAGTGTTAGGGTTACGTTTAGGGTTAGGGTTAGGGATAGGGTAAGGGTTAGGTTAGGTTTAGGGTAAGGGTAAGGTATAGGGTTAGGTTTAGGGGTAGGTTTAATGTAAGGGTAAGGCTTAGGATTAGGTTTAGGGTAAGGGTTAGGGTTAGGGTTAGGGTTAATGTTAGGTTTAGGTTTAGGTTTAGGGTAAGGGTTAGGGTTAGGGTTATGGTTAGCATTAAGGTTCGGGTTAATGTTAGGGTAAGGGTAAGGGTTAGGTTTAGGGTTAAGATTAGGGTTAGGGGATAGGGTTAGGGTTAGGATTACGGTTAGGTTTAGTGTTAGGGTTAGGTTTAGGGTTAGGGTTAGGGTAAGGGTTAGGTTTAGGGTTAGGGTTAGCATTGAGGTAAGGGTTAGGGTTAGGGTAAGGGTAAGGTTTAGGGTTAGGGATAACGTTAGGGTTAGGGGTTAGGGTTAGGGTTAGGTTTAGGGTTAGGGTTAGCATTGAGGTAAGGGTTAGGGTTAGGGTTAGGGTTAAGGTTAGGGTTAGGGTTAGGGTAAGGGTTAGGTGTAGGGTTAGGGTTAGCATTGAGGTAATGGTTAGGGTTAGGGTAAGGGTAAGGGTTAGGGTTAGGGTTAAGGTTAGGGTTAGGGTTTAGGGTTAGGGTTTGGGGTACGGTTAGGTTTAGGGTTATTGTTAGGGTAAGAGTAATGGTTAGGTTTAGGTTTAGGGTTAGGATTAGGTTGAGGGTTAAGTTTAGGGTAAGGGTAAGGGTAAGGGTTAGGGTTAGAGTTAGAGTTAGGGTAAGGTTTAGGGTTAGGGTTAGGGTTAGGGTTAGGGTAAGGGTAAGGGTTAGGGTTAGGTTTAGGGTTAGGGGTTTGTTTTAGGGTTAGGGATAGGGTTAGGGTAAGTTTTAGGGTTAGGGTTAGCTTTAGGGTTAGGGTAAGGGTTAGGGTTAGGGTTAGGGTTAGTGTTAGGGTTAGGGTAAGGGTTAGGGTTAGGATTAGGGTTAGGGTAAGGGTTATGGTTAGGGTTATGGTAAGAGATAGGGATAGGATTAGGTTAGGGTTAGGGTTAATGTTAGTTTGTGGGTAAGGTTTAGGGCAAGGGTTATGTTTAGGGTTAGGGTTAGGGTTTAGGGTTAGGGTTAGGGTTAGATCTAGGGTTAGGGTAAGGGTAAGGTTTAGTGTTAGGCTTAGAGTTAGAGTTAACATAAGGGTAAGGGTTAGGTTTAGGGTTAAAGTTAGTTTTACGGTAAGAGTTAGGGTTAGGTTTAGGGTAAGGGTAAGGTGTAGGGTAGGTTTAGGTTAAGAGTTAGGGTTAGGGTTAGGTTTAGGGTTGAGTTTAGTTTTAAGGTTAGGGTAAGGTTAAGGGTTAGGTTTAGGTTTAAGGTTAGTTTTACGGTAAGAGTTAGGGTTAGGTTTAGGGTAAGGGTAAGGTGTAGGGTTAGGTTTAGGTTAAGAGTTAGGGTTAGGGTTAGGTTTAGGGTTGAGTTTAGTTTTAAGGTTAGGGTAAGGTTAAGGGTTAGGTTTAGGGTTAGGTTTAGGGTTAGGGTTAGATTTAGTTTTAGGTTTAGGGTAAGGGTAAGGATAAGGGTTAGGGATAGGTTAGGGTTAGCATTAATGTTAGGGTTAGGGTTAGGGTAAGGGTAAGGTTTGGGGTTAAAGTTAGTGTTAGGGTAAAGGTAAGGGTTAGGGTTAGGGTTAGGTTTAGGTTTATGGTTAGGGTTAGGGTAAGGGCAAGTTTTAGGGTTAGGGTGAGGGTTAGGGTTAGGGTAACGAGTAGGGTTAGGGTAAGGGTAAGGTTTAAGGTTAGGTTTATGGTTAGGGTTAGGGTTAGGGAAAGGGTAAGGGTTAGGGTTAGGTTTAGGGTTAGCATTAAGTTTAGGGTTAGGGTTAGGGTAAGGGAAAGGGTTAGGGTTAGGTTTAGGGTTAGGGTAAGGGCAAGATTTAGGGTTAGGGTTAGGGTAAGGGTAAGGGTTAGGGTTAGGGTTAGGTTTAGGGTTAGGGGTAGGGTTAGGGTAAGGTTTAGGGTTAGGGATAGGGTTAGTGTTAGGGTTAGGTTTAGGGTTAGGG